>CM060687.1:33856963-34429463 GCA_030686995.1 Artemisia argyi
CTACTGATCCAAACACTCCCTTATTGGTGACTGTTAAGGATTTTTCAAAAGAAAACACTAATGTAAACCATGAAACTGAAACAAAAGCTTACGAAATGATGTTATAAGTTAAATAAATTCAAAAGACATGAGTTCAAACACTAGGTACACAAGAATTACTAAATCCCTATTTTGACAGTGAAAATGGAGTTTTAATGAAAACTGAATGTTATAACAAGAAATGAGTATCTAGCTATCTAATAAGCAATAACAATCAACAATAAGTGGATTCAAACAGGAAATAGACTATGATCAGCAAACCTACAATAGAAAGCTAATTTTGACAAAATGCCTTACAAGTTGATCCTGAGCAAAGCCAAAGGTTCCAAGGTTCAAAACATCATCCTATTCACTCCCCATGGAGTTCTAAACCAAGATTCCACAGGTTCTTCTCCTTTTTCAATTTTGATACTGATTTTTTTATTTTTTTTTCTTTTATTTATTTTTGATCTTTTTTGGAATTTTTGAGTTGCTAATTAAAATTATTTAAAATACTTGGAACCTTGAAGAATACCAACAATTAAACCAAAGTGGGCTTAATCTAGCAAAAACAACCGCTTATAGCAGCTTTTAAATGAACTTGTCAATTTTCATTCAAAAATGCAAAAGTTGAATTATTCAAAGTAAACTGGAATTCAAAGTTAAATAAGGTTCAATTTGCATAAAGAAAACTTGTTACAACTATTTTTAACTAGGAATTACACTGAGAACTTGAAATTACAATGATTTGAAATTCTACATTAAATTACACTATTCTACCACTACTGCTACACTAGCTGCCTGCCTTCCTTTTTTTTCTTCAATTATATAAGTCCTGGAGTCCCTCTTGGACTTTCCCACTTCTGTTCAAGGCTGTTGGATGGCTGAAATGAATCTTGGCCGCTGAAAGGTTTTTGGCGCCAAAATGGTTTTTGGCGTTTTCTTTAAATTATTGAAGCCAGAGGTGATCATTTGGATTGTAGTATTTGTTTTATGCACCAAGGGGGAGGGTTGAGTATTTCAAAGGTGAAACAGGCCTAGGGGAATGATGGTGTTGGAGGGTAGTAGCAGGGATGAGGTGGAAGAGATGAGGCGTTGACTGTGTTGACTGGGGGTTATACAGGGTGTGTTATTTTTTTGGGATTGGGCTTGGTGATGGTGGACTGGGCCAAGGGGTTATAAGGTGTGTTTGTTGGGCTATGGTTGTGTTTGGATCCGGTTGAGACTTTGGTGTTTGGTTTTGGATTAGTTAAGGGTCCATTTGGTGTAATAATTTCAAATCACAAGGACTAATGATGCAATAATCTGAAATTGAGGGACCTGCTGTGAGTTTTTGCAAAATTTCTTACAATGATTGTTTTTACCAAATTAAATAACCCAGGGACCACTTTTGTAATTTTCCATAACTCCAGGGACCAAAACTGCCAATTTGTGAAACTCAAGGATCAAACATGTAAATTTTCCAAATCTTTTACCCAAGGGACATAATTGTCAACTTATGATTTTTCAAAAACTTTTGTTGACTTTTCAATCCAAAAATATTTCCCAGGGACCAAATCTGACAATTTCTGAAAGTTCAGGGGCCTTTATGTAAATTTTAGATTTTAAGGGTAAAAATTGCCAGTTTGTGAAAACTTTCATCCAGGGATTAATTTTGAACAATTTTGATTATCCAAGGATCAAAGTTGATTTTTTTAAACCTTCAGGGACTAGTTTTGTCAATTTATGAAACTTGAGGGACTGAAACTGCCAATTATGCAAACTTTGTTCATTTTTCATTTGTTTTTGCTCATTTTGCATCTAAAACATATAAAATACGATTTTGAAATATTTTTAGTAATTTGATGCATTTCTGAGTGTTTTTGGATGTTTTGGCCGCTCAGATACGATAAAAATGATGAGTATTTACACACTCATCAATCCCCCACACTAAACTATTGCTAGTCCCTAGCAATCTTTTGAGAAAAACTTGATGGATTTGAAAAACTCTTTACCAAAAGCTATCACTTCTGGAGTAGCCAGGTGTGAGAACTGTGGTACACCTGATAACCGTGTGATTTTGAGCAAACCACCAGCTGTCAACGGATTTGATTAGTCTTTACCAAAAGCCGTTTGCTTCTGGACTAGCCAACTCTTGATGGAACAGTCAACATCTTGGTGAGCTGATTACCAATTATGGATTTTCTTTACCACAAGCCATAATCTTGCGGGCTAGCCAACTCATTCGCTTTATGGGATATGGGGAGTTGAGGAACCATACAATTTTTGGCAAATTGCAAGCCATAAACGGATTTGAGATGTCTTTACCAAGAGCCGTTTGCTCCTGGACTAGCCAATCCTTTTTGTCGTTTAGACACGGCGGACTGATTACCACAAAAAATTTTGAACTTTAGTGAAAAAATTTTGAAAATTTTTGGTCAAAAACGGGGGTATAAGATAGTAAAATGTGAGAAAATTCGCTAGAATTGCGAAATAGCCCCCCCCCCTCCACACACACACACACTTAGAATGAATATTGTCCTCAATATTCAAAGTCCCGGCTATTATGCCGACATTTTGAACGTAAAAGGGCAACATTACAAGCTAAGCGTGGAAAACACCATTTTGTATTTTCACTTCATAAGTAACCATAGCATGGGGGACTCCCCCACACTTAGAGTGAAAACCCTATAAGCATGCTACTGTTTTTGTTTACCGAGTCGCTAGCTTGACTCGACTCCGAATTCATTTGTCCTTGGGGAAGCATGATGTGGAAGAAATAATCCCCATCGGACTTTCATTCAAGATGTTTGGACAAACATTTGAAGCACGTGAAAGGTCTACACTGATGAGATATAATCCCGGCTCAAAATAATGGTACATGAAAATGCCGGGGTCAAATATGGTATCTTCATTCCCGAAGGAGTGAAGAAGAGAGGAAGTCACTTTATAGGTGAAGAAAAGGAAGAAAACCATGATGAAAATCATGAGTTGATCTTCTTCCTCGAGAGCAGGCTCCGTAGCCTGAGTTTGGATTTCAAAGGGTAAGCTCGTAAACAACCCGGGAGGGTGGGTGGGAATTTGCAAATCCTCATGATTGAGAGCATCTCCCCCCGGGCTATCAAACTCCGGAGGAGTCATGATATGATGAGTGAGTTCACCGGAGAACTCCTCATGAAGAAAATTATTCACAAGATGTGAATCTGTGAATTCAAGTTCCGGAATAGACTCATCACAATCCTCGTTCTGAATATTAAAGAGTGGATTATCAGAAAACAAAGTGAATTCAGAGTCGAATTCAAATAGAGGATTGGTGAGAGTAGTGTTGAATGTTTCGGGAACAAAGAGATTAACATTCTCTATTGGACTGTCGGGATCAGAAGTGAGTGACGGATCATGATAAAGGAGATTTTCAATTTCTCCCAGATCGGCTTGGAAATCGAGGAGACCATCATCACTTTCCAATGAAAGTGGATTGATGTGAGCAAGTTCATCAGCGAACTCCTCAAGAAGATGATCAGCATCAGAATGTGGAACAGACGCCTCAACATACTCGATGTCTCCATAAGATGTACAATCATCGCTACAATCGGAGAAAGTCTCAAATTGATCTTTAGGACACTCAATAGATGAAGGAATATCACATACATCATCCAAAGTTCCCTGTGACTCTCCTGGGATTGGGACAAGGATCTCAACACTATACTTTATGAATTCGTCAGATTCCTTATCAGGAACAGTGTCAAGATGCTCGTCCCCCATGATCAAAGAGTGAGTGGGAAACTCGGGTGTGATAGCAGTTGTTTGAGATGGAATCTCAACTGCTGGGGTATCAACTGATGAACTTGATGAGGTTTTATAAAATTCAAGGATATCAAGTGTATCCTCATCATCACTGTCATCAGGAATAAAATGGAACTGAGAGCTAGCTTTGGCTGCTTTTTCTTTTGCAATGGATTCCCTCACAGATTTTTCATATGCATCTTGGGAATTTATTCTAGCAGCCTGCTTTTCAGCAAGCAATTCTTCCATGGATTTTTGATGAGTGTGTCTTTGGGCAAAGTCTTGAACTAAACCCTTAAGCTCATCAACGATTTTCATCATATTTTGCATTTCTGGAAGAAGTGCTTGATTCATATCGTACTGTGGAGGTTGGTCGTAATAAGGTGTGTCAAAATTGTCACAAGGATATGGATTACCCGTTTGACAATCTGAGCTGAAGTGTGGACCTCCATAGTAATCACAACAGTAAAACTGTTGAGGCTGTGAGTCGTATGTGCTAGAGTCATAATTGTTATCGGGAAACTGCTCATAAACAAGCGTGTTTCCTGATTGACAATCAGAACTGTAGTGTGAACCACCACAGTACTCACAACAGTAAAACTGCTGAGACTGATGGTGTGGAAGCTGGTGGAATGAATCAGTCGTGTCATGGTAGGAATAGGGATTCTGGTTATAGACAGGCCCGTTTTCGGACTCTACCATGCCACAGCTAGGGCAATTGCCACCATTATGAGGATTACCACACCATTGGCAAACCAGAAAGTGTGGATGAGACATAGAAAGAATCAAAGGTGTATAGAGGGGTAGGGATGAAGAATCAAAGATGTGAAAGGGTAAAGGTGAATGTTTTTGGGTTTTTGAATGAACATTTTGTACAAATGAGAAAGAAAATGTTTTTGTGTTTTTGTGTTCGTTGAAAACTGAGTTTAAAAAGTTTTCGGGAACGGTTTTGTTTTGATAATAAGAAAATATGAACAAAAGATGGATAAATGTACAATGGAACGAATTCCAAAATCACTAATCAGAAAAACCGTTTAGAAAACGCACACAACCTCCCCGGCAGCGGCGCCAAAATTTGATTGATGCTAAACCGTCAACCAAAGTCAACCACGGATGTGGTCAAGATGGTCAAACTGCCTAGAGTCAATCTCTGTGGAAGTATAGTGTTTCCCCAGGTCGCTATGTCCCGACGAGGTGTGATGGTTAACAAACGGTTTCGTGATCGGGTGAATTTGGACAGGAAAAGGTTTGTGAGAGATTAAGCTAAGGAATCTACAAAGAAATAGCTTAAATAAGCTATATGAATAAGACTTGAAAGTTGGAAAAACCAGAAATGTTTAAAACTTAAAAACGCGTACGTTCACGTTTTAAATAACGCGAACGTACAAAATAAAACGTGAAAAGTGAAATCTGAAAACCCCCAGGGGGTGAAAATGACTTTTTTACAAACTAAAAGACAAAATAAAATTTTTAGAAAAAGAAAATAAATTTTTACACTATTTAATTATTTAATATTAACTAATTACTATTTAATATTAATTATTAATATTAAAAACACTTAAATATAATTTAATACTAATTAATTACTATAAAAATGAAAATAAAATTTCTAAAATTATAAAATAACTAAAAACAAGTTTTAAAATTAAAAATAAGTATTTTTGTCTTTTTGTGGTTTTTCTATTAATTAATTACTAATTACCTAATTAAATTATTTTAAATTAAGAAAAATACTAAATGAACAGTAAAAATTCTAAGAAAATTTATAAAATTAGTTTTTAACATATAAAAGCTATAAAAAATATAAAAACTAGGTTTTACTTAATAAAAACTAATTATGCTATTTAAAACTAATTATTAATAAAACTAAGATTAATTCTAATAAATACTAAATGATAAAATAAAAATCAGAAAAAATTATTATAAATACTTTAATATAAGAGGAATTTAAGAAAAATATAAAATAGCTAAGTACTTAATAAAAATTTAAAAATGAAAATTAAAATTAAATTACATTAAATAGAAACTATCACTTAATATTAAATTGTTTTTTTCTTGGATTTTCTTTTGGAAACTTATTTTACACCTAAAAACAAGAGACATTTACAAAAACAATTTTTATGGAAATCAAAAATAAGCACTTGAAGTGCTTATTGGGTCAACAGTTGACTTCTGTTGACCAAGATGGAAATAAAGCTCAAATCAGCTTAGGTGGGACCCACTAAGGATAATTCAGGTCTAAATAAGTTGTATGAACTTGTTTAAGCTAGAATCAACAAGTGGGGTCTACTGAATAAGCAAATAATCCACAAATAAGCACTTGGAAACTTGTTTTGAAACTGAAAATGGGGACAGATTTTAGGGGATAAATCAAGTGGGGACCACAAGGTCCTAGGTCAAATGGTTGGTCAATGTTTGAAGCCCACCAGGGGGGGGGGTTGAAAGGACCAAGGTTTGAGGACTGAGGACCACTGAGGTGATCAGAAAACCACCACCAAGTGGTGGTGGTGGGCTGCAATCTGCTGATGCAGGGGCAATGCTTGCCCTGCAAGAAACTTTGGGGCCTTGTGGGGCCTAGGAGAAAATTTGCAAAATTAAAAGGAAGTTGGGAAATTAAAGTTGAGCTGGTAGAGAACAAATAACAACAAGTTTCACATCCTGAAAGCAATCACAAAAATCAATAATATTTCTTGAACTTTTGCAAAAATCTGAAATTGTGCACTTTGACTTTTTGATTAAACTTGGTATGTTGACTTAAATGGATTTTGTGCTTAATATACTGGCTTAATATGCTGACATAAGCTGTTTAGAGGCTAAATTAAGTTGTGACAACACATTATAAACTGAAATGAACAATCAAAGGGACTTAAAATCAAACAGTGCACTCATACATTGGAATCATGAGTGAACTTGACTTTTTTATAAAAGACCAAAAGTTTTATTGCTTATACTGAACTAAGATTACCTAAAGAAACATGCATAAACCATTAACTGTCATTGAAACACTAAGCACAGTGATGAAAACTACTGATCCAAACACTCCCTTATTGGTGACTGTTAAGGATTTTTCAAAAGAAAACACTAATGTAAACCATGAAACTGAAACAAAAGCTTACGAAATGATGTTATAAGTTAAATAAATTCAAAAGACATGAGTTCAAACACTAGGTACTCAAGAATTACTAAATCACTATTTTGACAGTGAAAATGGAGTTTTAATGAAAACTGAATGTTATAACAAGAAATGAGTATCTAGCTATCTAATAAGTAATAACAATCAACAATAAGTGGATTCAAACAGGAAATAGACTAGGATCAGCAAACCTACAATAGAAAGCTAATTTTGACAAAATGCCTTACAAGTTGATCCTGAGCAAAGCCAAAGGTTCCAAGGTTCAAAACATCATCCTATTCACTCCCCATGGAGTTCTAAACCAAGATTCCACAGGTTCTTCTCCTTCTTCAATCTTGACACTGATTTTTTTATTTTTTTTTTCTTTTATTTATTTTTGATCTTTTTTGGAATTTTTGAGTTGCTAATTAAAATTATTTAAAATACTTGGAACCTTGAAGAATACTAACAATTAAACCAAAGTGGGCTTAATCTAGCAAAAATAACAGCTTATAGCAGCTTTTAAATGAACTTGTCAATTTTCATTCAAAAATGCAAAAGTTGAATTATTCAAAGTAAACTGGAATTCAAAGTTATATAAGGTTCAATTTGCATAAAGAAAACTTGTTACAACTATTTTTAACTAGGAATTACACTGAGAACTTGAAATTACAATGATTTGAAATTCTACACTAAATTACACTATTCTACCACTACTGCTACACTAGCTGCCTGCCTTCCTTTTTTTTCTTCAATTATATAAGTCCTGGAGTCCCTCTTGGACTTTCCCACTTCTGTTCAAGGTCGTTGGATGGCTGAAATGAATCTTGGCCGCTGAAAGGTTTTTGGCGCCAAAATGGTTTTTGGCGTTTTCTTTAAATTATTGAAGCCAGAGGTGATCATTTGGATTGTAGTATTTGTTTTATGCACCAAGGGGGAGGGTTGAGTATTTCAGAGGTGGAACAGGCCTAGGGGAATGATGGTGTTTGAGGGTAGTAGCAGGGAAGAGGTGGAAGAGGTGAGGCGTTGACTGTGTTGACTGGGGTTATACGGGGTGTGTTATTTTTTTTGGGATTGGGCTTGGTGATGGTGGACTGGGCCAAGGGGTTATAAGGTGTGTTTGTTGGGCTATGGTTGTGTTTGGATCCGGTTGAGACTTTGGTGTTTGGTTTTGGATTAGTTAAGGGTCCATTTGGTGTAATAATTTCAAATCACAAGGACTAATGTTGCAATAATCCGAAAATTGAGGGACCTGCTGTGAGTTTTTGCAAAAGTTCTTACAATGATTGTTTTTACCAAATTAAATAACCCAGGGACCACTTTTGTAATTTTCCATAACTCCAAGGACCAAAACTGCCAATTTGTGAAACTCAAGGATCAAACATGTAAATTTTCCAAATCTTTTACCCAAGGGACATAATTGTCAACTTATGATTTTTCAAAAACTTTTGTTGACTTTTCAATCCAAAAATATTTCCCAGGGACCAAATCTAACAATTTCTGAAAGTTCAGGGGCCTTTTATGTAAATTTTGGATTTTCAGGGTAAAAATTGCCAGTTTGTGAAAACTTTCATCCAGGGATTAATTTTGAACAATTTTGATTATCCAAGGATCAAAGTTGATTTTTTTAAACCTTCAGGGACTAGTTTTGTCAATTTATGAAACTTGAGGGACTGAAACTGCCAATTATGCAAACTTTGTTTGTTTTTCATTTGTTTTTGCTCAATTTGCATCTAAAACATATAAAACACGATTTTGAAATTTTTTACTAATTTGATGCATTTCTGAGTGTTTTTGGATGTTTTGGCCGCTCAGATACGATAAAAATGATGAGTATTTACACACTCATCAATACGCACGGATTATGGTCATATGAATACTTTCGTTTGATGTTATATTAAAAGTATAAATGTCCTAGGTTTAGAAAAAATGTTTTGGCCTTGGCTTAGAGGCATTTGGTAGAATTGTATTGAGTTAGTGTTTTGTAAAACGGGAGGACTTGCTTTGGCATCTATCTAAGTCTAAACCTTTTTCCGAGTAAGGGGAAAGCCGACTTTCAAAAAATGAGTCGTTCTTAATAGACGGCTAGCGCGCTGCTGGCGCTCCGGACCAATTAAGCTTGGTTTTGGCTAACATTTGTGATTTTATGTGTTGCGAAGGTTTATTTGTCATCGTTAAAACTTAAAAGAGACTTAGTTAATATTGCACCAACAGTTTTTAATCTAAACCAAACCGAACCATCAACTTCGGTTTTTCCAAAATACAAAAATAGAATCACTGGTTTTTTTGTCTATTTCAGTTTTTTGGTCTCGGATTTTTAGTTTAGGTTCAGTTTTTCAGTTTTATGTAGTCCTGATTGAAATGGATTTTCATCTAAACGACATCGTATAAAAAGAAACTTATCTAACAAAAACCCAGAAACCCTAAACATAATCTCTTCACAACAACAACACTCTTATCCAAACACACACATCTTTAATGGCCTCTGCAAATGCTATCACAACAGTTTCCATCTTCTCATCACACAACAAAAGTATGTTAAATGGAAGTAGTGAGAAGAAGGTTAATAATGAGCTGAAGATGAGTAGAAATAAGCGGTTTGTGGTACGACCAAATGCGAAGGATGTCGCATTTGATGAAAAGTCAAGAGCAGATGTATTGTTAAGTTGGCTAATGTTGTTGGTTTTACTCTTGACCCTAGAGGTACGATATAGTCGGATTTCTAGTACTAGCTCAAGTTATATGCTCACAAATGGTTACTACCAAGCTTTGCAAGAGTTGATATACGTGGGATAATTCCCCTTTCATCTTTACTGAGTCTATAAAAAGATATTTACTAGATTTGGTTGAAGTTTTGGGTTATGTTTGATGCGGGGCTTCTAGGGGCTTAATCTGCTAAAGTAAGCTAGCTTATAAAATAAGTTTGGTTTGTTAAACAGGTTTCTGGAAGCCTTTCTAAGCCATAATCCTCCATGAGCCTCCATAAGCCCAAGCCATTTAAAACGGGCTTAGTAGGACTTACAGTTAGTTAAATTACTTAAATACCCTTCAAAATATAATAGATTATCAAGATTATTATCAACCAAAAGCTGTAAGTATAAATTTAATTTGATGTACTTTTATGCGATTTTATATTAATAAGGTTCAGCTCTAACAAATTTGCCAAACAACTTTTTAAAAATATAAGCACCAGCTTCAAGTTTATAATATAATCTCCTGCCTCAACCCCAACTCTAGCCAACATACCATGGTCTCTAACTTTGTAATATTGATAATAAGTATATAAGACTGTAGGGTCCATTTGGTATAAGCCTTTATATTCAAAGAATGGTTTCATGCATGTTTTCACTCGTTTGGTGTGAGGATTTTCATTTTAATTCCATTCAAATAGTGTCTAAACCCTTTCATAACTAGTATGGTAGGTTTTGTCTCTCTTACACACCACTTTCAAAATTTGTGTCCTTCTCTTTCATAAAAAACACACAGAAAATATTTATCACATTCTCTTTCCTAATTATTTTTTCTATAAAAATCAATATCATTTATTTTCTCTCTTACTTTTTTTTAAACCATTACTAAATCCAAATCATATTCTGATCTCTTTACAAACCAAACGCACCCATAATCTTGAGTTTCATGGTTAGCAGGCTTTTTTTTATTGAGTTTCATGATTTGATTGAAGTTGTAATCCGTAACTTAACAATATTGTTCAAAGCTTTAATAGTAAAAATCCATGAATGTAATCCATAACTTAACAATATTGTTCAAAGCTTTAATAGTAAAAATCCATGAATAGACCTATTCATGGATTTTTACTATTAAAGCTTTGAACAATATTGTTAAGTTACGGATTACAACTTCAATCAAATCTAACAATGATATATATTTCTTAAGGATTTGACATTTAAAATTAGATTTAAGATAATTTGTATACCAAATTTTATTAACATATCAAGGGTCATCTCAATTTGATCTAATTGGATGATATTAAACCCTATCATGTTAACAACTCATTTTCATTATTTTTTTTTCAAATATTAATATATCTAAAACCGTTAATTGTTAAGTGAAGAAAATATACTATCACGTCAAGGATTTAATTATCTTTCTATAGACATGCATTATGATCTAATTTCGACAATTTTTTTTTTCATTTTCTTCACTTTTTTCGGGTTTTTTTTTTCGTTTTTTCACATTTTTCCGTCTTTGTTTTTCTTTTTCCCTCATTGTTAAACTTGCATGAGAAATCACATGTGATTTTTCAAACACGTAATCTCAATCACATGTGATTTTTCCCACACGTAATCTCAATCACATGTGATTTGCATAAATGAACAAGTATAATCTATAAAATCATATGTGATTTTATTAGAATATTCAAATTAGTGTTTAATCACATATGATTTCTCATGCAATTTTCAACAACAAAGAAAAAAGGAAAAAAAACAAAAGACAAAAAAACGTGAAAAAGTAAATTGTCGAAAGTATATCAAAGTACCCGTCTATAGAAAGATAATTCGTTTTGTCAAACGATTAACGGTTCATGAGATATTTAAATTATAAAAAATGGGTGAAATATTCAAAAGTGTCTAATCTCAGCCATTGGTTTCTTTATTAGATGCTAAAGGTATGTAGAACCGTAGAGGGGGTGAATACGGTTTCTTTGGCTTTTTTGATGTTTAAAAACTTTAAGCCTAGAAGAGCACCAAGTGATTTAAGCAAGAACAACCACTAATACAAACACAAGTATATAAAGCGAGTAAAGAGACACCACGATATATACTGGTCAGGATGGGGGGTTTATACCATCTGTACGTCTAGTTGCGAATCCACGACACAATACTATTCCACTAGTATAATCCTTTCAGTGGACTACAAACCGTTAAAATTCACTCCACAGATATTCACCAATATCGATGCTCACAAAGAAGGAGTTACTCACCAACGGTATTCCGCCTTCCGAAACCACCCAAAAGAATCTCGCGATTCGACATCACTGATGAGTGTCTAAATACTCATCATTTTATACCAATCTGAACTGCCAAAACATCCAAAAACACTCAAATATACATCATAATACTTAAAATATCTTAGAAGTGTGTTTTATATGTTTCAAATGCAAAATATGCAAAAACAGATGAAAAACGTACAAAGTTTGCATAATTGGCAGTTTCAGTCCCTCAAGTTTCATAAATTGACAAAACTAGTCCCTGGTTATTCTAAAAACATAAAAAAGTCACCAAAGGTCCTTTTTAATCATAAAGTTACATATTTAGTCCTTTGGTGCAAAGTTTCACAAAATTACAAGTTTAGTCCCTCTACTTTGGAAATTGTCATAAATGGTCCCTGGGATGTTAAAAACTTTGAGAAAAGCAATTTTGGTCCTTGTACTAATAATATTTTGTAGGAATGGTCCTTGGTGTGAAGTTTGGTGAAATGACATGATTGGTCCCTGAAGTTTTACAGTTTGGCAAAACAGGTCCCTCAAAGTTTCAAACTTGACAGTTTTAGTCCCCGGGTGTTCAAAATGGGAAAAATTATCATTAAGGGTCCTTGGGAATTCACAAAGTGTCACAATTGGACCTTGGGTGAAAAGTTTGGAGAAATTGCAAAAAAGCCCCTCAACTTTGCAAGATTGGCAAAAATGGTCCCCGGTTGTTTTATTTTTGGAAAATATTAAATAGGTACTTATATTATTCCAATATGACAAAAATGGTACCTTTTTCATAACTTTGGAATAATTACAGAAATAGTCCGTGAGAATTCAGAATTTACACAAAAGGTCCTTGGGCTTTAATATTTACAAATCAAAAATAAACAAACCAAACCTTTTACCCTGGTCCAGTCCAAAATAAAATCCCCAGGCCCAAAAACAAACCAGCCCATCCCACGTTTTATACTAAAACGGGGTCAAACCCCATTCCCTGGTCAACACTTTCTTCAACCTCACCCCCTCTCCACCTCACCTCTGCTACTACTCTCCCTGCCTCCTCAACCACTTGCACCCTCAACCTCCACCTCATACCACTCCCTGTCACCACCTAAACCAAAACCCACCCTATGGGTTTGCCTCAGTGGATGCCACGTATCACTCCTACACCTCTGCCAATACCTACACCTACAAACCCACCCTGCAACTCCCACTACCCCTTATCATGTCCTAATTCCACTTCCCAAGACCAAATAATACACCAAAACCCACCCTCCAACACGCTACAGTCCCAATTGGTATTTAACCAATTTTCCCGCCAAATTTAATTAAAGGCCAGGATCACTTCAAACTCATCTAATGGTGGTGGGAAAGTCTTATGGGACCCACAAAGACACATTGGGATGCTATAAAGATGAAGAGAACCAGAAGTGGAGGGTTGTCACTAGTTTAGGACCATCAGTAGTGTAATTTATGTTTATTTCTTGTTTCTAGTCTTAAATTAAGTTTAAATTATCATTTCAAGTTTGTTTCCTGTTACTTGTTCTTAATTTCGTCTGTATTGAACTAATATTCCAAAGTAATAAAATTCAAGTTTTTCAAGTCTACTGTAAAATTCGAATCAAGTTTGGTATTTATCAAATAGCTTATTATCTGTTTATATAAGCTTATACAAGCTAATTATAGCTTGCTGTGAGCTTATGTTAGTTTAGATCTGTTCTAATTCAAGAAAGAAGAAAAAGTCAACAAAAAGTCAACCTGTGGTCCAATAAGCAGTTCTGAGGGGGTAGAAGCTAATCTGGATGGCTTTTCTGGTTTCTAGCTTGTTGACAACAAGCTAGGAGTGGTTTCTGATCCTTGGTTCATGTTCTTTAATCCTCAGAGTTGTAAGCTTAATTCTCATTTTAGCTTGATTTTTCATTTCACTGTTCTATAGCTTAATTGTAGCTTGTTATTATAATTATTAGCTTATTAGTAGTTTACATACATATTTCATTCAGTTTCATAGTTATTAACCAGCCTGTTCTTCATTTTCACTTAAAAAACTCATAAAAACCAAAAATAGCTTAATTTAAGTATTGCTTATTATATAGCTTAATTCTGTTAAAAAGTTGCTTTTTAGTACTCATCCTAGTTATTTGTTAGTCTGTCTTTCCATTGCTCAACTTTAAATTATCTGTTTCACTTCAAAAAGCAATATCAGTGAACATTAGGGGTGTTTGGATTAGTTTGACAAACTGGGTCAAACCCTGTAGTACTGTTCATTTGCTTGTTGCCTAAGTTTGATTGAACTTATAATAGGTTAAATAAGCTGTAGTTGCTAGGTTCTAAGTTGTTTTGAGCACCTTTGATGATTTGAGTGTACTAGTGCAAATTTTAGCATCAATACTGAGCTGATAAGCTCAGTGTCTGCTGAGGCTTGTGTGGTGCAAGTTTTTGGCAACTTTAGGTGTAATTTAGTTGTTACAATAAGAATCCAGGAGTTGGTGTTGTTATATTGAGGATTGACAGAGTTAGGAGTAAAAATTCAAGTTTAAATAGAAAGTCAAATTTTCTTTTAAGCTGAAAAAACCAAAAGTTGGATGATTTTTTGTGATTTTTCTGTTCTGATTTAGACCATGAGCTTTTCACATGTTTAAGTCTACCAGCTAAGCTTCAATATTCTACCCTCCCTTTATTTTTGTGAATTTTCCCTTGCCCTCACCAAGCCTAGAAAGCCAGCTGCAGGGGAAGATAGCTCCCCTGCACCAGCAGATATATGGCCAACACCACTACTTAGTGGTGGTTTTCTGACCATATCAGTAGGTCCCAAAGCCCAAACCTTGTTTCTTCCAACCCCCCTCCTACCAAGCTCTTAACTTTGACCACTAGTTTGACCTAAAGCCCTGTGGACCCCACCTAACTCAAGCCTTGAACTCTGTCCCATATTTTCAGTGGGTGAGTAAGAATTGGATGGCTTATTGTGGCTTATTGGCTTAACCAGTGGACCCCAAGTGCTTATTTTGGCTTAAACATGTTTACTTAACTTAGTTGAACTGGATTTTACCATTGTGGACCCCACATAAGTCCATTTGAGCTCAATTCTTGGTTTAGTCAAACTTGGTCAACTGTGGAGCTTATTGCTCTCCACAGAGCTTATTAATAAGTTGTAAAATAATTGTTTTCACAAAAGTTGTTGATTTTTAAGTATAATTTAGTTTTGTAAAAGAAAAATCAAGAAAAAACAATATAAAAATAAGTGATAGTTTCTATTTAATACAATTTAATTTTAATTTTCATTTTTAGATTTTTATTAAGTAAGTTGTGTTATTATATTTTTATTAATTTCCTATTATATTAAAGTATTTTTAATAATTTTATTAGATTTTTATAATGTCATTTAGTATTTATTAGATTTAATACTAGTTTAATTAATAATTAGTTAATAATTAAGTTTTAAATAGCATAATTAATTTTTATAAGGTAACACCTAGTTTTTATATTTTTTCTAGCTTTTAAATGTTATAAAATAGTTTTATAAATTTTTCCATAATTTTCTAAGTTAATTTAGTATTATTTATAATTTAAATTAGTTTAAATAGTTTAATTAAGATATATAGTTTTTAATTAATAGAAAATCTATAAAAAGACAAAAATATTTATTTTTATTTTTTATACTTTCTTCAAGTTCATTTTAAGTTTTAGAAATTATTTTTACAAGTTTTTAGTTTAATTTGTAGTATTTATAATTTTTAGTTTTTTATTTAAGTTAGTTTTAATTAAATAGTTAAATAGTTTTTAATTAAATAATTAATAATAAATAATAAAATAATCTTAAAAATAGTTTTCTTTTTAGTTTAATTTTATTTTAAGTTTAAGTTTGTAGGATTTTCATTTTTAACCCCTTTAGTTTATTTTTCTTAAAACTCACCTTTTTCTCAGTACGCAATCGCGTCTGATTTTAAATTGGTGTACGTTTAAACGTTTTTAATTACCTAGCTTTTACGTAATCATTAATATAGTTTAATTAAGTCATTATAAGTTATAAAACCCTAGTGTAACCACACACACTTTTTATACCCTTTCCTGTTCACATTCACTAATCACAGATTCGTTTTTAATAAAACATCGCACACCTCGTTGGGACATTACGACCCGGGGAAACACTGTATTCCACGGAAGCATTTGCCTTAGACTGTTTGACTTGTTGACCATTACTTGGTTAATATTATCTGACTGTTTGAGGCGAATCAATCACCTAAGGGTCACCAAGACCACTAACAAGACTTCCCACCGGAAGTATCAAACCCCAATTAGATCCCCCAATAATCTAGGCTTGGTCGCCAAGACACAAGACTTCCCTTACAACCAAATTGAATGATAGAATATAGTTTCTTTGAACCAAGCCCTAACCTAACCTAGTGACTCAATTCTAGTAGAAAGGGTATAGATAAGAAGACCCTCGACACAATCACAAGAGTGGATTAGGTTCTTGTGATTCTTCCCTTGCAAGGAGATGTGTTCTTTCAAAGATGTTAGTGTGAAAACGAAGAACACAAGATAGAATTAGAGGATTAGAGAGAAAGAATGTAGAGAGAAAGAATAATGGCAAGGCATGAGGAATACAAGAGCCAAGGTAGGGTATTTATAGGCCAAGAACCAACTGGGAAAAATTTACCGAGCCCGGCGCGTTGCCCACGCGTCAACGCGTGGGTGACGTGCCAAAGACCCTGTAATATTTTTCCCAAATGTGGGTGTTGGTCTTGTAAATACATAACCTTGCTAAACCCCTAATTGTACTTCACACTAAACCTTAACATTAATCAATCTAAGGTTTAACAATTCAAATAGCCAATTTGTAAAATGTTTTGTGAAGTGTTTATAAGAAAACCAATTATCAAGGATAGAAAGAAAGAAGAGATAATTAGGTAGAGGTAGAATGGGTATTCCTCACATGGCATAAAAGAAAGAAGAGAATATGCCATGGGATATTCCTCTATAGGGAAGAGTGGGGAGGTTGGGTTAAGAATAACCATGGTTAAGTTAGAAGTAACCAAGGTTGGGTTAGAGAGGTATGTAGAGACTAAACCATGGTTAGGTTAGAAAGTGAACCATGGTTGTGTTAAAGGGTATATCCAAGGGAATATTCCATCCTTGGTGTGGTTGAGAGTTAACCATGGTTTAGTGAGAATGAGGTGAGTTAAGAATAACCATAGTTGGGTTAGAAGTGAACCATGGTTGGGTTAAGAGAAGAATATGCTAGGGAATATTCCATTTTTTTAGGAGAAAGGTGAAATGGATGGTTGAGATGTCTTTGTTTGAAATGGATGGTTAGGATAAAGACTGTGTAAGGAATATAAGAGATGAGTTAAATTGTGTAAGAGTGAAGAGATGTGTGTAAAGGAATATGTAAGAATGAGATGTGATGGGGAGCTTAGTGTGTGTAGAGAATGAGATGGTTGTGAGTAGTGTGTGTATTTTGAAAATAAAGTTGTTGGGGTTATAAAGAATATGTTGGTTGGATATGATGTGTGTAATAGTGTAAGGAATATATAAGAAGGATTTGATGGGGATCCTAGTGTGTGTGAAGAGGAGTATGTAAGTGAAGTGTGTGTATTTTGAATGTAAAGGTGTGTGTATGTGAGTTGTATGTGTAAGTATGTGTGTGTAAAAAAGTATGTGTGTGTGTGTATAATAGAATATGTGGGGAATGTATAAAGTGGAAGGAATATTGTAAAAAAGAGGAATCTTGTGTGGGAGAGTATGTGTGGGAGATAAAAGGTATAAAGGTGTAAGAGGTGTAAGGGAATATTAAGAAGATGTTGAGAGGTTTGGAGGCTTTGTCTTTTGTGAAAGAGTGATTAAGAAGAGATTAAGAAATAATCAAGTTGTCATTAGAAAGAAAATAATTTGGACAAACATGATTATCGTTGAGAAAATCAAAGGTTACTTATAATCTCAAGTAACTCAACGTCGAGATTCCATAATCTCATAACTCGTGACTTTCCACGACTCGACGAACTCAACTAACACCTTAGTCCAAACAAGCCAAGTGCTTTGCCTTGATGTAAAGCATATCACATGCGCGAAAGGATGCGTTTACGCAAAGTGACCTTTGACTTAGTTTGACCAATAAGGGAGTAAACCCGTTACGTGATTAGAGAAGACGTAAGCACGGGCTATGAGCATATGAATGCTTTCACTTGATGTTACGTAAAATGTATAAGCTCCATAGGTTTAGAAAAGCCTTGGCTAGAGGCGAGAGTTAGAAAACTTGAGTTGGCGTTTTCCCGAAAACGGGTATTTAAAAAGTTGAATCTCTCTAAACCCAAAACTCGTTTCAAGTGTTCTCAATTAAGCACATAGCATATTCATACCTACATTGAAAGATCCACATTTGTCGGGTAAGGGGAAAGCCGACTTTCAAAATTCGTCCCGACATTTACAGAAGCCTGGCGCGTCGCCCACGCGTCAACTCGCGGGCAGCGCGCCAGGAACAAGTATGTGAGTCGGGAAACTTTGGCTAACGTTTGTTATTTTATGTGTTTCGAATGTTTATTTGTTATCATTAAGGGATCTCGTCAATGTTGCCTCAACAAGGTATATACATATTGAGGAGAGTTATTTTACATACTAATTTTTTTTCACATACCAAGGGACTCATCCCCACCCTTCATCTAAAAAGAAAATCAATTGCTGAGATTAAAAGCATTTTAATATTTCACATATTTTTAATATTTTAAATATCTCTTAAATCATTAAACATTAAGTGAAAATAATTACACAATCACGACGAATATTAATTATCTTTCTATATATGAGTACTTTGATATACTTTCGACAAAAAAATCATTTTTTTCACTCACGTTTTTTTGTCTTTTTTTTGTCTTTTTTCTTTGATGTTAAAACTTGCATAGGAAATCACATGTGATTAAACACTAATTTTGATTATTCTAATAATATCACATGTGATATTAGTGTTAAATCGCATATAATATGTAATATCACATGTGATATTAGTGTTAAATCACACATGATATTATATATCATGTGTGATTTAACACTAATACCACACGCGATATTATTAGACTATTTAAATTAGTGTTTAATCACATGTGATTTTTTCATGTAACTTTCAATAACAAAAAAAACAAAAAAAAAAACGTAAAAAGAATGTGAAAAACACAAAGAAAATTTTGTTGGATGTATATCAAAGTGTTTATATATAGAAAGATAATTAATGCTCGTCGTAATGGAATATTTTTTTTCGTTTAACGATTAACGGTTCGAAATATATTAATAAAATGATGAAAGTGGGTGGGTTTTTTAAATTGTTGGGATATCTCATCTATTAGATAAAATAAAGATAGATGGTGGAGATTGATCCTTTGGTATGTAAGAAAAGTTTAATACATATTTAATCTCTTTTTTAATTTATTTTAATAAAAATAAATTATTTAATCTAAAATTAAAAATTATTAAATTCATACAATCTTTAGCGACTACACGTGTCATCACTAAAAGTATTGGCGGGCTAAATAATTTTTGGCTGGCGAGATTATTTTTATTTCGTTAAAAAAATTATTTCATCAAAATGATATATTATTTAATTAGTAAATACCTTTAGCAACCATACAAGTCGTCGCTAAAGGTGTCGGTCCCCTGATCAAACTTATAATAGAAACCAGTGTTGAAAATTTGGTGTCATCCACCTTTTATCGACGACACGCACCGTCTCTGAAAGGTGGGTCGTGACCAAAAGTGATTATTGTTGTAGTGCATGTGTTTTGTTTTTTGCCTCATTAAGAGGATTTCGATAGTCGGTTTTATTTTCTTTAGATGACAATTCACAAGCCCTTACACTTCTCATTATACCCGCACTATACTGTTTGCTTCTATAAACTCCCTCGAGACATTAATTTCTTACATTTCAAACATTTGATTCTATCCCGGTTGTTTGAACCCACTAGTATTCCAAATTCCCGCCCAACATCACCCGAATTTCATTTAAGTGGGTGAGTCTAATTAACTTGAAATCTAAAATTATAATAAGATAATAATAGAAAAACCCATACCAAAACCAACCGTGATATGATGCATTTTTATTAACTTGTCATCTACTTATTTAACTACTACTAGTAATAATTAAAGCACTAAATAATTAAACAACAAATAATTCATTCAACTTGTCATTTTGAATAAATTATAAAGGTTGATTGTTGACTTAAACAAGTGCCACTGCACATAAATTGTCTATAGTGAATATAAATTGCTTGCTCGATCTAACGCAGAGGTAATGTAGTTGGACATATTATTACATCTAGTCTAGCTTGCGAGATTTGTGAAATAATTTTCATTTTAATCATTTATGTGTCATTGTGCAGATGAAGCAAACAGGTTTGCAACTAGCCTCTATGGATGAGGAAAATCAGTTAATTCAGCAGCAGGAGGAGGATATCAACATTCCGGTTCCTTGGCATGCTAATCTACCTTGTCTAGATCTACTTACTGGTAATTTCTGCCATCCTTCTATGTTTCTCTATCTGTTTTCGCAGCAATATTCTGATACAAATAAATGAAATAATATACATTTTTAGTTTTTGGATGGGGCGAAACCTTACGCTTAAAACTAGCTAATTTAATTAAGCTGCTAAGATGTTTTGAACCGGCAGATCTGCAATAAAAAGAGAGTGTGCACGTGCATACCCTCTTCATGCTCTTCGTAGCATAAATTTTTTTTTAAACGAGAACTTTTTACTTTTGGTGCATACCGTAAAAATGTCAAGAAAATAAGTTGTGCACACCTTAAAACTTTTCGAATCAGCCACAACAATTAGATTTTATATCGAACTTCAAAGAAATTAAAAATCTTTAGTGTGGTTCGCAATCTAGTCACCTCCAAGGCCCTCTTCTAATTATGGTCATGCTCGACCGTGTGACTCCACAATTTGCACAACACGTGTCCAATATGAAGTACACGGTTTGATTTTGGGTTTTTGACTCGACCCATATATGTCCGTCACCGCAACCAGATCTGTTGCTCGACCCACCACCACACCCGTCACCGTCACCATCAACCCTTTGGTCGACCCACCGTCACCATCACCATCAAAATCTAAACAAATCAAATCACATAACGATCTCAGAATTCTCTTTCGAAATTAATAGATTCTTAATCCAAATCAAAGAGAACTTCAACACAGATCTTATAATCAAAATAAGATCGAGTAAACAAGAGATATCAGGTTGATATTTTTTTTTCTTAAAAGATCCAAACTCAAAACCCATCATCGATCAAGAAAAAGAACAAAAAATAAATCCTTACCTGATACCTTGTAACAAGACATTAAGTCGAAATCAACAAGAAACAAAGCTTTAATCTTTCAAGGATTTCAGTTTACTAAATGATACACGAAAAAAATTCAATTGCTGAACCTTTTTATTTTCTTTGATTATATAGTACGTACATGTAGCATTAAATGCAATAATATGTTTTCGATATATTTTCCAGTCTACAATTTTCACGATTTTAAAGGAATCGGACACCAAAAAGCTCGATTTTATAGAAATCAATACACGAAAAACTCAACCGGAAAATCAAACACCAAAAAGCTCGAACCAAAAAACCGAAACCTGAACTGAGAAAACAATTTTTGTCCTTTACTTGATTACCCCGCCACTGTTTTGAACTATATGTTATTTGAAACAAGAGTATTCTTATCCTTGGGTACTAATTCGCACTGGAAAAACTGTTATAGGAGATAGAGAAGATTACATCAAAATTGGTCTCCCTTTATATAAGGCATCTATTAAAGGTGATTGGGAAGCAGCTAAAGTCATTCTTGAACAGAAACCAGAGTTGGTAGGATACAGTCTCACAGAAAATGGCGACACGCCACTTCATGTTGTGGCGTCTGCAAAACAAACAAGACAGGTGAAAAAGTTTGTCGAAAACCTGGTGGATTTAATGAGTATAGATGAACTAGCTCTTGAGAATAAAAATCAAGACAACGCCCTTTATTTAGCATGTGTAGCAGGAAACATTGAAACGGTTAAAGTTTTGGTGGAAAAGAATAGTGCCTTGTTGATAAACGATGGTATTCAAGGTAAAATGATGCCATTGCAAGCGGCTGCCTTATATGGAAACCATGAAGTGGTTAAGTATTTGTATGCAAAATCCAATGACTTGGCTGATGATGTTTGGACACATGAGAATCGTAGTTGGTTGCTTCTAAAATGTGTGGAGGCTGATATGTTTGGTAAGCATTTTAGTATCAAGTTATTTGTGGTTATGATAAACTGTATATGAGCTAGCATTATGCCTTTACAGATACTAGTTATAATGCCCGCGCACGCGTGAGTTTTTTTTAATTTTTTGAATCATATATTTTTATTTATTAAAAATAAATAATTTTAATATTTGTTTTGTTTGATTTATGACATTTAATTATAGTTTTTTATTATTAAAGATAATTATTTAAAAATTTTAATCCTATTATTAATTGCATCTTATCTATATTTTTTGTATTTATCTTCTACTTGTATTAATTGTATCTTATCTATATTTTTTTTATTTATTTTCTACTTGTATTAATTGCATCTTATCTATATTTTTTGTATTTATCTTCTACTTGTGATATGGATAAATATAAAATGTTACCTAATAAGAAAATATTTTTTTTTAAATACAATTATTACTAAATATGGCATGAATTGATTTTTTTTTAAATGGAATATTAGAGTAATGCTAGTATGCTACATCCGCGATTCCGCGCACACATTTCGCAAAAAAATACTTTCACATGCACATGCATGTGTAAAATAAATATGAATAGTCACAAAAAGAAAAAGAAAATATAGTACAATTTGACTAGCGCAACTCACACCGAGTCACACGGCAAATGTGCATGTGAAATGTCTGTAGATGTAGCACTCATCATGCTATTACGATCCTTGTAGTATTACTATAAACTCAGTTTAATTAGTACTACCTCCGTCCCAATTTATTTGTCCACTTTTGATTTTCAAAGTCTTTCTATGTCAACTTTGACCTTAAATATGTTTGTTTGTGTTATTTAATATTTGATGCAAAATATATGAATAGATTGAGTTTTAAGTGTATTTTTAATTTGTGTAATTTTTATCAAGTATTATATAACACAAATAATAATATTTACGGTCAAAGTTGACAAAGAAAGACTAAAAAAGTCAAAACTGGACAAATAAATTGGGACGGAGGGAGTACTACGTAATAATTAAGCATTGACTCTATTCATCGGCCTATACTATATTACTATAAACTCAGTTTAGTCTTCAATGTTTATAAACCTATACCAAAATGTGAGACAAAACTATTATCTTCAGATTCGGTTGAAGATTTTCATTTGTTTGGAGGTGCAAGTTAACAAAAATTACATAAAACATGACTTTTTGTTTTGAATCTATCAGATCTTGTTTTATAAGACCACTCCCAACAGTTGTGTCGTTTACAAACCAACGCACGCCAGTTTTGTGACACCGATGGCACCACCTCGTTGGTGACTTGGTGGTGCGTCGGTTTGGTGTTCATCGGTTTGGCGACTAGCAAGGGACGAGAGGTGCATGGCCGATTTGTGTTCTGTGTGAGTGTTTTGTGTATGTGTGAGTGTTTTTGTGGGGTATATTTGTGTAGTGATATAGAAAGAGACATACCACCATTGTCTGGGGTGTGTCAGTTTGGGAAGTGCTGATATGGATTAGTGGTCTAAGTTGACAAACATTTAGTATGTTATTTGGAACGATTTCATGGGGGCTGGTTGATTTATTGGCGATTCACTTCAAAACCCTAAGCGATTAGGGTTTTATATTGTTCATTCTGTTTGCATGCATGCTGGTTGGTATTGATTTTCTGATTCGTGGTATTGATTCTGCTGGTTTGGTGTGTGAGGGTTTACGGGATAGATGAATAAAGGGTTTCTTTGCAATAAGAATGTGTTTACTGTACCAATTGTTACTATGGGTACTCCTCAAGTTCGACAAGATGCTAGGGTTTTGGAGAACCCTAGTCTTGAATCTGGTATGATTGATAATAACTTGGTTGGGAGCAAACAAGACCTGGTGGAGCCGGTTTCACTTGGTAATATTCAAAAGACCACTACTAGTTTTGGTGAGTTGAGTACACCCTCAATGATGAACCCTAGTAGTGTTAGTTTGAATGTGGATGATGCACCTGATTGTTCTATGAATGGTACTCAGAAAGTGGAGCTGATTCCACTTGCGAAAGATACGTCACTTGGTGACGACTTGGAGCGGATTACAAGTGCTGATGTGAAGCACTTGATTGATAATGCGCATCAGAATTTTGATGATGCCATGAATAAAATTCAAAGTGAGATTGGAGCTAATGAAGTTAATATTACTAATACTCCTCCTTCGCTTGGGATAAATGTGAATATGAATAAGAGTGTTACTTCTGGTCCTAATGCTCACAAGGTTGATACTACTAATGGTACGGGAGTGAAGTTGGTTTCTTACGCGGGTGCTACTTCTAATGAACCTCTGAAACATGTTTCAAACTTTCGTAGGTTGGAATGTAGTAAGAAGAAGGCTGATGTTGACCTTTCAGTTCCAATGAAAGTAGTGGAAGAGGTGAACATGCGGTTTGAGAATACTCTCTATGGTTACTTTCTTGGCCAACGCCTTGCTTTTCCAGTTGTTGATTACTATGTCCGCAATGCATGGGCTAAGTTTGGTGTGCAAAAGGTAATGATGAATGCTAAGAGGTTCTTCTTCTTTAAATTCAACTCAAAGAAAGGTGTTGATGATGTGCTTGAAAACAGTCCTTGGTTGATCAGAAATGTTCCTATTATTCTTAAACCATGGACTTTGAACACAAAGCTACTTAAAGAGGATTTGACTAACATCCCGGTGTGGGTTAAATTCCATGATGTTCCCCTTGCTATGTTTTCTGATGATGGCCTCAGTCTTCTTGCCACACTGATTGGCACGCCCAAAAGGTTAGATGCTTTTACAAGCCAAATGTGCAAATAATCGTGGGGCCGTAGTAGTTTTGCTAGATGCATGATAGAAGTGAAGTCGGATGAGGTTCTTCGGGACAGCCTCACTGTTGAGATACTATTACTTGATGGTTTGGGTTCGACTATTGAGAAGATACGGGTTGAATACGAGTGGCAACCACCTGATTGTGACAAGTGTAAGATATTTGGTCATACTCTGACTGACTGTCCTAAAGTTGTTATACCTCCTGTTCAGCCTACTAAGCCTGCTAATGATAGTTTCAAGACTGTCAATCACAGGAAGAAAGGAAAGCATGGTGGTCCTACAATTCCGGGACAAGGGGGTTTTCTAAACCTGTTGTGGGTAAGCAGTTTCAGTATCAACCCAAAAAGACTCCTCCTGAACCTAAGAAAGTTGGTGGCACTAAGAAGAAGACTTCTAATGTGGCTAGTTGTAGTGGTACTAAGATTTCTACTTCTAACCAATTTGATGCTCTTAATATGGATGATACGGATGCGTTTGGTATTCCTACTTATGACACCAACAAGTATGTGGATGCTGGCAGTACAATGGAAGTTAATGAGGATGAGTCGGTTAAGACTGGTTCTACATCACAAGAACCACTTGTGAGTGATTCAATGGGAACTAAGGAAGTTGGTTCTACTCATATAGTTGAGAAAATTAGTAAGCTTGAAAAGCTACTTATCGATGGGAAAGCTACTCTTGTGGATGATGAAGGTCATCCTATTCCGTCTACCTCTGTCACTAAGAGGGCTAACCCATTTTTCAAGGTGGGTGATGTTGTGGTTTCTGATAGTGAGGAGGATGAGGTTCTTAACACGTTCGACGAATCAACAAATCTTTTTGGTGGAGGTCATGAGTGTGAAGATGAGTTTGATGACTATGATGATTACTCGAAGCAAATTTATGATCTTCCAGGGAATTTGGATGCTCTTAATGCCATTTATGGCTTTAATCTCCAAGGTCGTAGGAAGTAGTTTATATTTTTGTCCGAGTCTTTCAATATTATGTGGTAGTGATTTTGTTTTCTTGTCTAGAAAATAGGAAGTATCTTGTTATGTAAGCTTTTCGCCTATGTAACGGGCTGAGATATGGGATTCACCCATATCCGTTGTACTTAAATTTTTTTTGGAGTAATATATTTACCTGGTCGTTGACCTTTTACCCAAAAAAAAAACCTTTATTAAGTGTACTATAAACTCTTATTAACAGTTATTACGATTAAACAATGAAAATTTAAATTGGGCTATGCTACATCCACATAAGGATTCCCACTAAAAACCTCCACTCGCTGACGTGTCAGCGAGTGATTGGTTTTTTGTGGAATGTGGATCCCACAAAAAACCAATCACCCGCTGACACATCAGCGAGTGGAGGTTTTTAGTGGGAATCCTTATGTGGATGTAGCAAAATCCAAATTTAAATTATTAAGAAAATGAGGTTAAGTCATTATAAACACAACCCTGTGTAATTTTTAATTTGTAACGGTCTTTGGATGCATAAAAATTAAAAATTGTGTCTTTTCATGAGAGAATACAGAAATTATAAAATACACAAAATAAATCTTTATGCTTTATTATTGAGTTTTCTAGTTTTTACTATAACAATTTCCCTGACAAAGCAATTGCCAACTCTTTATCAGATATCGCATTACGGATAGTGAAAAAGTATCCAAAACTTGGTAGCAGTGGGTGTGTACTTGGGGTTTTGGCTCGCAAGCCAGAAGCGTTTAAAGAAGGAAATTTGAATATGAATTTCAGAACCAAAAACTGGGGTATGTATCACTTTCAATTTTGTAGATCATGTTCACTAAATCTAACTTCATTTATTTAAGCATAAACATTTGCTGGTATCTTTAATTTTGGCTTCTTTTCTGATTTTTGCTTTCAGCTTGGTCACTCATTGCAACTATTATAGATTTAATGAACGGACACTCAGAAAATGATAGAGAAGCATTGCAATTACTAAGAATCATTTGGGAAGATATCTCAAAAAAGCCTAAGAAAGTAATTGATGATATACTGAGAGGGCCACCTGATTTGAAGCAAGACAACAAACTCATTTCTGAACGTATTGTGAATATGCATGTTGAAATCCAGGACATAATTAGACGGCCACCAGATTCAGTTAATCAAAACATCAATCCAACTATTGGAAATGATTATCAAGGTCTGCAACTGAAAAAACACATTTCTGAACAAATTTCTAAAGTGCAGGCTGCAACAACTTTAAAAGATCAAAGTGTACTAGCGTTCAGAAATGCAGATGAAACATACTCGTCTCGAATTCTGTTTGTTGCTGCAGAAAAGGGAAATACTATATTTATAGTTGAGCTTATCCGTCGATATCCTGATCTGATATGGCAGGTAAATGATTACAATCAAAGTATATTTCACATTGCTATACAAAATCGTCACGAGGATATATACAACTTACTGTATGAGATAGGCGGAATGAAGGATTCGATAACTCGTCTTAGAGATGAACAAGATAACAATATTTTGCACATAGTTGCGAAGAGTGTTAATCAAAAACGACTAAATAAGGTGCCAGGTGTTTTCCAGATGCAACGGGAACTACTATGGTTCCTGGTACATATTTTACTCTCCAAGCACCTAAGATACAACTCCATTTTCTTTTTTACTTTTAACAGATAACATAGTTTGTTTGGGTTGTAGGAAATAAGAAGTATGATCCCTCCTTCTTATAGAGAACAAAAGAACAAAGATGGTTTAACACCACATGAGTTATTCACCAAGGAACACAAATCCCTACATGCACAAGCTGGGGACTGGATGAAGGGAACAGCCAGTCAAAGTATGGTGATTGCAGTGCTTGTTGCAACCATAGCATTTGCTGCAGCTTTTACAATTCCTGGTGGATATGACCAAAATAATGGTATCCCTATGTTTCGTTCGAATACAACCTTTTTGATTTTCGTTATATCAGATGCCATTTCTCTAGTCTCGTCTTCTACATCAATTATCTTCATGTTCTTAACCATCTTGAAGTGTCCATACGCTGAAACGGATTTCTTGCTATTGTTACCCAAGTTTACTTTGCTAGGTTTAGCAACTCTTTTCTTATCTCTATCAAGTATGTTGATCGCTTTTTGTGCCAGCTTTTTCCTACTTTACAATAAGCAATTGATTTGGATACCGATCCTGATCGCATCATTTTCCTTGCATCCAATTTTCTTATCTGCTCGGCTGCAAAGTGATATGCTTGTTAATGTAATTCGGTCGACATATGGTACTCGGTCCGTATTTAACCCCAACAAAAATTTTCTGTACTATGAAAACCCCAAGGTTCAACCATTATAGTTTTTCAATTGTAATGTCTTTCAATAACTTTAAGATAATTTCTGTAAATTGGATTTTGTTCCATGAAGTTGATTATGTAATTTCCAAATGTTGATATGTTTTCTTTGAACTGCTGTTTTTTACGCCCGTAAGCGTTTGATTGACACATAAGAAAGTAAAACACAAGTTAAAACTCAAGCAATGACAGTTTCCTGATTTCCTGTACCACTTATTAATCTTTGGAGTCTAATGAAAAAGTCTTGTAATGAAACACCCAATTTTTATTTTTAAATTTCTTTCTATACAAAACTTTTTCCATATGGGAGACCTCAAAAGTTAAGCAATTCTAGTACAAAAAATTTGGATTTAGAAGCCCTTCAAAACTACATACTTTTTAGTATTGAGAACCCTCAAAACATCATCTTTTATAAAGCAAGTTTCTGCCATTTATAGCCATCAAGAATACCAATTTTTGACCCGTAACACATTTTGACCCATTTCTTTCCATTTTTCAAGAAAACATGTACTTGACTGTAGCACAGGTTTATAGATTTCCAGGATCGAATTATCAACACAAGATTGACAAGAATTGATACTTTATTATTAACAACATAATATCGGTTACATTGTTATTTGAGACACACACTTCAAACGTATACATGTGCTTCGTTTTAATAGGGTTCACAGGCGAACCATTGTGTCCATTCGGTAAAGAGTACAACCGAAATAACTACCATAACTAACTTTATAACTACCTTCAACCGCTATTCGGTTATTAACTAATTAACTAACAGGTTTAGCCCTTTAGCTTTCGTTTGTTACATATACACCAAGCAATGCTTTGTCCAACAAGACTAATGCAATTATAGTCCAACATTGACTAATAAAATTTGGATTTTCAAAACACAACTATAAGATTCATAAATCATTTCAAATGTCTATACAACATAATCAAAACGTGGAAGCCATAATATATAAAGGTTAGGTTGTAACTCAAATACTCGTTTCAAAATACAAAACGTTACTACGGGCTCTGTATAGGACCCGTTTCATAAAAATATGTTTTACACATTAAAAACATTTGGTTTATCCGAGATAACCATTACTTAATAAAAGATGGGAGTTTAACTTGCTTTCATACATTGATCTAAACTCGTCGACTGGAGGCAAGGACGAGTATATCTACCATTCTCTTTTAGTCTTTTTATTACATAGGTCCCTAGCTTTTCTCCTTCGCAAACCCTAGAGAACTACCATTACCTTCCGAGGCAAGATTTCAATAATGTGGTTCCACTTGAGATGCTAATAACGACAGTGAGGTAAAGCCTTAAAAGTATATAATTTTGGTAGTTTAACTATCAATATCCCTAGTTTGAAAGTCTAATGTCTATCCTTAATTATGAAGTCTTACCAGCCAGTAGCAACTTAAGATGGTTGTATAGTAGTACCGTAGTCCTAGGAACCTTGTGATGTTTTGATGGTTGTAAACTTGTAACATACTATAAGAGTGCTAGCTACCGGGCTCAAACTGGCTTGAGCCACTTTGTCACCTCAGCGTCACATCAACAACTCACTCATACACCAATATATCCCTCCCTCATGGGTTGAGCCGAAAAGGCCCGACTCACCATTTTATTTTATTTTATTTTTCATTTTTTCAAATAAACTAAATTTCATAATTTATCAAATAAAAACACAAATTATATTCCTATAAACAACTTAAAAAAAAAAAGTAAAGTTTAACTTACTAACTTTTAGTTGAAACTTATTTCCACAATCACCAACACTTATTAACTTTTTGTTGGTCCAATAATTGAATAACACATTTCCAAAAAATAAATAAATAAATAAATAAATAAATAAATAAAACCATGTGCGCACACACATTGAAACAGACATACATACAAACGCGCGTGCGCACTAAATCAACACACACTAAAAAACACAAACACAAACACAAATACAAACCCATTTTAAAAATACATTAAAAAAACGTTATGTTGTTTTATTTTTTACTTTCCTTCTGCTCACACAAGCCCTGGTCTGGCTCAAGGACTGGCGCAACATTGAATCAGTGTCGTGACTTGGTACTGGCGGCGCCAAAGCGCAGTTCACATCAGACTGGCGTGGCTCTCACGCAACGATACACAACACTTTAAATAAGAGACACGAGGTTAATATATATTAGGGTGTATGACTTGCTATCAAAATATATATATATAAATAAATAAAATAAAATAAACGTGCCATTGTTTTATCATTTAACATGTAAATAACAAAAAATACTAATCAGCCGATCAACCTTGGCATCAACTTAGGGATGAGCACGGTACCGGTCTCATACCGAATTAGTGGTACCAATTTTTTCCTGAGTATAAATTAGTGGTACCGGTACCGTACCGAACGGGATTTGGATACCGGTACCGGTATCGGTACCAATACTAGTACCGGAAAATCGGGTTTTCCTCTTTTTTTTTGGGAATTTCCCGATTTGGTACCGGTCCTGTACTGAATTAGTGGCCCCGATTTTTTTTTCATCTTATTTTGTAGTCCCGGTACTGTACCGTATATCGGGATCGGTACTGTTTTGGTACGGTTCCGGTTCGGTTCTAGGATTCGAGTCAAAATGCTCATCCCTACATCAACTCAAAGTCCATGAGATAACAAACTAACAAAGTAAGTGAACTCTTATATGATACTCGAGTTAAAGGTAGCTGATAGAATATTTGAGCTAAAAACATTATTGGCAGTGAACTTTTATATGATACCCAGACTCAACGGTAAGGGCTTAGCCTTTTAGGACGAAAGTGCCTATAGATATTGGGTTCGAATCCTGAGGAGAAAATTAATCCCTCATTGGCAACGGAGGTTCACTTGCTGACTCCGGGCTATCAAAAAGAGTAGTCGCTCTGGGATTAGTCGGCTCGCAATGTCGAGTCGGAACCCAGGTGTAAAAAAATAAATAAATAAATAAAAATAAAAAATAAAAATATTTGAGCTGAATAGAATATTTGAGGTGTTTATGCGGATGCCTTCTCGCACTCCCCTTCAGCTTGACCTTTTAAATTAAATCATTGACTACTCTCTACTTTAGTGAAATTTTGTTAAGTGCAAAGGGTTAATAACTGATGTTCGAACTGACCCTTTTTTTTCCCTCATAATGTGAGAAGCATACTTGACTTACTCAGTGGTTATGGCTATGTGAGTGACACAAATTGAATGTTGAACCTTGCGTTTGTTAGGTGTAAAGATGCACACCCATTACCAACCAAGCTACACGTCAGTGGCCCTAAAACCTTGTGGTTTTGTGTGTAGTGTGTGTTAATTAAAAAAAATAAATATGCTTAAATGGTGCGCGATAACTATGGAAATTTGATTAGTGAGCGAGTGAGAAGGAGATAATGAAGCAAACCAAGTGATGGGTAAAAAGTACATTTTTTTTGTTGTGTGTTCAATATTTGTTTATCATATGTGAACCATATCATTTAAGAAAAAAATTACTTGTTGTGTTTCATAATAACTGTCTATATTCTTATTTTGAGTTCCATTTTGTGTTTCAATCAATGAGAATATTTTTTAATGGTGAAGAGTTTTTAGTCACTGGGTAGGTTAGGTTTCTCTGTAAAAAAGATAGTTTGTTTGTTTTTTTGACCTAAGTGATTCAACAGTTTACAGTTTTTAAGCTTTATGCCATTAATTTCATAAATCATCCCTATGGTTTGTCGGGTTTAACAGAATTGATCCCTCGCAATAATTTTTAACGCGTTTAGTCCTTGTGGTTTTGACCCGTATCGGGTTTGGTCCCTTGACCACTAACTCTGTCTGTTGACCGTCAAGCGGGACAGAAATGATATAAATACCCTTAAATGTGTTTCATAAATGGTCCATATGGCTTGTTGAATATAACGGATTTAGTCCTTGCATTTTTTTTTTTCAAGATTTTCTTTTTATTTTATAAAAATTTTGACAGAATTTTTTCTATTCCACAGAAAATGTTAAAAGTAATTCAAATTTTTTTATAGATGTCAACTTTTTTTTTTGTCAAAAAATTTAAAAAAAAAAAATATGCCAAAAATATATAAACATATATTTTGCAAAAAATTTTAAAAATTATGTCAATGATATTTTTTTCAAAAAATATATATATATAAAAAAATCTGGCTAAATTTTTTGAAAAAAAAAAATTGTCAAAATTTTTAAAAAAAATTATGACAATTTTTTTTTAAATATTTTTATTTTAAAAAATTGTTAAAAAAAACTATCATAATATTTTTAAAAATTTTTGACATTTTTTATTTTTTTGGAACTTTTTTGATAATTTTTAATTTTTTTTACAAAAAAATTATCATTTATATAAAAAAAATTTGAAAATTTTTGAATATTTTCTGCGGCATGAAAAAAATTCATTCAAATTTTTTTTATAAAATTTAAAAAAAAAAAAATCTTGTAAAAAACCATGCCAAAAAATCTAACAAAAATCTAGTAGAAATTTTTTTTGTCAAAAAATTTTATAATAAAACTCCATCAAAAGTATTCAAAAGTTTTTAAAAATAAAATTCGAACAAAAAAAAAATTGAAAAATAAAAAGAAATAAAAACCATAAGGACTAAATTCGTTATATCCAACAAACCATAGGACCAATTACATTTAAGGGTATATACGTCATTTCCTCTTAATTTAACGGTCAAACTAACGTAAATATTGGTCAAGGGACCAAACTCGATACGGGTCAAAACCATATGGACCAAACCCATTAAATATTCTTGTGAGAGACCAATTCCGTTAAACCCGACAAACCTTATGGACGATTTATGAAATTAACTCAATTAAAAAAGGTGGATTTTATTTGTTTGGGATATCCCTAACCCGACCCGACATGAAATGAATAACTCCCCAAAACGACACCGTATCGACACAAACTTATCTAACAAAAACCCAGAAACCCTAAACATAATCTCTTCACAACAACTAAAGCAACTCTTATCCTTTCACACATCTTCTTCTTCTTAAAAAATGGCGTCTGCAAACGCTATCACAACAGCTTCCATCTTCTCATCCCACAACAAGACAGTATTAAATGGAACTAGTATCAAGAAGGTTAATAACCAACAACTGAGGATGAACAGAAACAAGCGGTTTGTGGTGCGAGCGAATGCCAAAGACATCGCATTTGACCAAAAGTCAAGAGCAGCTATGCAAGCTGGTATTGATAAGTTGGCTGATGTGGTGGGACTTACTCTTGGCCCTAGAGGTTGTCTAACTTTTTATGTAATTCTTTTGTGGTTTAGTTAATTTATATGACTTTATGAGATTTTATATATTTAGGTGAAATGAAATGAACTTCATTTCTAAGTCAGTAAGTTGGTTTTGTATTGAAAGGTGCATATTGGTAGTAGTAGGCACGGGTGGACCCGGGGTGGGGGGGGGGGGGGGGGGGGGGTTTAACGGGGGAACCCAATGGATGTACGATATTATGGTACTATATGTTCGCAAGTGTGGATAAGTCCGCTTTCATCTTTACTAACTTGTAGAAGTCGAGTCTATAAGAAGAGTAGAAGACATATACTAGATTTTGTTGAACTTTTGGTTTCTAACTTTGTCATATTGTTGTTTGATTATTAATGAAGTTCTTTAAGGGGGTGTTTGTTAAGGCTTATATAGCGGGTTTATGGCTTATTTGGTTCTCGGCTTATGTTTCATAAGCTCAATTTTTGTGGCTTGTTTTGAAACCTTTCGGCCTATATAAGCTTATCATGTCATTATAACCTTATATAAGAAAGAAAGTTTCAAAATAAGCCACAAAAAGTGTGCTTATAAAACATAAGTCCAAAACCAAATAAGCCATAAGCCGAAACAAACACCACCTAAAAATGTATTAGTATCATAGATTCGGGATTGAATACTTGAAAACATTAAACTTGTGTTGGTATCATAGATTGGATTCAGGTTTCTATTTGTTGGGTTAAACTAGTTTATAATGACTAATATAAATTTCTGGATTTAGAAAGTGATAAGGTGCAAAGTTTTGATGTGACTTTCTCAAAAGACAATCAAAATTAGAAGCCTTATATTTCTTGTATTAACACTTTCTTGTTTGTTTTGGTTTTGACTTTCACGTGAATTGTGGTTAGTTTTAACTAAAAGTGTTAAGTCGATCATCAAGCTATTGCAATTTTCTTATTTCACACAATATTAGTAACTTTAACGCAAGATGCTCATCAAGTATTTGAATTTGCTAGGGAGGAATGTTGTGTTGGATGAATATGGTTCACCAAAGGTGGTTAACGATGGTGTTACAATCGCTAGAGCTATTGAACTACCTGACGCCATGGAAAATGCCGGTGCTGCTCTTATCAGAGAGGTTCGAGTCTAGCATTTTTATAATAAATTAATGAGATTATCTATATGAAGACTCACCCAGTTTCAAAACTATTATCATTACCTATTTTGACAGAAAAACATGCCTAAATATCTAATGTTTTACTAAATGGTAAATTGACTTGCACAGGTTGCAAGCAAAACCAACGACTCAGCTGGTGATGGTACAACAACTGCATCAGTTCTCGCACGTGAAATCATCAAACTTGGTCTCTTGAGTGTAACATCTGGTGCTAACCCCGTGTCATTGAAGAAAGGTATTGACAAGACTGTACTTGGTTTGATTGAGGAGCTTGAGAAGAGAGCAAGGCCCGTGAAAGGTCGTGATGATATTAGAGGTAACAAGATTTCCTTATATCTTATCACACACAAAGTCTGTCATTCTAAACCAATTAATTTTGTCTTATTCAAGCCATTGCTTCAATCTCTGCTGGAAACGATGATGTCATTGGAACCATGATTGCTGATGCTATCGACAAGGTTGGATCAGATGGTGTCCTATCTATCGAGTCATCTTCTTCTTTTGAGACAACCGTTGACGTTGAAGAAGGAATGGAGGTTTGTACCACATAAAAATCTTTGACCCATGATTATTTTTTATGTCTGACTGAATTAATGTTTCTTGATGGGTTCGTGATGTGGATTTGCAGATTGATAGAGGTTACATCTCTCCACAATTTGTGACCAACCCCGAGAAACTTTTGGTTGAGTTCGAGAACGCCAGAGTGTTGATTACAGATCAAAAGATATCTTCAATAAAGGAGATTATTCCATTATTGGAAAAAACAACTCAATTAAGAGCTCCTTTGCTGATTATTGCTGAGGATGTTAGTGGCGAGGCTTTGGCTACTCTTGTTGTAAACAAGCTTCGTGGTATCCTTAATGTTGCTGCCATTAAAGCACCTGGTTTTGGTGAAAGGAGAAAGGCTTTGCTTCAAGATATTGCCATCGTGACAGGTACATTTAGTTTCATTTTAATTCCATCAGAAATGTGCTGGTTGATTAATGGTAGTCAAGATTGGTAATTTGCCGATAGTCCGATACGATCCAAAATGGTTTCCGTGGATTTTGACGCAAAACACTTTTTGACCAACAAAATATTTAGTTTTTTTACAAGATAATTCACGTGACTTCTGATTACCAACGGTATATCATACTGTCCAATCTAAAGTTCACCTTTTTTCTTAATAGTTAGTTTAACTTATGCTTACCAGAAAGTGTCATTTCAACAAATAGCAAAAAAATTGCTAAATAAATTGATGTGTAAGATTTTAGACGCTCTCAACTCATTTAACTTGTTATCTTAAAATAATCTTTTGAAAGTTTACCGCATAGACATTAAACGTATCCCAGATCAACGCATTGATATGTAAATAGGTCAAAATTGCCACCTTTTATGGATCGAGTTCAGATTACTCGTTATTCATTTTCCGCTTTTTGAACCTACAGGAGCCGAGTATCAAGCCAGTGACCTGGGTCTGCTTGTTGAAAATGCCTCTGTGGAGCAGCTTGGTACAGCCAGGAAGATCACTATCAGCAAAGACTCAACCACCATCATTGCTGATGCTGCATCAAAGGACGAGATTCAGTCTAGAATTGCTCAAATTAAGAAAGAGTTATTTGAGACTGATTCCGTCTACGACTCTGAAAAATTAGCCGAAAGAATTGCTAAGTTATCTGGTGGTGTCGCTGTTATCAAAGTTGGTGCTGCGACAGAAACCGAGTTAGAAGACCGTAAGCTTCGTATCGAGGATGCTAAAAATGCAACCTTTGCTGCTATTGAGGAAGGTATAGTTCCAGGTGGTGGTGCTGCATTTGTTCATCTATCAACATTGGTTCCTGCCATCAAGGAGAAGATCGAGGATGCGGATGAGAGATTAGGTGCTGACATCATCCAAAAGGTCAGTATTGAACCATGATTTTGGTTGCTTGGTCAAGAATGGCAAAATGGGCGGGTTGGGCAAATGTTAACAGCTCATGTTAAAACAAGTAATTTATGTTAGGATGAAATGGATTAAAAGTTCAATCCATAAAACTACTCAACTCTAGCATTTTTTTCTTATTCGACCAGTTTGACGAGATTTATCTAAAACATAATAGGCATAATGCTAATTGACCCATCAGTAAATGGGTCAATTTCTATCCCTGGTTAGCTTGGTTTTTTGGGTCTTTCTTGTTAACGCCTACTTGGTTGATTATAGGCGTTGGTCGCACCAGCTTCTCTAATCGCTCAAAACGCGGGAGTTGAAGGTGAAGTGGTAGTGGAGAAGGTAAAAGAAAGCGAGTGGGAGTTTGGTTACAATGCAATGACAGACAAGTATGAAAATTTGGTGGAATCAGGAGTTATCGATCCAGCAAAGGTAACCAGGTGTGCTTTGCAAAATTCAGCTTCGGTTGCGGGAATGGTTCTAACCACACAAGCTATCGTCGTCGAAAAGGCTCAGCCTAAAACACCTGCTGCGGCTGGTGCCCAAACTGGGTCCTTTTCTGTATGATTAAGAAATTTAGAGGTGACATTGGACCAAATGGGGTCCATTTTTGTAGCAATTCGAGATGGAACTTTATTACGGCCAAGTGTAACCTTTTGTTTTTAGTTTTGTTCTATATTTATAACAGAGGTGATTAATAAAAACACATTGGCAATAGTGAATGATGATTCAGGTTATTAAACCAGGTTATATTTATGTGCAGGTTCTAATTGTTTTCATCAAATTGTTACTGTGTAGGTGTCAAATTCAAGTCATTTTGGGTATGTCAAAACAGTCTGTCAAGGCATGTTTATACCAATGGTTTTGGCTGATTTGTAAGTTATTGCATTCATCTAACAGATGATGATCTTCCTGATTTTGCGCCCTAAAACTTCAATTGTTTTCCCCGGCTTGACATGGACTTACGATATAAAGAAGACAGAAAACACTTTCATCACATTTGAGTCTTAACCATTGATAAAAACACATTCAATAATCTTGCATAGAACGGAAAAGGGCATCAAGACAAATATAATAAACACGAATAGAATTTTTGATGTAGTACATAACAAGAGCGGGATAACACAGCTTGGCTCATTTTTAGTTCAACGGCGACAAGTGTTAAACCAAAAATGCCCCAAGTTTACGAATCCGTTGGACATAGTGTTGGTAAAACAGCCATAGCCTCCCCATTAAGAACAAGAACACCATCGTTGTTAAAGCACCTCGTTATAAATTTGGCACTAACATAAGAAATAAAGAGTTAGAACTTTTAACCCAATTCATCTTTGCAGATAAAAATTAAATCAAGAGTTTGCGCTTTCAACTCACATGTATTGCTTCTTCACTTCTCTTATGCTAGTAGCTTCAACTTCACCAGTAATCTCTTCCTCCACATAAACCGGCAATCTGAATTGCAAAGTCTGTGAGGCGTATACTGCTCCAGGCTACAAAAGAGAAAAATAAAAATGCATTTTAGAGTCATTCATTCATTAAAATGACATTTAGATCTAAAAAGTTTAAACTCTTTATTGCCTGTGTTTGGCATTGCGTTTTGAAAGTTACTTGGTTACATGGAATTCCCAAAACTAAACAATTAAGTGAAATTTGCGGGTTTCACGGGATAGTGTTTGTAAGTGCTTCTGCATAAATCGTCATTATTTGATTACTTTCTGCAACTTAAAAAACGCAGCAATCAGTTTCTAAATGCAATGCCAAACACCCATTACATGAATACTAAAGCGTAAGACAATTGAATACCAGAAATGAGCAAACATCTTACAAAATGAGAAGCAATGATCCTTGGGAACAAAGTCGCAACAAGCATTCCAGGAACTATCACATCTCTAAAACCAGCATTTCTCGCATACTCAGAGTCAAGATGCAACGGGTTTTCATCAAAACTCACTTTCGAAAACTCAACAAGATCTTTACGTGCAAATACTCTTGCTTTCTTCAACTTATCACCTATTTTAAGTACTGAAGCAGTTGACGAGTAACCCGCAACTGAAATGTAGTTGCACAACATACGCTTAATCATGTTTGCTTGAAACAGTTATTAAAAAGGGTAGTTATAGCACCTACAAAAAGAAGTCCACATATCAAATCTTTTTGCGGCATTTTATCAAACAATTGACGTGCAAATCAAATATGACAGTCAAAAATACACATTACATTAAAAATAAATTGGGTTGAGTTTATTCATGATCTATCATCTACCTATGTATCATAGAGCAATAAACTGTGTGTGTGAGAAAGGGGAGGGGGGGGGGGGGGGTGGGGGGGGGGGGGGGCTATGGGGAAGATGAACGAAAGGAAAATCAGGTGACGAACGATTTAGCGACGGTTTGTGATAGAACTTAAAAGCCCAATAAAGATATGAAATATAATTGGCCCATTTTGTATTTTTTTTGTAAGTGGGTCATTAAGAAGAAAGCAACGATAATAAATCACAATTTTTTTTAACCGCAACTATCTCACATATTATAAACACGACTTAAACCTATATAACCAAAATGGAGTTTTTTACACTACATAAGGTACTATTTACACACATGCCTTTTGAGACTTGAAGTCACAAAATACTACTAGATCAAATGCTCTCTGATCAACATTTATAATTAACAATCCGTTGAGTAAAAAGTTTATGAAGTAAAGAAAATAAATATGGACTACAAGTCTAAAACCACTTGAATTAGTGTTACCGCAAAAAAAGATAATGCAAAGTTAGAAAAAAAAAAAAAAAAAAAAAAAAATTGTCTTTACTAGTACAACTCCATTATAACAAAAACGTTATATACTTGTTTGATAGTTAGACCGAATAAAGCTCTTTCTTACACTTACGTTGATATGTGATCACTTCATGTTTCTTATAACAGTAAAGTTACATTTTCATAAAACGCGCTTAGCATTTTGCAAATTTCGAAAGAAATTTAGTTCTTTATTCTTCACTATCATTATTTAATAGTATCAAAAACTTTTGGCAATATTTTATATTTGTTTTATTTTATTTTTGAAAGGACCACAAGCACAATATTCTTAAATCCATCAATATTTGTTTAAACTTAAGCCATGGTACTTGCACTAAAAAATTTAAAAGATTAACGTTAAAGTCAAGTGATCACCGACAACCTAACTAACTCCGCGTCCATAACGAGTAACGACCTCTTTAAAACCTTTTCTAACGACTCTTGGAATATAAAAATAATTGTACTTTTACATGAATTAATGTAAATGACAACATACTTTAATACTTTAATGCCAATACTGTATTACTCGTATTTTAGTTGATATACTTACAAAAATAATAGTGACAAACTTACTATGACTATATGTTTGGGGAGTGAGGTGAAGATAGAGCAAGAGCTGAAGCTTCTATTGTAAGATGAAAATTGTGGTTTATATTTTTATAAAATTGTTTGGCGAATCAGTTGAATTGAAGTTTTTACTAATATGATCAAATAAAAGTATATCATATTAAATTCATATATATTTCAAACTTTTGTGTACGTGTTAATCAGTGATATTTTGAAAAATATTTAAGTAATTTGACTAATTATAAGTCCCAATCATTTTTAAAAACTTGTTTCAGTTGTCTTATGTTTATGAAGACTTATAGCTTATAAAAGCTTTCATAAGCTTGTGTTACAAACAAAACCTATTTTATAAGTTGACTTGTTTTAAAGGTCAAGCCCTTATAAGCCACCATAAAATTATAAACCCCTATCCGAACACACCCTAATATTTAAGTAATTTGACTAACTATAAGTCCTAATTATTTTTAAAAGCTTGTTCCAGTTGTCTTATGTTTATGAAGACTTATAGCTTATAAAAGCTTTCATAAGCTTGTGTTACAAACAAAAATTATTTTATAAGCTGACTTGTTTTAAAAGGTCAAGCCCTTATAAGCCATCATAAAATTATAAACCCCTATCCGAACACACCCTAGTAATCATTTAATTTTAGTTGGTGAGGATTCATTATGTTTCTTTTAGAAAAAAAATAAATAAATAAAATAAAAAATCATTACGTTGTTATTGTTATTGCAACCTGACTAGGTATCGGGTGACATGATTCGAAGTGAAAAAGATTCGAAGTGAAAAAGTAATGCTACATCTACAAAAAGCTCATAGATTATACTTATTCTTTTTAATCTTTCATATTTGATTGACATGTCATTATTTGAATATAATTTTATAAACATTTAGTGAATCTAGCATTTCTTTGAATGTAATTTGTCCTCAGCAAAACCTCAATTTACGTCTAAAAACACTTCACAAAAAGATTCTCTTTGAACAAAGTTTATGATTTTCAAAACTGATTTAAGTTTCTTTTTTAAACATATCTTCTTTTAAGCTTCAGAGGGGGCTCAAGGGGTGTGCAAGTGGTGCTATCGCTCCGGGTTTAAACATAAAAAAGCCTTTTTTTTTTTTTTTTTTTTTTTTTTTTTTTGCATATAGAAACATAAGATATTAAAGATATATGAGTCATATAATTTAAGTTTACTTGCAATTTGTCTTTGATTTAGAAATGAAATAGGGCCTTTTTATTTTTCGTGCCTAGAACCACCGAAAATAATGAGACGGCCCCTAGCTTATTTAAACTCTTATACGCTTTTATGTCAACTATGTTTTTTTTTTTTTTTTTTTTTTTTTTTTTTTTTGCACTTGCTTGTCATTTACAAAGTATTTGAGTGCTTATGAAAGAGAAAAATAAACTTGCATAATATATAAAAACCAACATTTACTCAAGTGGGTTTGTCACTTATGGGAGCCCATCCAACGCGGTATTCAACTAACACGGTCCATAATATTTTATGGTTTACCGTTTACTTGGAAATAGGAACAAGTGTCAATATCGAGATGTTAGATCATACTTAGGCGAAGTGTTATGGTGGCCTAAGTCTACCCATAATGGTGTTCAAAAAAAGTCTACCCATAATGGTGATCACAGTAGAACTGACGACATCAATGCAACATCAATTTTTTCTTTCTAGAAAAATTTCATAGGGCGTTTGGTTAAGGTAAATTCAAGGTAATTGAGAGGATTTGAAATTAAAATTGTTTCAATTTCCTTGTTTGGTTCACAATAAATATATGAACCCAAAAATTTTATTTGCATGAATGAAGCTAAAAGTGGGTTCACACGCGAAGGTCATGATGGAAATGCTTTCTTGGCGAGCGATGGGGTGTAAATGGGGTTGGTTAGGCGGTCTGCTTCACCTAACTAAAACCAAGCGTTTTATTATTTATTTTTCGTTTGTGAGTGCGTGAGTATATTGCAGGTATTGTTTGTATAAACTAAAAAGTAGGGTATTTTTATGTGTTTGGTTAGATGATGACCACTACATTATTAAAAGCGGTGATAAAAACTGATGTAACACTGAAGTAAGGTGACGATCAAGTCAATGTTACACCCTCACTGTGAAGAATTTAAACAATGTGAAATTGAAGTCCCTGAATGATTACAATGTTGTTGTTAGTGATGAAGAAGAGTTGCTTTTTCAAAAGGCTAATATAGAATGGATGAGCAAAGGTGATAGAAATAACACATACTTTCATAAATTGATTAAGAGTAGAAGACAAGCTAATAGAATTTTGAGTATCTGTGATGATAATGGTGTTAGATATGAAGGAAGGGATATGGAGGAATAGTTTATAAAACATTTTCATGAGTTTCTTGGGGCTAGGAATAATAATGAAGAAGATTGGGACTTTAATGGAGTGTTTGGAACCAAACTAAGCACAACTGATGCAGAGTTGATGATCAAAGAAGTTACTGATAAAGAAGTGAAAATGGCAATGTTTGATATTGATGGTAACAAGGCTCTAGGACCAGATGGTTATACTTCCACTTTCTACAAAAAGGCATGGTCAATAGTAGGTAATGAAGTATGTTTGGCTGTTAAAGAATTCTTCAGGACAGGGAAACTGTTAGGAGAAGTTAATGATACTTTATTATCTATGGTGCCCAAAGTTAATAACCCTTCTAGGTCTCTGATTTTAGACCTATTGCATGTTGCAATGTGATATATAAATGTATAACCAAAATGTTAACAGAGAGAATAAAGATTGGACTGCAAAAGTTGGTGAATTTGAATCAGAGTGCGTTTATCAAAGGAAGAGCAATTCAAGACAATATATTAATTACCCAAGAAATTCTTAAAGGGTATGACAGGAAAAGTGGACCTAGAAGATGTTGTATGAAGATTGATCTTGCCAAAGCTTATGACACTGTGGATTGGAGGTTTCTGGAAAGAATTTTGGTGCAGTTTGGCTTTCATGAGAAGATGGTCAAGTGGATAATGGTATGTGTCACATCAGCTAAATTCACAGTTTGTATCAATGGTGAGAGAAGAGGCTATTTCACTAGTGGAAGAGGTCTAAGACAGGGTGATCCTATTTCACCTTATCTATTCACACTTATCATAGAGGTTTTTACACTACTGATGATCAGGAATACACAATACAATAGTAACTTTAAATATCATGCAGGATGTAAAGAGCTCAAATTAACACATCTCTGCTTTGCTAATGATCTACTTGTGGTATGTAATGGTGATGTGGAATCTGTGGCTGTTATTAAGAAGACTCTATCTGAATTTAGTAGCATGTCAGGTTTACTACCAAATATGTCTAAAAGCACATTATTTTTTGGTAATGTGAAAGCTGAGGTGGTTAGTGACATTCTTCAGATCTTGCCATTTAAAGTTGGGAAGTTGCCAATGAAATATTTGGGTGTGCCATTGATTACTAAAAAGATAAGCACTGGTGAATGTAAGCAACTTGTGGATAAGGTGAAAAGTAGGGTGGAAGACTGGAAGAACAAGTATCTATCTTATGCTGGAAGACTACAATTGATAGCATCTGTATTGTCCACCTTGAGTGTATATTGGACAGCTGTATTTTTATTACCTAATACCAGTGTTCATGATATTGACAAAGTACTCAAAGGCTTTTTTTGGTGCAAAGGTGAATTGAAAAGAGGGAAGGCTAAAGTTGCTTGGAAGGAAGTGTGCAAGCCCAAAAGTGAAGGTGGACTTGGATTGAGATTGCTAGGTGAATGGAATGAAGCTTTGATGAAAAACCTCTGGAATATAGCTGCTGGCAAAGAAACTCAATGGGTTAAATGGGTACATGCAGTCAAATTGAAAGGTCAAAGTATATGGCAAATTTAGAAAGAATACAAGGACAGTTGGTTATGGAAGAATCTACTTGAATTAAGATCAAAGGTGAAATATAACATTGTTAAGGAGATTGGCAATGGAAAGAAAACTAATATGTGGTATGATCAATGGAGCAACTTGGGGATTATTAAGGAGTTTATGTCTACTAGAAGCATACTCAATGCAAGACTCTCTGAGAGTATGATAGTCAATGAGGTAATCTACAACAATTAATGGAGATGGCCTGTTGAGTGGAATGTTCAATACCCCATGTTGTCTAATCTTACAATTCCACAACTGGTTCCTAAAGAAGATATCACTAAATGGAAAAACAGTGATGGGAAAATTTGTAATTTCTCATCTAACGTGGCTTGGGAGCATATCAGTATTCAACAAGTACAAGTCAGTTGGTATAAGGTAGTTTGGTTCTCACAATGCAACCCAAGAATGGCGTTCATACTATGGATGGCAATTAAAGGGAGACTGCAAACTCAAGATAGAGTTATTGAAATGGAATAGTGATCCTCATATGAAGTGCTCTCTGTGTAAAAGAGTGAGTGATTCACACAGTCATTTATTCTTTGAATGTGAATATTCTAAGGATGTATGGAGGATGCTTAAAGATAAAATGGGGACAATGTGGATGTCTGACTCATGGTGTACATAATTGAGCAGTATGCAAATGATACATGTAACAATTCTATTGGGAGTGTTCTTAAAAGAATAGGACTGGCAACTTGTGTCTTATGGAAAGAAAGGAATTCTAGGTTGTTCACTGGTAATGAGATTGATAAGTCAGGATTATGGAAGATTATAGAAGAAAGTGTGAAACTGCAATTGATGAGTCTCACAGTTAAAAGGTCGGTAAATGTGATGAAGATTGCTCAAAGATGGAATGTGAAGATGAATTATGTTAAGAATAATGCAGAAGTCAATGTAACAGTGCCTTAAGGGTGTTTGGGACAAGAAGCAATTATGATTGTAAAGCAAAGATTCCGCTTGTCCTGGTGTATTCTGAGGGCCTTGTAACTTGCAGTTATAGAAAGGATGAATGAATAACCAAATTCATATTAGGGGTGCTTGGTGTGGTAACTAATACTGGAATTTTGCTCTGTTCATCTTATCTCAGTAGATGACTGCATAAAGTAGGTTGCCAGAAAATTTGGTGGAGTGCCAGCCTGATGAGGCGAAAAATGAACCATTTTTAGGTGGTCATTTAAGCCCGGATTTGAATTTATTTGATCAAATATTGCCCTAAATCGTTCCTTTTATCATTTTAGGTACTTTTGGAGTGAATTCTGGAAAAGGAAGCATTTTGGACGTTTTTAGCGCATAAAAGTGAACAAAACGGCAAAGTCTTAATTTTCTTTGCTGGGAACAGTACCTGACGGCGTCAAGAGTCCTCATGTGACGGCGTCAAGAGTTGGAAGTGGTGACGGTCCAGAGAAAACGTGACGGCGTCACGTATGGCCGTCAAGGTTCAAGATATGGTGACGGCCCAGAACTAAATTACACATGAGGGCGTCAAATCTGGATCTAGGCAATCCGATATCATTATGGGCGGCGAGTTGACGGCGTCAGAAATTCCTTCTTGACGCCGTCACCTTGTAAAATCTATATATAGTTTTGCAATTTTCATTCATTGGAGAGGAACAAGTAGGGTGTAACTTTGGAGAAACCCTAGCACGAATTTTACTGCTTTTTCAAGGGTTTTTACCCTTTGAAACCTTTCATGTCAATTTGAGATAAGTACTCTTTCAATTCAATCTATATATCTATGTGTTGCTTGAATATATCTTACTGATGAGGCGAAAAATGATCCATTTTTAGGGGGTCATTTAAGCCCGGAATTGAATTTATTTGATCAAATATTGCCCTAAATCGTTCCTTTTGTGATTTTAGGTACTTTGGGAGTGAAATCTGGAAAAGGAAGCAATTCGGACGTTTTTGGAGCATAAAAGTGAAGAAAACGCCAAAGTCTTAATTTTCCATGCTGGGAACAGTAGGTGACGGCGCCAAGAGTAACTCCCTGACGGCGTCAAGAGCAAAATTCCATGACGATCCAGTAAAGATTTGACGGCGTCACGAAGTAGGGCGTCAAGAGTAAAAGTCATGACGACCTGGAAATGATTAAGTCTTGACGGCGTCAAATGTAGATCAAGGCAGTCCGAGAATAGTTTTGGCGGCGAGGTGACGGCGTCACATGGTTGGTCTTGATGCCGTCAGACCCCTTTTCCTATATATTGTTTTCTAATTTTCACATTAAAAAGAGAGAAGTTTTGGAGAAACCCTAAGTACGAACATGGTGCGAATTTTACAGGTTTTTCAAGGGTTCCAAGCCCTTGATACCTTTCATGTGTAATTGAGATAAGTGTTCTTTTAATTCAATCAATATGTCTATGTGTTGGTTGTCTATATCTTGTTCTTGTCTTAATTTCATCATGCTAGGCTAGATCTATCTTGTGTTTGCTTGGATCTAATGAAACCTAGATGTTAATTATGTGTTGATTACTTGTTTATACTTGTCTTGGATGAGTGATTTATATGTTAGGCTTAAGAAAACTGGCAGATCTCCAATTGGTAACATGCTTGAACGTCTTAAGAAACATGAACCGACGCGCACTAGGTCTTTATTGGTTGTATTTAATGCATGAGCCACTGTTTATAATCCCTATGGTTGTGCTGGGCATGGTATAGGAGGAGATAAGAGCTCATAGAATTGGGGAGTTAAGTGTGCCACCCCATGAATGGTATTAAGGAATACAATCCGTCATCCATGCAATTATAACAAGTAATTAACGTGTAAAAGATGTCTAGGGAGTAGTGAAATTTAAGTAAACACATTTTCTCCACTTATTGCTCACAACTTTAGTATAATTTAGTTTATTTTCATTTCTAGTATTTTATTTTGGTTGCATCTTTAGTATTGGGTTAGTTGATTAGCAAATAATTCCGCCCAAATCCTTCAAACCCGAGATTTTTAATTGCTTTCTAAAAAAATATAAAATACAAAAATAATCATCCCTCACCTTTAGAACTAGTATTTAGGTTTTCTAATCCTAGCGACATTATTCCTAAGCTGAACGATCAATCCCCCGGTACTTGTCACTATACTATACTACAACGATCAGGTACACTGCCTGGTGGGGGTTGTAAGCTTCTCAAGATCCCTTGAGAGGTAAAGCCTGGTGTGATTCCCACATATCAAGTTTTTGGCGCCGCAGCCCGGGGAAATAGTTATTGTCTAGGTTAGAATTTCTTTTTATTAGGTCTACTTGCTAGATTCCTTTCTAGTAAGATTTTATTTTTATTTTTAGGTTCTCTTTAGTCTATCTTATTTCTTTGTGCCTTTGTTCATAACCACCCGACATCATGGACAACGGGAACATCTTTGAACCCGTCATCCCACCACAACAAAACCCACCATTAGAACCCCTTAGGCCCCGAACCTTAGGAGAGTATTCCCGACCTAGCCACCAAGGCTACCGAAACACCATTGAGCTCACCGGAGCCAATGTGACCCCCTTGCGATCCGACACCATACGGTTGGTGCAAAGCGGATGTGCATTCCATGGACTTCGTTCCGAAGATCCAAACCAACATCTTAAGGACTTCCTCAAAATCGTAGATTCCATAGACCTAGATGTTGCAACTAGAGAGACAACCCGATCACGCCTATTCCAATTCTCTCTACGGGATCAAGCTAGTCAATGGCTTGAGCGTTTACCCGTGGGATCCATCACCACATGGGATGATCTCACCACTCGTTTCCTTGCTCAATTTTTCCCACCGGGGAGAACTACTAAGCTTAGAAATGACATCTTGATGTTCCAACAACGTCAAAATGAATCTCTTTATGAAGCATGGACTCGTTTCAAGGACTTACTCCAAAAAGTCCCTCATCATGGCATAGATCTTTGGCTCCAAGTCCAAATCTTTTATGACCATATCGACATCTCCACGAGGCGAGCCATTGACCAATCGGCCAGTGGTAAGCTACGTGATCTAAGTGCGGAACAATTATGGGAACTCATAGAAGATCTTGCTCTCTATGACAACGAAAGTTGGAATGATCCCCGTGATTTGAACAAAACGGTCAAGGCAATATCTTTGCCTTCGAACAATTCTAGCACTCCCGACCGTAGGATCATGGAACTTGAGGACCAAGTCAAGTTTCTCATGAAATCTTACGAAGCTCCTAAGCCTTCAAGCCAAGTGAACAAAATCACTTCTTCATGCGAATTATGTAGTGGTCCCCACGACACTCGTGATTGTGTGGAACTCCCCGGAACAGCTTTTGCGGACTACGCATCCACGCGTACCGACGAAGCGGGAGATAAGTGGTACACTTTCAAGCCCGAGCCAAACACTTACGGTGATTCATACAACCTGATACGTGGGAATCGCAACAGGCTTTACCTCTCGAGGGATCTCGAGAAGCTTACAACCCCCACCAGGCAGTGTACCTGATCGTTGTAGTATAGTATAGTGACAAGTACCGGGGGATTGATCGTTCAGCTTGGGAATAGTGTCGCTAGGATTAGAAAGCCTAAATTACTAGTTCTAAAGATGAGAGATGATTATTTTTGTCTTTTTATATTTTTTTATGAAAGCAAGTAAAATCTCGGGTTTTGAAAGAGTGGGCGGAATTAGTTGCTATTCAACTAACCCAAAACTAAGATGCAATCAAAATAAAATAGAAAAAATGAAAATAAACTAATTATACTAAGGTTGTGAGCAGTAATTGGAGAAAATGTGTTTACTTAGACTTCACTACTCCCTAGATATCTTTTACATGTTAATTACTTGTTATAATTGCATGGATGACGGATCGTATTCCTTAATACCATTCATGGGGTGGCATACATAACTCCCCAATTCTATGAGCTCTTATCTCCTCCTACACCATGACCCAGCACAACTATAGGGATTGTAAACAGTGGCTCATGCATTAAATACAACCAATAAAGACCTAGTACGCCTCGGTTCATGTTTCTTAAAACGTTCAAGCATGTTACCATTTGGAGATCTGCCAGTTTTCTTAAGCCTAACATATAAAATCATTCATCCAAGAACAAGAATAAACAAGTAATCAACACATAATCAATATCTAGGTTTCATTAGATCTAAGCAAACACAAAGGAGATCTAGCCTAGCATAATGGAATTGAGACAAGAACAAGATATAGACAACCAACACATAGACATATTGATTGAATTAGAAGAACACTTATCTCAATTACAATGCAAGGTATCAAGGGTTTGGAACCCTTGAAAAACCTGTAAAAGTTGCACCAAATTCGTCTTTAGGGTTTCTCAAAAACTTCTCTCTTTTAATGTAAAAACTAGAAAACTATATATAGGAAAACTGGGCTGACGGCGTCAAGACAACCATGTGACGCCGTCACCTCGCCGCCAAATACTTCCTCGGACGGCCTTGATCTACTTATGACGGCCTGTGTGACGCCGTCACCAACCACGGTATTTTATTCTTGGCCTTTTGACGCCGTCAGGATGACTTTTGACGCCATCATCAACTACGGTATTTAATTCTTGATGTCTGACGCCGTCAGGGTGTAACTCTTGACGCCGTCACCTAGTGTTTTCAGCATGGAAAATTGATACTTTGCCGTTTTCTTCACTTTTATGCTCCAAAAACGTCCAAAATGGCTTCTTTTCCAGAATTCACTCTCCAAGTACCTAAAATCACAAAAGGAACGATTTAGGGCAATATTTGATCAAATAAAGTCGGATTCGGGCTTAAATGACCCCCTAAAAATGGATCATTTTTCGCCTCATCATATACCCTTACACTTGAGATTTGCTTGTCCTCAAGCAAATGAGCTTTTATTCTACTCAAAAGACAAGTTAGGGGTCATTTAACACTAATATAAAAGTAATTACAACAAATAATCGTTCCACTAAAGACCAATAGACAAGCACGGAGGTCATACACTAGCACCTCACAAATAGTGTTTAGATACTCACATCTCTCGGGTGTAATAAAGTAATATAACATTATGGAAATGGAAGATATCTCTCACTACCTGTCATAGCAAAATAGATTACCATAGGCTTGGGAAAGGATCAAACCTCCACCACATGGCGTAAGCACCTAGGATAAACTATCAAAGAGGTCTTTTAAAGGGTTGTAACGTTAGGTATAGGGATATGAATTACACGGTTTTGTTGGATAAAGGAAGTTTTACTGGTGGCGAGTTAACAATCTTAGTTAATTACATGTACAAGATGGCGTTGCTAAGCCAAGACTAGACTCGACTTAAGCTAATAAATGAAAAAAAAAATAACAAAAACATAAAATGAACATAGAATGAAACGGGATGGTAGTCCGTATGTTTTTTCTCTTTTTCTTTTTCTATTTTTTTTTTCTTTTTCTTTATTTTTTTTTTCGATTTTTTTTTTTTTTTTTTTTTTTTTTTTTTTTTTTTGCATACACTCTTACCCTACCATCCAAAATAATACATCATAGGGAATGAACATTTCCCTTACACTTGAATCTTTACATACTTTACATTAAACTAAACTAATGACTCGAATTAAGAAAATCAAAACACTTGGAGCACTTTTAAGATTAACGCACATATGGGGGTAATAATATTATGTTCTTCCCCATTACTCCATAAAATAAGTACTTACCCATGAGTCCCAATCGTCCCAAAACAATATGTACAAGGATATGACTCGACTTAGCAACCATGTAATCAATTAGAAAGTTAACTTAGGGTTTAACAAATAACAATAATGCACTAAAAATGAGCGCATACACGGAAGGCTAAGGCGATTTGGGTGTACATTTAAGTGGGGTGTAACAAATTCTTCCTTTAAGTAAAATGCTTAAAGTTAGAAACGAAAAGATAGGCTCGGAGGGGTGTACTAGGGGTTTCGTGTACTAAAAATGAGTACAACGCTAAGGGTGTGGGAAAAATTAGTTGACTTAACTAGCCAAGTAATATGACTTAAATGGTCAAGTAATTATAATACGGGTTTAACACAAGGGTGATCCTAATGCCTCTTATCATGTAGTAAATCCTACCACACGAATGTAGTCTCACTCGCGGTCTCGGGATGTATCACTAACGCAAGTTCTAGAATCTAAATGCTACCGGTACACTAATAAGCACTAATAGTAAATGCTTTTCCTATCAAATCTAAAGGCGAACCTCACATTTTTGGGTGGAAAATTTTTCTGAATATACGGTTATGTGCTAGTCATACAATCTCCTATCCATGAGACGCTTGCTATGGCTAAAGTTTCACTCCTAAATGTTGTAAAAAATTTTAAATTTGGCGCTAAAATTACACTAACAAGTATTTCTCGTAGTTTTATTACACATCTACCATCAAACAAAACAAACTCAAGCGAAAGTGCATATGTAAGGTATCATCTTTTTACCCTCCCCTTACACTTAAGATGAACATTGTCCCCAATGTTCAAGTAAAGAATGTAAAAGTGAAAAAGTAAAGAGAATGAAATCAAATACTCCCCTGATTCGCTCGGTATGGATTATAGGTGGGCCAGGTTAGATCTTCTTCCAAGAAAACGAACAATCAAAGCTTCCCTTCCAGAATATAAATCATCTCCTTGTCGAACATAACCTGTAAAACCTGACAAAATAGACAAGACAACCTCGCGTAAAATCGGCAGCATCCTATATAAGTTCCTAAATCCTAGAAAACAAAGTAAAATATAATGCTTGTGGAATGAAGTTTGCAGATTTCCTGGAGATTATAAAACTTAATAATTCACAAAAACCATAAGACTCCGTTAGAAAAACAAAACTGGTAAAATTTCCAGATTTTTGACACCTGACGCCGTCAAAAGTAAAACTCTGACGCCGTCAGAATGGACCTGCAGAAATTCTTATGTTAAGTTTCCGGAAAATTTCTGGAAAAACTTGGTCCTACTTCCTGGAAAATCCTGCAAAACTTCATTGTGACTCAATACAAGCATTTGACTCTAACACATACGAATATACATGCTCATTTAATATTGTGGAGAATCATGATCGGTTTGTTTCTTAAAAACATATTTGGGGTTTCCCCTTACACTTATCTTTTGCAAAAATACTTTTAGGTTGGAGTTAAGACTAGGCCAAACAACATAGTAAAGTATTTCCACATTTTATTTTAGAAACATGATTAACCAACAATAAAAATAAAACATGCATACGGAAGCAAATAACAATCAAACAAATAAAATCACACAAAACATGGGTTGCCTCCCAAGAAGCGCTTTTCTTTATTTACGAGTCTTGTAGCTAGACTCAAAGTCATGGGTTACTACGTGATCTCATCATTGGTTCCACTCTCTAGGTCGTCTTCTAAACCATTTTTGTATTCCGGACCTAGTTGCAAGCACTCTTTGTAGAAACCAAGCATTCTATTTCTAACATACTCTACTCCCCTACGTCTATCCTCCTCATTCCTATAATAAGCCGCTTGCTTGTGTTCTTTTTCGAAATTAGAGAGAAGGCGGTATTGTTCGATCTTGTAGGGCATTTGATAAGCAACCTCATCATTCTCTTCCTTAAATCTAACTATCCCTAAAGTCGGATCATAACTCATCCTAGTGGCCTCAACAAATGGTTTTCCGAATATTATTTGACTTAGGCAAGCATCTATCACCGAACGAGTGTCTTCTACTATCATGAAATCGATTTCATAGGTAAGATTTCCTATAATCACATGCAACCCCTTCACTCTTCCTGCAAAATTACTTATCAGATTCTTATCGGGCATCATCCTAAAATTGAGTTGCTTCTTCATCACCCAATTGTAATAAGTCCTAGTCATGATGTTCACGGGTGATCTAAGGTCGATGTAAGCTTTCCATATATGCATGTGCCCAATATTGCATGGGATGTTAATGTTAGAGGGGTCTCCCATCTTGATAAGGGGGTCGCCAAAGATATATGTTTTCTCGGGACTATCAAATAAATCCTTATGGTATTCCCGTTCTTCCTTGGTTGGCAACTTATCAAAGTATTCTTCTATAGGTTCTACCTCCTCTAGTTCCTCATCCTTATTAACCTCAACTTCCCTACTCTCATCCTTACTATCGGCTTCTATTCTAACTTCATCCTTGTCACTCTCCTCTATCTCCTTATCTATTGGTTTAATGGTGACAACATTGACAAAGTGGACATGTTTGGATGATGAGGGGTCCTTAATTTGGATTTCACTATTGGTGTCCCTAGTGTCCTTCCTAGGTGTGATTAATGCTTGGTTGTTGAGGGCTTTCAACAAGTTGTCAATCTTGTTGGTCATCTCCGTTTGTTGTTGGTTGAATTCGGTTTCAAACCTAGCTATGCGGGCTTCTTGAGATGCCATGAACTTTGACATCAATCCTTCAAGATTGTTGGTACTACCATAGTTGTTAGAAGGATTGTTGTTGAAAGTACGGTTGGATGGTGGACTGTTTGGTTGGTAACGATTAGGCGGATTGGAGGAATTGGGTTGATTTTGTTTCCACCTAAGGTTTGGGTGATTTTTCCATGAGGGGTTGTATGAATCACCGTAAGTGTTTGGCTCGGGCTTGAAAGTGTACCACTTATCTCCCGCTTCGTCGGTACGCGTGGATGCGTAGTCCGCAAAAGCTGTTCCGGGGAGTTCCATACAATCACGAGTGTCATGGGGACCACTACATAATTCGCATGAAGAAGTGATTTTGTTCACTTGGCTTGAAGGCTTAGGAGCATCGTAGGATTTCATGAGAAACTTGACTTGGTCCTCAAGTTCCATGATCCTATGGTCGGGAGTGCTAGAATTGTTCGAAGGCAAAGATATTGCCTTGACCGTTTTGTTCAAGTCACGGGGATCATTCCAACTTTCGTTGTCATAGAGAGCAAGATCTTCTATGAGTTCCCATGATTGTTCCGCACTAAGATCACGTAGCTTACCACCGGCCGATTGGTCAATGGTTCGCCTCGTGGAGATGTCGATATGGTCATAAAAGATTTGGACTTGGAGCCAAAGATCTATGCCATGATGAGGGACTTTTTGGAGTAAGTCCTTGAAACGAGTCCATGCTTCATAAAGAGATTCATTTTGACGTTGTTGGAACATCAAGATGTCATTCCTAAGCTTAGTAGTTCTCCCCGGTGGGAAAAATTGAGCAAGGAAACGAGTGGTGAGATCATCCCATGTGGTGATGGATCCCGCGGGTAAACGCTCAAGCCATTGACTAGCTTGATCCCGTAGAGAGAATTGGAATAGGCGTAAACGGGTAGTCTCTCTAGTTTCAACACCTAGGTCTATGGAATCTACGATTTTGAGAAAGTCCTTAAGATGTTGGTTTGGATCTTCGGAACGAAGTCCATGGAATGCACATCCGCTTTGCACCAACCGGATGGTGTCGGATCGCAAGGGGGTCACATTGGCTCCGGTGAGCTCAATGGTGTTTCGGTAGCCTTGATGGCTAGGTCGGGAGTACTCTCCTAAGGTTCGGGGCCTAAGGGGTTCAAGTGGTGGGTTTTGTTGTGGTGGGATGACGGGTTCAAAGATGTTACCACCTTCCATGATGTTGGATGGTAAAGAGTTACGAACAAAGACACGAAGAAATAAGATAGACTAAAGAAGAACCTAAAAATAAAAATAAAATCTTGCTAGAAAGGAATCTAGCAAGTAGACCTAATAAAAAGAAATCCTAACCTAGACAATAACTATTCCCCAAGCTGCGGCGCCAAAAACTTGATGCGTGGGAATCGCAACAGGCTTTACCTCTCGAGGGATCTCGAGAAGCTTACAACCCCCACCAGGCAGTGTACCTGATCGTTGTAGTATAGTATAGTGACAAGTACCGGGGGATTGATCGTTCAGCTTGGGAATAGTGTCGCTAGGATTAGAAAGCCTAAATTACTAGTTCTAAATATGAGAGATGATTATTTTTGTCTTTTTATATTTTTTTATGAAAGCAAGTAAAATCTCGGGTTTTGAAAGAGTGGGCGGAATTAGTTGCTATTCAACTAACCCAAAACTAAGATGCAATCAAAATAAAATAGAAAAAATGAAAATAAACTAATTATACTAAGGTTGTGAGCAGTAATTGGAGAAAATGTGTTTACTTAGACTTCACTACTCCCTAGATATCTTTTACATGTTAATTACTTGTTATAATTGCATGGATGACGGATTGTATTCCTTAATACCATTCATGGGGTGGCATACATAACTCCCCAATTCTATGAGCTCTTATCTCCTCCTACACCATGACCCAGCACAACTATAGGGATTGTAAACAGTGGCTCATGCATTAAATACAACCAATAAAGACCTAGTACGCCTCGGTTCATGTTTCTTAAGACGTTTAAGCATGTTACCATTTGGAGATCTGCCAGTTTTCTTAAGCCTAACATATAAAATCATTCATCCAAGAACATGAATAAACAAGTAATCAACACATAATCAATATCTAGGTTTCATTAGATCTAAGCAAACACAAAGGAGATCTAGCCTAGCATAATGGAATTGAGACAAGAACAAGATATAGACAACCAACACATAGACATATTGATTGAATTAGAAGAACACTTATCTCAATTACAATGCAAGGTATCAAGGGTTTGGAACCCTTGAAAAACCTGTAAAAGTTGCACCAAATTCGTCTTTAGGGTTTCTCCAAAACTTCTCTCTTTTAATGTAAAAACTAGAAAACTATATATAGGAAAACTGGGCTGACGGTGTCAAGACAACCATGTGACGCCGTCACCTCGCCGCCAAATACTTCCTCGGACGGCCTTGATCTACTTATGACGGCCTGTGTGACGCCGTCACCAACCACGGTATTTTATTCTTGGCCTTTTGACGCCGTCAGGATGACTTTTGACGCCGTCATCAACTACGGTATTTTATTCTTGATGTCTGACGCCGTCAGGGTGTAACTCTTGACGCCGTCACCTAGTGTTTTCAGCATGGAAAATTGATACTTTGCCGTTTTCTTCACTTTTATGCTCCAAAAACGTCCAAAATGGCTTCTTTTCCAAAATTCACTCTCCAAGTACCTAAAATCACAAAAGGAACGATTTAGGGCAATATTTGATCAAATAAAGTCGGATTCGGGCTTAAATGACCCCCTAAAAACGGATCATTTTTCGCCTCATCACAACCCCTCATGGAAAAATCACCCAAACCTTAGGTGGAAACAAAATCAACCCAATTCTTCCAATCCGCCTAATCGTTACCAACCAACCGGTCCACCCTCCAACCGTACTTTCAACAACAATCCTTCTAACAACTTTGGTAGTACCAACAACCTTGAAGGATTGATGTATAAGTTCATGGCATCTCAAGAAGCTCGCATATCTAAGTTTGAAGCCGATTTCAAACAAAAGCAAAGCGAGATTACCACTAGAATTGATGCATTGTTGAAGGTTCTCAATGACCGAGAAATGGGAGCACTTCCAAGCGACACGATCAAAAATCCGAAACTAAACGTTAATTCCATATCTTCAGTTTCGTCACCCACTTCGTGCCCACAATACTACTCGGTTAAATCCACGAGCACTTGTTTCAAACAAGACCAAGTTCTTCAAAAGGACCAATCAAATAAAACACCCAATATAGAGCCGGTCAAAAGCATAGTTGAAACACCTCTTACGCAAGACCTTGACGATGAATTTAAAGAACTTCACCTTGAAAGCCCTGTCATTGATGTCTTAGCGCATGCTCCTTACTATAGTGCCCTCCTAGAAAAATATGAGAAGTGTAAGCTAGGTAAAAATGGGACCGCCTTCGTTCAAAACAAGTTGCCTAAAAAGCTTGACGATCCGGGTATATTTGTTTTGCCTTGTAAGATAGGAAGATCCGAAGCTTTCGACACACTAGCCGATTTAGGGTCAAGCCTCAACTTGATTCCCTTATCCTTATTCACCGCTCTTAAGCTAGGAAAATTAGAGGAAACGGGGGTATTGATAGGATTAGCGGATGGGAGTATTGCCCACCTGGTTGGAATGATTAAGGATGTAGTTGTTCACGTAGGAAAGTTAACTATATTAGCGGATTTTCACGTCCTAGACATGGTTAGTGACACTACATGCCCATTATTGGTAGGAAGAGGATTTTTAGCAACCGCTAGCGCCATGATAGATTGTAAGAAGTCTAAGATAGCGGTAGGTGAAGGCGATACTTGGTCGGTGTACGATGTAAAGAAGCATAGTTATGATTGTGATGATGAACCGACACCGCATTGGGTAGAGATGAATAGGAGACCGTCTAGATATGGACCTTGGATAGAAAGGAACTTTATAGGACCTCAATGCCCATTTTATCTAGAAAAAGACTTCATTGAAAAGACACATTCGGTAGAACAACTCATAGCTAGAGATGAAGAGCTAGACCCCTTTGAGGACCCCTTAGTCTTTAGGAAGATGATTGAGTTCTTAAGCGTAATGCCCATCAACATAGAAAGGAATAAATGGAAAAGAGAGGGAGACAAGTGTAAATGGAGGTGGGACAAGCCACCTAAAGAAGATGACGGATCATGGCATATGAGGATGACTTTGTATGATCCGGATGGAGAAAAGTTTGAAAGGTCATACCATACTAAGGAAACCGATAGGAAGTTGAAACCTAAGTTTGATCCCAAAGATGTCCTCAATGAGGAACTCACCCGTATCACGTAGTAACCCATGACCTTGAGTCTAGCTACAAGACTCGTAAATAAAGAAAAGCACTTCTTGGGAGGCAACCCATGTTTTGTGTGATTTTGTTTGTTTGTTTGTTATTTGCTTCCGTATGCATGCTTAATTTTTATTGTTGGTTGATCATGTTTCTAAACTAAATAGTGGAAATACTTTACTTTGTTGTTTTGGCCTAGTCTTAACTCCACCTAAAAGTATTTTTGCAAAAGATAAGTGTAAGGGGAAACCCCAAATATGTTTTCAAGAAACAAACCGATCATGATTCTCCACAATATTAAATGAACATGTATATTCATATTTGTTAGAGTCAAATGCTTGTATTGAGTCATAATGAAGTTTTGCAGGATTTTCCAGGAAGTAGGACCAAGTTTTTCCAGAAATTTTCCGGAAACTTAACATAAGAATTTCTGCAGGTCACTTCTGACGGCGTCAAGAGTTTACTCTTGACGGCGTCAAGTGTAAAAATCTGGAAATTTTACCGGTTTTGTTTTTCTAACGGAGTCTTATGGTTTTTGTGAATTATTAAGTTTTATAATCTCCAGGAAATCTGCAAACTTCATTCCACAAGCATTATATCTTATCTTGTTTTCTAAGATTTAGTAACTTATATAGGATGCCGCCGATTTTACGCGAGGTTGTCTTGTCTATTTTATCAGGTTTTACAGTTTATGTATGACAAGAAGATGATTTATATTCTGGAAGGGAAGCTTTGATTGTTCATTTTCTTAGAGGAAGATTTAACCTGGCCACCTTATTATCCATACCGAGCGAATCAGGGGAGTATTTGATTTCATTCTCTTTACTTTTTCACTTTTACATTCTTTACTTGAACATTGGGGACAATGTTCATCTTAAGTGTAAGGGGAGGGTAAAAAGATGATACCTTACATATGCACTTTCGCTTGAGTTTGTTTTGTTTAATGGTAGATGTGTAATAAAACTATGAGAAATACTTGTTAGTGCAATTTTAGCGCCAAATTTAAAATTTTTTTACAACATTTAGGAGTGAAACTTTAGCCATAGCAAGCGTCTCATGGATAGGAGATTGTATGACTAGCACATAATCGTATATTCAGAAAAATTTTCCACCCAAATATGTGAGGTTCGCCTTTAGATTTGATAGGAAAAGCATTTACTATTAGTGCTTATGAGTGTACCGGTAGCATTTAGATTCTAGAACTTGCGTTAGTGATGCATCCCGAGACCGCTAGTGAGACTACATTCGTGTGGTAGAATTTACTACATGATAAGAGGCATTAGGATTACCCTTGTGTTAAACCCGTATCATAATTACTTGACCATTTAAGTCATATTACTTGGCTAGTTAAGTCAACTAATTTTTCCCACACACTTAGCGTTGTACTCATTTTTAGTACACGAAACCCCTAGTACACCCCTCCGAGCCTATCTTTTCGCTTCTAACTTTAAGCATTTTACTTAAAGGAAGAATTGGTTACACCCCACTTAAATGTACAACCAAATCGCCTTAGCCTTCCGTGTATGCGCTCATTTTTAGTGCATTATTGTTATTTATTAAACCCTAAGTTAACTTTCTAATTGATTACATGGTTGCTAAGTCGAGTCATATCCCTGTACATATTGTTTTGGGACGATTGGGACTCATGGGTAAGTACTTATTTTATGGAGTAATGGGGAAGAACATCATTTTATTACCCCCATATATACGTTAATCTTAAAAGTGCTCCAAGTGTTTTGATTTTCTTAATTCGAGTCATTAGATTAGTTTAATGTAAAGTATGTAAAGATTCAAGTGTAAGGGGAATGCTCAACCCCTATGATGTATTATTTTGGATGGTAGGGTAAGAGTGTATGCAAAAAAAAAAAAAAAAAAAAAAAAAAAAAAAAAAAAAAAATCGAAAAAATCAAGAAAAAAAAGGGAAAAAAAATAGAAAAAGAAAAAAGAGAAAAAAACCATACGGACTACCATCCTTTTTCATGTTCATTTTATGTTTTTGTTATTTTTCATTTATTAGCTTAAGTCGAGTCTAGTCTTGGCTTAGCAACGCCATATTGTACATGTAATTGACCAAGATTGTTAACTCGTCACCAGTAAAACTTCCTTTATCCAACAAAACCGTGTATTTCGTATCCCTACACCTAACATTACAACCCTTTAAAAGACCTCTTTGATAGTTTATCCTAGGTGCTTACGCCATGTGGTGGAGGTTTGATCCTTTCCCAAGCCTATGGTAATCTATTTTGCTATGACAGGTAGTGAGAGATATCTTCCGTTTCCATATTGTAATTTACACTTTATTACACCCGAGAGATGTGAGTATCTAAACACTATTTGTGAGGTGCTAGTGTATGACCTCCGTGCTTGTCTATTGGTCTTTAGTGGAATGATTATTTGTTGTAATTAATTTTATATTAGTGTTAAATGACCCCTAACTTGTATTTTGACTAGAATAAAAGCGCATTTGCTTGAGGACAAGCAAATCTCAAGTGTAAGGGTATATGATGAGGCGAAAAATGATCCGTTTTTAGGGGGTCATTTAAGCCCGGAATTGAATTTATTTGATCAAATATTGCCCTAAATCGTTCCTTTTATGATTTTAGGTACTTTGGGAGTGAAATCTGGAAAAGGAAGCAATTCGGACGTTTTTGGAGCATAAAAGTGAAGAAAACGCCAAAGTGTTAATTTTCCATGCTGGGAACAGTAGGTGACGGCGTCAAGAGTAACTCCCTGACGGCGTCAAGAGCAAAATTCCATGACGATCCAGTAAAGATTTGATGGCGTCACGAAGTAGGGCGTCAAGAGTAAAAGTCATGACGGCCTGGAAATGATTAAGTCTTGACGGCGTCAAATGTAGATCAAGGCAGTCCGAGAATAGTTTTGGCGGCGAGGTGACGGCGTCACAAGGTTGGTCTTGACGCCGTCAGACCCCTTTTCCTATATATAGTTTTCTAATTTTCACATTAAAAAGAGAGAAGTTTTGGAGAAACCCTAAGTACGAACTTGGTGCGAATTTTACAGGTTTTACAAGGGTTCCAAGCCCTTGATACCTTTCATGTGTAATTGAGATAAGTGTTCTTTTAATTCAATCAATATGTCTATGTGTTGGTTGTCTATATCTTGTTCTTGTCTTAATTCCATCATGCTAGGCTAGATCTATCTTGTGTTTGCTTGGATCTAATGAAACATAGATGTTAATTATGTGTTGATTACTTGTTTATACATGTCTTGAATGAGTGATTTATATGTTAGGCTTAAGAAAACTGGCAGATCTCCAATTGGTAACATGCTTGAACGTCTTAAGAAACATGAACCGACACGCACTAGGTCTTTATTGGTTGTATTTAATGCATGAGCCACTGTTTATAATCCCTATGGTTGTGTTGGGCAAGGTATAGGAGGAGATAAAAGCTCATAGAATTGGGGAGTTAAGTGTGCCACCCCATGAATGGTATTAAGGAATACGATCCGTCATCCATGCAATTATAACAACTAATTAACGTGTAAAAGATGTCTAGGGAGTAGTGAAATTTAAGTAAACACATTTTCTCCACTTATTGCTCACAACTTTAGTATAATTTAGTTTATTTTCATTTCTAGTATTTTATTTTGGTTGCATCTTTAGTATTGGGTTAGTTGATTAGCAAATAATTCCGCCCAAATCCTTCAAACCCGAGATTTTTAATTGCTTTCTAAAAAAATATAAAATACAAAAATAATCATCCCTCACCTTTAGAACTAGTATTTAGGTTTTCTAATCCTAGCGACACTATTCCTAAGCTGAACGATCAATCCCCCGGTACTTGTCACTATACTATACTACAACGATCAGGTACACTGCCTGGTGGGGGTTGTAAGCTTCTCGAGATCCCTTGAGAAGTAAAGCCTGGTGCGATTCCCACGTATCACTTACGCTTGTCTTGAATTTAACATGCTAGGCTAGATCTCTTATGTGTTTGCTTAGATGTAGTGAAACCTAGATGTAGATTATGGGTTGATTGTTTGTTTATAGTTGTTACGGATGAATGATTTCGATGTTAGGCTTAAAAAAACTGACAGACTTCCAATGGTGACATGCTTGAACGTCTTAAGAAACATGAACCAATGCGTACTAGGTTATTATGGTTGTATTTAATGCATGAGCGAATTCTAATGATCCCATGTTAGGAGCTTTTAACGGCTCGACATAGGAGTGAAGTAGGAGCTTATAGAGTTGGGGAAGTACGTACGCCACCCCACGAATGGTATTAAGGAATATAACCCGTCATCCATGCAATTGTAACAAACTATCAACCTGTAAAAGATATCTAGGGAGTAATAAAATTTAAGTAAACACGATTCTCCCCATTATTGTTCACACCACATTAGTAATTAGCTTTATTTTCATTTCTGTTATTTTATTTTGATTGCATATTAGTTATTGGGTTAGTTGATTAGCAACTAATTCCGCCCACTCTTCCTAAAACCGAGATTTTTAATTGCTTTTATAAAAATATAAAAATACAAAAAGAATCATCCCTCACCTCTAGACCTAGTTCTTAGGCTTTCTAATCCTAGCGACACTATTCCTGAGTTGAACGATCAATCCCCCGGTACTTGTCACTATACTATACTACAACGATCAGGTACACTGCCTGGTGGGGGTTGTAAGCTTCTCGAGATCCCTTGAGAGGTAAAGCCTGGTGCGATTCCCACGTATCAAGTTTTTGGCGCCGCAGCCCGGGGAATAGTTATTGTCTAGGTTAGGATTTCTTTTTATTAGGTCTACTTGCTAGATTCCTTTCTAGTAAGATTTTATTTATATTTTTAGATTTTCTTTAGTCTATCTTTTTCTTCGTGCCTTTGTTAGTAAATTAAATTCATTGACTATTCCGTTGGCCATTATGGAAAACGCGAATCCACCCCTTTCCCCTAGAGAAGTGGCTTTGTTGCGTGAACAGATTGAAAATGAGATTAGGGAACTTAGGGAGCTTAATAGGTTAATTAATGTTGAGCTCGATCATGCATTTAGTGACCTAGCGACCGCCTTGTATTCAAATAAGGACCTAGGACCTAATGATTTTGAGAATTTGGTTGAGGAAATTGAGGAAGGGGAAATAGATCCAAAGCTAGATGACTATTTCAATCTATACCCACTAAGGAGGAGATTGCGTACTATAATAATCTTATTGATAATCCTCGACCTCCTTTCACTAGAATTGAGCCTAAGATAAAGAGAGGCGATCCTAAGAGTGCAAAGATACCATGTATGATTGGGTATAAACATATTGATAATGCTTACATTAATTTTAAATCCCCAATCAACATTATGTCCTCAAATATTTATAATGATATAGTGAAAACAAGACTTGGACCTAGAAGGGATACTAAATACCCCGGTGGAGTTTGTAACTTTGTCGAAAGAGTTAAAGGTCTACATGTCATTGTTGGGAACTTTACTTATGTCACTGACTTTATGGTTGTTGAAGACCTAGCTAGTGTTATTGATTGTCGCTTATCCCATGTTGTGTTTGGTAAACCATTTTTTGAAGAGTCCAAGTTAGAATATGATGAGATAGAAGGGACAATCTGATTTGCTAGTAAAACTGATAGGATCACATATAGGATGCCTAATAGAATGAAAGAATTTCGTTTTGTGCCTCGATTTGACATGGATAACATTGGTGCTTTTGAGGACATCAATGAAGAGGATAAGAAAAAGGGCATGGACTTTGTATGGGAGAAGAAGAGCCTTTTCTACAAAGATTGCTTGACTCTAGGACTGAAATATAAATATGATAAGGAATTTGCCAGTAGGATTATAGGAGCAATTGAGAAAAAGGTGGTTGGTCTCTATAAGGAACATTTACAATCAGATAATGAGACCAACGATGAGGTCACGTAATTGCCCATGACCTTGAGTCTAGCTACAAGACTCGTAAATAAAGAAATGCGCTTCTTGGGAGGTAACCCATGTTTTGTTTGATTTTTAATTGTTTGATTGTTATTTGTTTCCGTATGCATGCTTTATTTTATTGTTGGTAGATCATGTTTCAAATTAAAATTGTGAAAATGCTTTATTTTGTCGTTTAACTTCGTCTTAACTTCATACAAAGGTATTTCGCAAAAGATAAGTGTAAGGGGAAACCCCAATTATGTTTTTAAGAAACAAAATTGATCATGATTCTCCACAATATTAAATGGACACGTGTATTAGTATTTGTTAGAGTCAAATGCTTGTATCGAGTCATAATGATGTTTTGCAGGATTTTCCAGGAAGTAGGACATAAGTTTTTCCAGAAATTTTCCGGAAACTTAACGTAAAGATTTCTGCAGATCACTTCTGATGGCATCATGTGTAAAATTCTGGAAATTTTGCTAGTTTTGTTTTTCTAACGGAGTCTTGAAGTTTTTGTTAATGCTTTAGTTTTATAAACTCCAGGAAATCTGCAAACATTCATTCCACAAGCATTATATCTTACATTGTTTTCTAGGATTTGTTAGTATATATAGATTGCCGCCGATTTTATGCGTGGTTGCCTTGTTTGTTTTCTCAGGTTTAACAGGTTAAATATGACAAGAAGATGGTTTATTTTTCTGGAAGAGAAGTTTTGATTGTTCATTTTCTTGGAGGAAGATCTAACCTTGTTACCACACTATCCACACCGAACGAATCAGGGGAGTATTGGATTTCATTCTTTTACCTATTTCACTTTTACATTCTTTAATTGAACATTGGGGACAATGTTCATCCTAAGTGTAAGGGGAGGGTAAATGATGATACGTTATAGGATACACTTGCACTTGAGTTTATTTGTTTGATGGTAGGTGTGTAATAAAACTATGAGAAATACTTGTTAGTGTAATTTTAGCGACAAATTTAAATTTTTTTACAACATTTAGGAGTGAAACTTTAGCCTTAGCAAGCGTCTCATGGATAGGAGGTTGTATGACTAGCACAAAACCGTACCATTCAGAAAAATTTTCCACCCAAATATGTGAGGTTCGCCTTTAGATTTGATAGGAAAAGCATTTATTATTAGTGCTTATGAGGGTACCGGTAGCATTTAGATTCTAGAACTTGCGTTAGTGATGCATCCCGAGACCGCTAGTGAGACTACATTCGTGTAGTAGGATTTACTACATGATAAGAGGCATTAGGATCACCCTTGTGTTAAGCCCGTATCATAACTACTTGACCATTTAAGTCATATTACTTGGCTAGTAAAGTCAACTAATTTTTCCCACATGTTAGCGTTGTACTCATTTTTAGTACACGAAACCCCTAGTACACCCCTTCGAGCCTATCTTTTCGTTTCTACCTTGATAAGTGCTCAAAAACTCATCATTTTTGGTTAATCTGAACTGCAAAAACATTTAAAAACACTCAAAAATGCATCAAAATACTGAAAATATTTCAAAATTGTGTTTTAAATGTTTTAGATGCAAATTGAGTAAAAACAGATAAAAAACGAACAAAGTTTGCAAAATTGGCAGTTTCAGTCCCCCAACTTTCATAAAATGTAAAAACTAGTCCCCGGTTTTTCAAAATATGGAAAAATATCATAAAAGGTCCTTGGGGATTCACAAGTTGTCAAAATTAATCCTTTAAAGTTCAAGTTTCAAAAATGACAACTTTGGTCCCCCAAGTTTATAAATTGGCAAAAATGGTCCCCAGATTTAAAAAAAATGGAAAATTGTCTTTTATGGTCCTTGGGTTTGTCAGACTTAGCATGTTTCATAATTTGAACAACTTCTGGAAGTTTACATGTTCAGCCCCTAAAGTTTCAGCAAATTACAATAATGGCCCTTGTGATTTAAAAGCAAAACCAAAAGGACCATTCATGTTGATTACTTAACCAATCCAGTCCAAACACTAAACACCCAACACCCCTAGCCCACTACCAATCCCTTGGCCCATTTTTCTTTCACTGGCCCAAAGCCACAATTAATACACCCCGTTAATATTAACCACGGTCAAACACCTGGTTTGACCTTCACCTCATCCCTCCCACTTGAACCCTTCGAACACCAACTCCCTGCCAACCCCATCCTCCAGCTCACTCAACCCACACCTTGTCCCCTCCACTAATACCTCCAAACCCATTAAATTCTCTTGAATCCCTCCAAGTCACCCCTATCTGCCAAAATAAGATTTCCCGCCAAATCCATTTTCAGCGGCCAAGATTATTTGTGGCCATCCAATGGCTGAGAAAGAATGTGGGAAAGAGAAAGAAACTACTCCAGGTCCATATAAGTCAAGAAAAAAAGGAAGGAAGGGAGAAGTTGGTTAGTTAGTTTTTAGTTTTTAGTTTAATTTAGGTTTGATTTAGTTTAAATTAATGTAAACTTTCACAATTAAGCATTGTAATCTTTTGTTTTAATGGTACAATCATTTTTAAATTGATGCAATTCAGTTCCTTTATCTGTGATGCTTAACAGTTAAATTTCATTTACAAAGTTTAAAATTTATGAATGTTGAATTAGATACCATAGGCTGCCACAGGCTTGAGTTCTGTTAAGATAGCTTATCATAGCTTTTTATAGCTATTGGTAAGATATATATTTCATTGGCCTTGTTTAATTCTCAAATGCTCCAAAAACTCAATTAGTCAATGAAAGTCAAACTGCCTATTGTATTGGTACATTAGCTTATCAGTTTGCATTGAAGACCCCAAGACCTTTTGATCTTGTTTCTGAGTTTATCCTAGTGTCATATGAACCACTGTTTTGAGCACAAGACTATTGTAAGTTCCATTTCAATTTTTTCTATTATTATTGCTCCTACTTTGTTTTCAGTAGTATAGTTGTTATTAGTTGTTGAGATATGCTTATCTTAGGTTAGTGTAAGTTTAACATTCAGTTTCATGGTTTAGATTAGCCATTTGGTTCATTAAATTGACATATCAGTTTATTTAAGGGGTGTTTGGCAAAAATCTGTTTCAAGGCACTCAGTGTGCTTTGGGTTGATGCTTTCAGTCAACAAATGTTACATTAGGTGATTGGGGCAAAAGCAGTCAACTAAAGTCAACCACGGATGTGGTCAATTCAGTCAAACTCCTTAGGCTCAATGCTCCACGGAATATAGTGGTTTCCCCGGGTCGTTATGTCCCGACGAGGTGTGATGGTTAACAAACGGATTGTGATCGGGTGAATCTGGACGGGAAAGGGTTTGAAATTGATTACACTAAGGAATCTACAAAGAAATAGCTTAAACAAGCTATATAGATGATTAGGTGAAAGTTAGATACCTAAAAACGCTTGAAATCTAAAAACGCGTACGTTTACGTTTTAAATAACGTAAACGTTCAAAATAAAACGTGAAAAGTGAAATCTGAAAATCCCCAGGGGGTGAAAATGACTTTTTTACAAACCTAAGGTTAAAAGAAAATTTTTTTTGGAAAAAGAAAATAAATTTTTACACTATTTAATTAATTATTATTAATTAATTACTAATTAATAATAATTATCAATATTTAAATAACTTAAATAGAATATAATATTAATTTAATACTAGAAAAATGAAAATTAAATTTCTAAAATTATAAAATAACTAAAAATAAGTTTTAAAATTAAAAATATGTATTTTTGTCTTTTTGTGATTTTTTATTAATTAATTACTAATTTAATATTAATTACCTAAATAAACTATTTTAAATTAAGAAAAATAGAAAATGAACAGTAAAAATTATAAGAAAATTCCTAAAATTATTTTACATTATATAAAAGCTAGGAAAAATATAAAAACTAGGTCTTACTTTATAAAAACTAATTATGCTATTTAAAACTTAATTATTAATTAATTACTAATAAAACTAATATTAAATTTAATAAATACCAAATGATAAAATAAAAATCTGAGAAAATTATTAAAATTACTTTAACATAAAAGGTAATTAATAAAAATATAAAAATACCAAGTACTTAATAAAAATCTAAAAATGAAAATGAAAATTCAAATTATATTAAATAGAAACTATCACTTATTTTTGAAATTGGTTTTTCTTGATTTTCTTTTACAATACTATTTTATAACTAAAAATAGAAAACTTTTACAAAAACAACTTTTTTATATATCAGAAATAAGCACTAAGAGTGCTTATTAGCTTAACAGTTGACTTTGGTCAACTGTTGGAGCTTTTAAGCTTAAAAATAAGCCACAAGGGGCCCACAATGCATAATTCAGAGGTGAATAAGCTATGTGAACTCAAACAAGCCTAAATCAACAAGAAAATAGCACTGAATAAGCTAAGAAATTGATTAAGCTAATCCAAATGCCAAACACCCTACTCAGATAAGGGACAAGGTTTATAGACCTTGCAGCCCTATCAAATGTAGCACAAAACCCAAGGTAAGCCCAGAGACTTGAAGAGCTGCTTATTGGCTTTTCAAAAAGCCAATAAGCAGCCTGTGGGGTCCACTATGGAGGCCAGGGGGCATTGGAAAGTAGACCATGGGACTGAGGGTCTGTGTGCAGGGGAAAGGCTTGCCCTGCAAGTGATTTTGAGACTAAGTGGGGCCCAACAGAAAAATCACAAAAATATAGGCTATGTGGGATTACAAACATGAGCTGATAGACAATGCTTAGGAACAAGTTTCAGATCCTAGTACTGAGCACAAAAATCAAAACAAATCATGCAAGTTTTGGAAAAATCTGAAAGAACAAATTTGACTTTTTGACAAAAACTACATATTTTGACTTTATTGGATTTTGATCCTTCTTTACTATTTAATTAAGCTATAATAAGCTATAAGAGACCTAAATTATGCTAAATCATCTAACTATGCATTGAAATGGAGATTTGTGGGTCTAAAATCCTTGACAGTTAACTGTCAAGGGATTTTGAAATGGATTTTGACTATTGGTGCTTGAAAACTGAATTTTTTTATTGATTTCACTTACTTTGACCTATAGGGACATGCTGCAACAATGGTACACAAAGATAATGGCCAGAACCTGAATCAACAACCCAAACCAAACACCCCTTAAACTAGAACTGTTTTGAGTTTAGGGGTGAATATTGAGATTAACAGCTAACCTACTGATGCAATTAACCTATCTATGCTATGTTAATTAAAATTATGCCAAATTAATACAGAATTAAGTACTCTCATAAGTTATATGAAAAATTATACTCAATGGCCATAAAATGCAAAATCAAAATAACTTAGAAACAAGTACTAGAAAACCAGTGACTAACCCTTAAACCAACACATATAGATGCAATGAACTAAAATGGAAGAGAATAACCTCAAAGATAAGCAGAAAAGAAGCAGGAACCCATAAACAGTTTCAAATAAGCTACAAGTCCAAAAGTAACTTACAAGCTAAGATCTCTATTAGCTTCCAAATCACTTTCTATCTAAACCTAGTGCTTCCCACAAGCTCTAAACCAGGATCCTCAACTGCTTATCTTCTTCATCTTGATTTCTTTTCTTTTTTTTCCTATTTTTTTGAGTATTTTTGAGAATATTAAGTATTTAAGCCTAACTTATTTCTGAGCTTTAAGAAACTTAAGAAAACTTAAGAGTGAGATAAAATGAGCTTAAAGGAACAATGAAACAACACTTAACAGTTTTAGGTGAATTTGTCAAGTTCACAAAAAATGCTAAATATGGATTCCAACAAGAAAACTTGAATTAAAGGGTAAATAGAGTTGAGATTACATTAACAAAATTGAGTACAAGCTTTTTAAACAAGAAATTACAACTGGAAATGAAAGTTACATAAAAAAACGACACTAAACTAAGTTATTAACTATTCTACTCTAACTAATACCTCTATCTTTTTTCTTTTCTGACTTATATAAGCCCTGAGGGGTTCCTTGGACTTTCCCACACCTTCTTGAGCCGTAGGATGAGCTTCTTTTGATCTAAGCCGTTCAAACACGGGAAAAATTGTTGAGTGGGATAGGTGAGGTAATAAATGAGGAGAGGTGGGGGGGTTGGGCTTAGGTGAAAGTATTTATGATGTTTGGTAAGGTTGGTGAGAAGTTGGGAGGAGGGGGGAGACAGGATTACAGGTAATTAGGGGGAGGTGATAGAGGTTAGGGATGAACAGTGTTGCGGGGGTGTTGGGTTTGACTGGGTCAACGACCAGGTATATTAGTAGAATGGGGTTGGGCTTTTTTGGTGGGCTGGGGGTGTTCATGGATCAGGTATTTGGTTTTCGGTTTAATTATTGAAAAGGGTCCATTTGATTAGTAGTTAAAACACAAGGACCAAAGTGTAATTTTGTGAAAGTTCAAGGGCTGTTTTTGTAATTTTCCAAAGTATTCACAAGGACTAATGATGCCAAGAACCAAATAAACCAAAAACCAAATTTGCATTTTTCCATTTTTCAAAGTTCCCAGGGACCAAATCTGACAAGTTGCCAAACTTGAGGGACCAAAATTGACATTTCTCCAAGCTTCACACCAAGGACTAAAAATGACTTTTGTGACTTCCCAAGGACCCAATGATTTTTCTTTCAAAAATATCCCACCAGGGACCAATTCTGCCAAAGTTTGAAACTCAAGGGACCAAAATTGCAAATTTCCAAAACTTTTCAGATTTTTCACCAAAGGACTAATTATGACAACTTATGATTTTAAAAGGACCTTTGGTGATAATTTTCCATATTTTGAATATCCAGGGACTAGTTTTGACAATTTTTGAAAGTTGAGGGACTGAAACTGCCAATTTTGCAAACTTTATACATTTTTCATTTGTTTTTACTCATTTTGCATATAAAACATATAAAACACAATTTTGAAATATTTTCAGTATTATGATGCATTTCTGAGTGTTTTTGTATGTTTTGCAGTTCAGATTTGACCAAAAATGATGAGTGTTTGAGCACTCATCATTAGGTCTATTTAAGTTAACTACAGCCTAAAGTCAGTACTAATAGTCTTAAAAGTCAAAAGCCTAGTTTGATTCCACTAAGCTATTAACTGTCAGGTTTTAAAGGCTTGTAACCTCACCATTTCCATTCATTAGTTGTTATTCTAGCTTAAATTAGTCTTAAAGCAGCTTATAACACCAATCTCAGTTTATTGGAAGGACTAGAAGCTCACTTTGGTCAAAGTTCATGTTCATGAAAAAGTCAATATTGCATACCTTGGCAGAAATCAGTTTTTGTTGGGATTTTTCATGACTTTAATATTAAGAGTTAGCTTTTGAAACTTATAGATTAGTAATCTTTGGAAGCACAGCTTTATCATGCTTATTTTAGTTTATTTTTAGGAATCTTATGGAGTGCTTAATTGTGAGCTTGTTTTAGCCTGTTTTGAATAGCCCTCCCCTGCACCAGGGGAAGCAGTTTCATAAGCTCATTTCCTTGAGCTTCTCATTGTCTCATTAGAGTAATGTACCCTGTGATTCTTGGTGATTTGTTAAGCTTGTTGCTCATCCTCTTTGTGCATATGCTTTTATTGCCAAGAACTGCTTATTTACATTGCTTAATTTGTTCTCCAAACTCATCCCAGTGAACCCTCAACACTGATTGATCAGTGTGATCAAGCTACCTTCACAAGCTCCTTGTGAGCTTGTCTGTGGGATTTAGCCTGTGTCATGGGGCTTTTTGGAAAGCTCATACACCAAGCTTGAAGGTTCCAAGCTTAATTTAAGCTTCCAAGCATATCTGAGAAGCTTTAGATAGGCCTGCAAATAGCCAATAGGACTGCTTGGTTCTCAGTTTTGCTTGGGATTGCTTATTGGAGTTTTAAGCTTATCCACTGTTCCTTTCTTGTTATTTTCAGCTTATTCTAGTCTCTTTAACTTGATTTCAGCTTATTTAAGTTTTTGGGCAGCTTTATAGCTTATTGGTTAGCTTTACAAATTTCAAAATCCATTTTTCACTTCAATAAGCCAACTGATGGTAATTTAGCTCTCCACAGAGCTTATTTGGTATTTTTATAAAAGCTGGTTTTGTAAAAGCTTATTATTTTCAGTAGTATAATAGTTTTGTAAAAGAAAATTCAAGAAAAGACAAAATTTAAAAATAAGTGATAGTTTCTATTTAATTTAATTTATCTTTTTAATTTTCCTTTTTAGTAATTTATTAAGTACTTGGCATTTTTATATTTTTCTTAATTTTCTTTTATATTAAAGTATTTTTAGAAAATTATCCAGAATTTTATATTGTCATCTAGTATTTATTAGATTTAATATTAGTTTTATTAATAATTAATTAATATTTAAGTATTAAATAGCAAAATTAGTTTTTGTAAAGTAATACATAGTTTTTATATTTTTCCTAGATTTTATATGTTATAAAATAATTTTAAGAATTTTTCTAGAATTTCAATTGTTCATCTTCTAATTTTTATAATTTAATTAGTTTAATTAGTAATTAATTAATATTTAATTTAATAATTAGTAAAATAGTTTAAAAACACATAAAATAAACTTTTTATAATTTTTTAGGATTCCTGTGATGGTTAATTAGTTTTATAAAAAATTTCATAATTATCTAAGTCATTTAAGTATTATTAGTAATTTAAAATTAGTTAATTAGTTTAATTAAATATAATTAGTAATTAATTAATATAAAAATCAAAAAAAGACAAAAAGATATATTTTTAATTTTAAAATTTGTTTTTAGTTATTTTATAATTTTAGAAATTTAATTTTCATTTTTCTAGTATTAAAATAATATTATATTGTATTTAAGTTATTTAAATATTAATAATTTGTATTAAATAGTATTTAATTAATATTAAATAAGTAATTAGTGTAAAAATTTATTTTCTTTCTCTAAAAATTTTCTTTCATCCTTAGGTTTGTAAAAAAGTCATTTTCACCCCCTGAGGGTTTTCAGATTTCAGTTTTCACTTTTTATTTTGTACGTTTACGTTATTTTAAATGTAAACGTACGCGTTTTTAAATTTTAAACGTTTTTAAGTATCTAACTTTCACGTAACCATCCATATAGCTTATTTAAGCTATTTCTTCTTATATTCCTTAGTTTAATTAATCACAACCCCCTTTCTGTCCTAATTCACCCAATCACAAACCCGTTTGAATACAATCTACACCTCGTCGGGACATAACGACCCGGGGAAACACTATATTCCACGAAGATTGACTCTAGGCAGTTTGACCTTGTTGACCATTTACATGGTCAATTTAGGTTGACCGTTTGGAGCCAATCAAATTTTGGCGCCATTGCCGGGAAGGTTGTGCGCGTATTCTAAGCGGTTTGCAGATTAGTGAATCAGGATATACGCTCATTGTATATTTACCCATCCTTGTTCATATTTCCTTATTATTATCATACAAAAACAAAAATGTTCCCGAAAACATTTTAAAATCAGTTTTCAACGAATACAAAAAACCAAAAAAGATTTTCTTTCTTATTTGTATATAAAATGTCTTTCCAAAAATTCAAAAATATCCTTCTTCACTCTCCTACCCTTTTGATTCTCCATTCCTTACCCTCCCAAACCTTTTGATTCTTTCTATGTCTCATCCACACCTTCTGAATTGTTAATGGTGTGGTAGTCTTCATAATGGTGGTAATTGCCCCAGTTGTGGCATGGTAGAGTCAGGAAACGGGTCTATCTATAACCAGGATCCCTATTCCTACCGTGACACGACTGATTTATTCCATCAGCTGCCACACCATGAGACTCAACAGTTTTACTGTTGTGAGTACTGTGGTGGTTCACACTACAATTCTGATTGTCAATCAGGAAGCACGCTTGTCTATGAGCAGTTTCCTGATAACGATTATGACTCTAGCACATACGACTCACAGCCATATCAGTTAGACTGTTGTGAGTACTGTGGAGGTCCACACTCTAGCACGGATTGTCAAACAAGGAATCCATTTCCTTGTAACAATTACGACTATTCGTTTTCAGACCCACCTCCACAGTACCAAATAATCCAAGCAACTCCTCATGATACTGAGCAAGACCTTTTACTAGAGGCTCTTGAGATATTGCAAGAACTTAAGGAGGAGTTGGCTACTACATCGTTTCAAAACTCTCGTGAGAAATCAATGGCAGAATTACTTGCTGAAGAACGAGAGGCTAGAAACGAAAAGAGTATGGAGGAATTACTTGTCGAAGAACAAGCAGCTATAACACGTGCCAAATTTTGTAAAGCTGCCCTTCTCGATTGTGATGATGATAGTGATAATGAAGATACCCTTGATATCCTTCAATTTTATAAGGGTTCGTCAGATTCATCATTTGTGATTCCTTCCATGGAAAATCAGGGAGAAAATAATGTGATGGAGAAATTACTAGCAGAAGATCAAATGGAACTCGTACAATCCATGAATGCTAGCTCCTCTCAACTCCCTCAGTCTGTTGTTATCACACCCGAAGTTCACACTCACTCTCTGAACATGGGGGATGAGCATCTTAGCACTGTTCCTGATAAGGAATCAGACGAATTCATAAAGTCTAGTGTTGAGAACCTTATCCCAATCCCAAGAGAGTCACAGGGAACTTTTGATCATATGTGTGATATACCTTCCCCTCTTGTGTCCAAAAGATCAATTTGAGACTTTCTCAGATTGTTGCGAAAATTGTGCATCTTATGGAGACATCGAGTATGTTGAGGCATCAGTTCCACATTCTGATGCTGATCATCTTCTTGAGGAGTTCGCCGACGAACTCAATCACATCAATCTACTTCCAACGGGAAGTGACGATGATCTCTTTGACTTTGAAGCCGATCTAGGAGAAATTAAAAGTCTCTTATATCATGATCCGTCACTCACTTCTGATCCCAACAGTCCAATAGAGAATGTTGATCACCTTGTTCCCGAAACATTTAATATGACTTTCCCCAACCCTCTATTTGAATTTGAATCTGAATTCACTGTGATTTCTAATAATCCAATCTTTGATGAGGAGAGTGACGAGTCCACAATGGAACAAGAGTTCACTGATTCACATCATGTGAATGATTCTCTTCATGAGGAGTTCTCCGGTGAACTCACTCATATCATGACTCCTCCGGAGTATGATAGCCCGGGGGGAGATGCACTCAATCATGAGGATTTGCAAATTCCCACCCTCCCACCCGGGATGTTTTCAAACCCAACGAGCTTAACCATTGAAACCCAAATTCAAGCTAATGAGCCTGCTCTCGAGGAAGAAGATCTTATCATGATTTTCATCATGGTTTTCTTCCTTTTCCTCACCTACAGGGTGACTTCTCCTGTTCTTCACTCCTTCGGGAATGAAGACACCATCTTTGACCTCGGCATTTTCATGTATCATTATCTTGAGCCAGGGTCTCTCAGTATATCTCATCGATGTGGAACTTTCACGTGCTTCAAATGTTTGTCCAAACATCTTGAATGAAAGTCCGATGGAGATTGTTTCTTCCACATCTTGCTTCCCCAAGAACAAATGAATTCGAGGTCGAGTCAAGCTAGCGACTCGGTAAACAAAAGCAGTAGCATGCATATGGGGTTTTCACCCTAAGTGTGGGGGAGTTCCCCTGCTATTGTTACCATGTATATATAATAAATAAAATAAAGTGAAAAATGGTGTTTCTACATTTAGCTTGTAATGTTGCCCTTTTACGTTCAAAGAGTCAGAATAATAGCCGGGACTTTGAATATTGAGGACAATATTCAATTCTAAGTGTGGGGGAGGGGGGGAAATTCTAGCGAATTTGATCACATTTTACCTTATAGTACCCCCGTTTTTGGCAAAAATTTTATAATTTTTTCACTTTATTTCAAAAAAAATATGTGGTTATCAGTCCACCATGTCTAAACGACAAAAGGATTAGCTAATCCAGGAGCAAACGGCTCTTGGTAAAGATATATCAAATCCGTTTATGGCTGACAATTTGCCCAAAATTGTATGGTATTCAACTCTCCATATCCTAAAAAGTAAAGAGTTGGCTAGCCCGCAAGATTATGGCTTGTGGTAAAGGCAGTGGAAAGCCATAATTGGTAATCAGCTCACCAAGATGTTGACTATGTCCATCAAGAGTTGGCTAGTCCAGAAGCAAACGGCTTCTGGTAAAGACAAATCAAATCCGTTTAAAGCTGATGGTTTGCTCAAAATCATATAGTTATCAGTGTACCATAGTTCTTACTTGAACTGAAACATTTGGCTACTCCAGAAGTAATGGCTTTTGGTAAAGAGATTAAAATCCATTAAATTTTCAAAAAAGTTTATTGCTAGGGACTAGCAATAGTTTAGTGTGGGGGATTGATGAGTGCTCAAACACTCATCATTTTTGGTCAATCTGAACTGCAAAAATATTTAAAAACACTCAAAAATGCATCAAAATACTGAAAATATTTCAAAATTGTGTTTTAAATGTTTTAGATGCAAATTGAGTAAAAACAGATAAAAAACGAACAAAGTTTACAAAATTGGCAGTTTCAGTCCCCCTAACTTTCATAAAATGTCAAAACTAGTCCCTGGTTTTTAAAAATATGGAAAAATATCATAAAAGGTCCTTGGGGATTCACAAGTTGTCAGAATTAATCCTTTAAAGTTCAAATTTCAAAAATGACAACTTTGGTCCCCCAAGTTTAAAAATTGGCAAAAATGGTCCCCAGATTTAAAAAAAAATGGAAAATTATCTTTTATGGTCCTTGGGTTGTCAGACTTGGCATGTTTCATCATTTGAACAACTTTTGGAAGTTTACACGTTCAGCCCCTAGAGTTTCAGCAAATTATAATAATGGCCCTTGTGATTTAAAAGCAATACCAAAAGGACCATCTATGTTGATTACTTAACCAATCCAGTCCAAACACTAAACACCCAACACCCCTAGCCCACTACCAATCCCTTGGCCCATTTTTCTTTCACTGGCCCAAAGCCACAAATAATACACCCCGTTAATATTAACCAGGGTCAAACCCCTGGTTTGACCTTCACCTCATCCCTCCCACTTGAACCCTGCAAACACCAACTCCCTGCCAACCCCCCCCCCCCCCTTCTCCAGCTCACTCAACCCACACCTTGTCCCCTCCACATCACTAATACCTCCAAACCCATTAAATTCCCTTGAATCCCTCCAAGTCACCCCTATCTGCCAAAATAAGATTTCCCGCCAAATCCATTTTCAACGGCCAAGATTATTTGTGGCCATCCAATGGCTCAGAAAGAATGTGGGAAAGAGAAAGAAACTACTCCAGGTCCATATAAGTCCAAAAAAAAAGGAAGGAAGGGAGGAGTTAGTTAGTTAGTTTTTAGTTTTTAGTTTAATTTAGGTTCGATTTAGTTTAAATTAATGTAATCTTTTACAATTAAGCATTGTAGTCTTCTGTTTTAATGGTACAATCATTTTTAAATTGATGCAAGTCAGTTCCTTTATCTGTGATGCTTAAAAGTTAAATTTCATTTACAAAGTTTAAAATTTATGAATGTTGAATTAGATACCATAGGCTGCCACAGACTTGAGTTCTGTTAATATAGCTTATCATAGCTTTTTATAGCTATTGGTAAGATATATGTTTCATTGGCCTTGTTTAATTCTCAAATGCTCCAAAACTCAATTAGTCAATGAAAGTCAAACTGCCTATTGTATTGGCACATTAGCTTATCAGTTTGCATTGAAGACCCCTAGACCTTTTGATCTTGTTTCTGAGTTTATCCTGGTGTCATATGAACCACTGTTTTGAGCACAAGACTATTGTAAGTTCCATTTCAATTTTTTCTATTATTATTGCTCCTACTTTGTTTTCAGTAGTATAGTTGTTATTAGTTGTTGAGTTATGCTTATTTTAGGTTAGTGTAAGTTTAACATTCAGTTTCATGGTTTAGATTAGCCATTTGGTTCATTAAATTGACTTATCAGTTTATTTAAGGGGTGTTTGGCAAAAATCTGCTTAATGGCACTCAGTGTGCTTTGGGTTGATGCTTTCATTCAACAAATGCTACATTAGGTCTATTTAAGTTAACTACAGCCTAAAACCAGTACTAATAATCTTAAAAGTCAAAAGCCTAGTTTGATCCCACTAAGCTGTTAACTGTCAGGTTTTAAAGGCTTGTAACCTCACCATTTCCATTCATTAGTTGTTATTCTAGCTTAAATTAGTCTTAGAGCAGCTTATAACACCAATCTCAGTCTATTGGAAGGATTAGAAGCTCACTTTGGTCAAAGTTCATGTTCATGAAAAAGTCAATATTGCATACCTTAGCAGAAATCAGTTTTTGTTGGGATTTTTCATGATTTTAATATTAAGAGTTAGCTTTTGAAACTTATAGATTAGTAATCTTTGGAAGCTCTGCTTTATCATGCTTATTTTAGTTTATTTTTAGGAATTTTTTGGAGTGCTTAATTGTGAGCTTGGTTTAGCCTGTTTTGAATAGCCCTCCCCTGCACCAGGGGAAGCAGTTTCATAAGCTCATTTCCTTGAGCTTCTCATTGTCTCATTAGAGTAGTGTACCCTGTGATTCTTGGTGATTTGTTAAGCTTGTTGCTCATCCTCTTTGTGCATATGCTTTTATTGCCAAGAACTGCTTATTTACATTGCTTAATTTGCTCTCCAAACTCATCCCAGTGAACCCTCAACACTGATTGATCAGTGTGATCAAGCTACCTTCACAAGCTCCTTGTGAGCTTGTCTGTGGGATTTAGCCTTTGTCATGGGGCTTTTTGGAAAGCTCATACACCAAGCTTGAAGGTTCCAAGCTTAATTTGTGCTTCCAAGCTAATCTGAGAAGCTTTAGATAGGCCTGCAAATAGCCCGTAGGACTGCTTGGTTCTCAGTTTTGCTTGGGATTGCTTATTTGAGTTTTAAGCTTATCCACTGTTCTTTTCTTGTTATTTTCAGCTTATTCTAGTCTCTTTAACTTGATTTCAACTTATTTAAGTTTTTGGGCAGCTTTATAGCTTATTGGTTAGCTTTACAAATTTTAAAATCCATTTTTCACTTCAATAAGCCAACTGATGGGAATTAAGCTCTCGACAGAGCTTATTTGGTATTTTTAGAAAAGTTGGTTTTGTAAAAGTTTATTATTTTCAGTAGTATAATAGTTTTGTAAAAGAAAATTCAAGAAAAGACAAAATTTAAAAATAAGTGATAGTTTCTATTTAATTTAATTTATCTTTTTAATTTTCCTTTTTAGTAATTTATTAATTACTTGGCATTTTTATATTTTTCTTAATTTTATTTTATATTAAAGTATTTGTAGAAATTTTTCCAAAATTTTATATTGTCATCTAGTATTTATTAGATTTAATATTAGTTTTATTAATAATTAATTAATATTTAAGTATTAAATAGCAAAATTAGTTTTTGTAAAGTAATACCTAGTTTTTATATTTTTCATAACTTTTATATGTTATAAAATACTTTTAGGAATTTTTCTAGAATTTTTACTATTCATCTTCTAATTTTTATAATTTAATTAGTAATTAATTAATATTTAGTTTAATAATTAGTAAAATAGTTTAAAACCACATAAAATAAACTTTTTATAATTTTTTAGGATTTCTGTGATGGTTAATTAGTTTTCTAAAAAAATTCATAATTATCTAAGTCATTTAAGTATTATTAGTAATTTAAAATTAGTCAATTAGTTTAATTAAATATAATTAGTAATTAATTAATATAAAAATCACAAAAAGATAAAAAGATATATTTTTAATTTTAAATTTTTTTTAGTTATTTTATAATTTTATAAATTTAATTTTCATTTTTCTAGTATTAAAATAATATTATATTGTATTTAAGTTATTTAAATATTAATAATTAGTATTAAATAGTATTTAGTTAATATTAAATAAGTAATTAGTGTAAAAATTTATTTTCTTTTTCTAAAAATTTTCTTTCATCCTTAGGTTTGTAAAAATGTCATTTTCACCCCCTGAGGGTTTTCAGATTTCAGTTTTCACTTTTTATTTTGTACGTTTACGTTATTTTAAATGTAAACGTACGCGTTTTTAGATTTTAAATGTTTTTAAGTATCTAACTTTCACGTAACCATCCATATAGCTTATTTAAGCTATTTCTTCTTATATTCCTTAGTTTAATCAATCACAACCCCCTTTCTGTCCTAATTCACTCGATCACAAACCCGTTTGAATACAATCCACACCTCGTCGGGACATAACGACCCGGGGAAACACTATATTCCACGGAGATTGACTCTAGGCAGTTTGACCTTGTTGACCATTTACCTGGCCAATTTAAGTTGTCCGTTTGGAGTCAATCACACCTTTAAGCATCTTACTTAAAGGAAGAATTTGTTACAACCCACTTAAATGTACAACCAAATCGCCTTAGCCTTCCGTGTATGCACTCATCTTTAGTGCATTATTGTTATTTGTTAAAGCCTTAGTTAATTATCTAATTGATTACATGGTTGCTAAGTCGAGTCATATCTTGTACATATTGTTTTGGGACGATTGGGACTCATGGGTAAAGTACTAATATTATGAAGTAATGGGGAAGAACATCATCTATTGCCCCCATATGTGTGTTAATATTAAAAGTACTCCAAGTGTTTTGATTATCTTGATTCGAGTCAATAGATTAGTTTATTGTAAAGTATGTAAAAATTCAAGTGTAAGGGGAATGTACATTCCCTATGATGTATTATTTTGGATGGTAGGATAAAAGTGTATGCAAAAAAAAAATAATAATAATTAAAAAAATAGAAAAAGAAAAGAGAAAAACATACGGACTACCAGCCCGTTTTATTCTATGTTTATTTTATGTTTTTGTTATTTTTTATTTATTAGCTTAAGTCGAGTCTAGTCTTGGCTTAGCAACGCCACATTGTGCATGTAATTAACAAAGATGATTAACTCGCCACCAGTAAAGATTGCCTTTATCCAACAAAACCGTGTATTCCATATTCCTACACATAATGTTATAACCCCTTAAAAGGCCTCTTTGATAGTTTATCCTAGGTGCTTACGCCCTGTGGTGGAGGTTTGATCCTTTCCCAAGCTTATGGTAATCTATTTTGCTATGACAGGTAGTGAGAGATGTTTTCCATTTCCATATTGTGATATATACTTTATTACATCCGAGAGATGTGAGTATCTAAACACTATTTGTGAGGTGCTAGTATATGACCTCCGTGCTTGTCTTTGGTCTTTAGTGGAACTATTATTTGTTGTAATTACTTTTATATTAGTGTTAAATGACCCCTAACTTGTATTTTGATTAGAATAAAAGCGCATTTGCTTGAGGACAAGCAAATCTCAAGTGTAAGGGTATATGATGAGGCGAAAAATGAACCGTTTTTAGGGGGTCATTTAAGCCCGGATTTGAATTTGTTTGATCAAACATTGCCCTAAATCGTTCCTTTTATCATTTTAGGTACTTTTGAAGTGAATTCTGAAAAAGGAAGCATTTTGTACGTTTTTAGAGCATAAAAGTGAAGAAAACGGCAAAGTCTTAATTTTTCTTGCTGGGAACAGTACCTGACGGCGTCAAGAGTCCTCATGTGACGGCGTCAAGAGTTGGAAGTGGTGACGGTCCAGAGAAAACGTGACGGCGTCACGTATGGCCGTCAAGGTTCAAGATATGGTGACGGCCCAGAACTAAATTACACATGACGGCGTCAAATCTGGATCTAGGCAATCCGATATCATTATGGGCGGCGAGTTGACGGCGTCAGAAATTCCATCTTGACGCCGTTACCTTGTAAAATCTATATATAGTTTTGCAATTTTCATTCATTGGAGAGGAACAAGTAGGGTGTAACTTTGGAGAAACCCTAGCACGAATTTTACTGCTTTTTCAAGGGTTTTTACCCTTTGAAACCTTTCATGTCAATTTGAGATAAGTACTCTTTCAATTCAATCAATATATCTATGTGTTGCTTGAATATATCTTACGCTTGTCTTGAATTTAACATGCTAGGCTAGATCTCTTGTGTGTTTGCTTAGATGTAGTGAAACCTAGATGTTGATTATGGGTTGATTTTCTGTTTATAGTTGTTACGGATGAATGATTTCGATGTTAGGCTTAAGAAAACTGGCAGACTTCCAATGGTGACATGCTTGAACGTCTTAAGAAACATGAACCAATGCGTACTAGGTTATTATGGTTGTATTTAATGCATGAGCGAATTCTAATGATCCCATGTTAGGAGGTTTTAACGGCTCAACATAGGAGTGAAGTAGGAGCTTATAGAGTTGGGGAAGTATGTACGACACCCCACGAATGGTATTAAGGAATATAACCCGTCATCCATGCGATTGTAACAAACTATCAACCTGTAAAAGATATCTAGGGAGTAATGAAATCTAAGTAAACATAATTATCCCCATTATTGTTCACACCACATTAGTAATTAGCGTTATTTTCATTTATGTTATTTTATTTTGATTGCATCTTAGTTATTGGGCTAGTTGATTAGCAACTAATTCCGCCCACTCTTCCTAAAACCGAAATTTTTAATTGCTTTTATAAAAATATAAAAATACAAAAAGAATCATCCCTCACCTCTAGACCTAGTTCTTAGGCTTTCTAATCCAAGCGACACTATTCCTGAGTTGAACGATCAATCCCCCGGTACTTGTCACTATACTATACTACAACGATCAGGTACACTGCCTGGTGGGGGTTGTAAGCTTCTCGAGATCCCTTGAGAGGTAAACCCTGGTGCGATTCCCACATATCAATGCCCACTCTTTGTTTTTCATGATGATGTAGGATATGGAAAATAAAGAGGGGAAATGTAGTTAAGGTGTGATGTATCCTTGGGAGACTTTATGCATCTGAGGTAACTCTATGCATTAGAGTCCCAATGAAACAGGAGTTTTGATCATCTTCTTGGTGATGCCCTGTAGAAGAGCCTCTAGTTTCATATGCAAGGGCTGCAAATGAGGCCAGGTAGGGTGTTTATGCAGTGGAAATGTACCCAAGAAGTGATATTTCTCCATGGTTGTCTAGGTGTTAGCATGCAATTGCTAAGCCTAGATGAATGGTGAATTAGAATCAGTTTGTGTTTTCCCTGTATGTAGTATTGAATGATGTATCTTAGAATGTATCAGTCATATGAGAATGATCATATGAGAAATTCAAGTGTAATTTGCTGATTCATAAGTTAATAAAAAATTCACCATTTCAGGGAGATTAATATATATATATATATATATATATATATATATATATATATGTTTGGTACAAATTCAGGACTATAAATTGGGACTTCTAACCCGAACAGTAATACTATTACAAAAGTCACCTAAGGGACCAGCATTTCTCTCTCTTCATGTCCTTCTTTTATCTTTTTTATTCTGTTTTTTGTCTTCATCCATGTTTCATTTCTTTTTTGAGTAAATTACATGGTTGGTCCCTGTGGTTTGTCCAAAATAACAACTTTCGTCCATATTTTTTAAAAGTTGCATGGTTAGTCCCTAAGTACGTAAACAAATAACACCACGGGTCCCTTGGTTTAACAGGTGTTAACTAGGTTAGTTAAAATTTACAAGTTAGCCCCCTTTGGTTAAATAGCGCTGCATAGTTAATCCTTTAGCGCTGCATCGTTAATCCTTTTACTTAATGGCTGTTATAATTTACGTTTTCGCCCATTTTCTTTCATTTTCATACGTTTTTGTCCGTTTTTTTTTACGTTTTCGCCCGTTTTTGTCTATTTTTTTACGTTTTCGCCCGTTTTTTTGTCCCCTTTTTTTATGTTTTCGCCCGTTTTTGTCCTTTTTTTTACGTTTTCGCCCGTTTTTGTCCCTTTTTTTTTATGTTTTCGCCCGTTTTTGTCCATTGTTTTACGTTTTCGTCCGTTTTTGTCAATTTTTTTACGTTTTCGCCCGTTTTTTTCCATTTTTTACGTTTTCGTCCGTTTTTGTCCATTTTTTTTACGTTTTCGCCCCGTTTTTGTCCACTTTTTTAACGTTTTCGTCCGTTTTTGTCCATTTTTTTTACGTTTTCGCCCATTTTCTTTCGTTTTCATACGTTTTTGTCCTTTTTTTTTTTACGTTTTTCGCCCGTTTTTGTCCATCTTTTTTACGTTTTCACCCGTTTTTGTCCGCTTTTTTAAGGTTTTCGCCCGTTTTTGTCCCTTTTTTTACGTTTTCGCCTTTTTTTTTACGTTTTCGCCCGTTTTTGTCCATTTTTTTTTATGTTTTCGCCCATTTTCTTTCATTTTCATACGTTTTTGTCTGTTTTTTTTACGTTTTCGCCCGTTTTTGTCATTTTTTTTATGTTTTCGTCCGTTTTTGTCCATTTGTTTACGTTTTCGCCCGTTTTTGTCCATTTTTTTTACGTTTTCTTCCGTTTTTTTTCCATTTTTTTTACGTTTTCGCCCATTTTCTTTCATTTTCATACGTTTTTGTCCCTTTTTTTTTACGTTTTTTTCCTTTTTTTTAGAAACTTTTTTTTACCCAATTTTTTTTTTCGAAAAATATATTTTAGAAACTTTTTTTTACCCAAAATTTTTTTTCGAAAAATATATTTTGGAAACTTTTTTTTACCCAAAATTATATTTTATTGAATTTTTTGTCTGTAAAATAATGGACAAAAACGGTCGAGAATGTAGTAAAAAAAATGACAAAAACGGGCGAAAATGTAAAAAATGAACAAAAAGGGCGGAAACATAAAAAAATGGACAAAATTGGACGAAAACGTAAAAAAAATGGAAAAAAACGGGCGAAAACGTAAACAAATAGACAAAAACGGGCGAAAACGTACAAAAACGGACAAAAACGTATGAAAACAAAAAAAAACGGGCGAAAACGTATGAAAACGAGAGAAAACGGACGAAAATACTAAAAAAAACGTACAAAAACGGGCGAAAACGTAAAAAAATGGACAAAAACTGACGAAAACGTAAAAAAATGGAAAAAAACGGGCGAAAACGTAAAAAAAATGGACAAAACGGACGAAAACGTAAAAAATGGACAAAAACGGGCGAAAACAGAAAAAAAAAAAAGGGACAAAAACGGGCGAAAACGTAAAAAAAGGGACAAAAACGGGCGAAAACGAAAAAAAAAAACGGGCGAAAACGTAAAAAAAATGAACAAAAACGGGCAAAAACGTATGAAAATGAAAGAAAATGGGCGAAAACGTAAATTATAACAGCTATTAAGTAAAAGGATTAACGATGCAGCGCTAAAGGATTAACTATGCAGCGCTATTTAACCAAAGGGGGCTAACTTGTAAATTTTAACTAACCTAGTTAACACCTGTTAAACCAAGGGACCCGTGGTGTTATTTGTTTACGTACTTAGGGACTAACCATGCAACTTTTAAAAGATAGGGACGAAAGTTGTTATTTTGGACAAACCACAGGGACCAACCATGTAATTTACTCTTCTTTTTTTATTGTTATTTTTTTTGTCATTTACTTTTCTTTTTCAAATAAGTGGGCCATCAACTAAATTATATAATATGTATTTATTTTTTAAATAATTATATATTTTAATACTATTTATATCTCAACATATAAAACAAATAATTTTTTATATTTCTCTCTCTTACATCAAATCCAAATCCTAATCCTAAACCCATCTACAAACCAAACGGGCCCTTAAAAGTATCTCGATATAAATTACTAACCATACACGTATTGTTATTATTAATCACCTAGCTCGAAATCTTAGATTTGTGGAATTATGAAAAGCCAACGTTAAATATAGCGTGACACGTGGCGTGACGGTATGGCCAAGGCTCACGTCTTAAAAGATATAGAGTAGTCATGGCATTTCTTAAGGCATAATTTAAAGTGACACAAAATATGAAAATATTTATAGATTTATATATTATATCATATTTCATACATATCGAGCTTATAAAAAGTGTTATGCATAATAATTAAGTCAAAAAAACTATTCTTACATGTAATCTAACTCAGTAAAAAAAAAAAAAAAAAAAAAAAAAAAAAAAAAAAAAAAAAAAAAAGATTTTTTATCAGAGCCGACGCCTTGGTCTATTGCATAACGTGGAGGTCACGCTTCTCACATTAGCGCCGCCATGACGCGCATTTTAGAACCTTGAGATAAACAAACAATTTACAAATATTTTTGTTAATCTATCATATTTATTAGATGAGTTATTCGGCCTAAACCCGGCCTGTTGGCTTGTGGTCCATTAAGGTTTTGTTATGGTTTCGTATTTGTATTCTACAAATAGTAGATCATTAATGAAGTTTAATCTACATGGTTTACATAATATAACGTGATATCGGAGCAGGTTTAATCCTCAGAACCAAGTGGCTACATTGACCCACCTCTACTATGTCACCCCTGTCAAACCCTAGCCACCACAATTTATCCATTTCAAATTATTAATTTTATTTTCTTTCCAATTTCCGGTCAAAACACTATTCACGTATTGTTTTGCGCATAACTTCTTAACCGTCCGAGTTAACTGACGCGGTTTGCATCATTCTTTTCATTTTTTCAATTCTACACAAAACCCAACTTGAAACATCTCCATCAGTTGTCGGACGCTCCGTCACGCACCACCGTAAGCCGACCAATGTATAAAAAAATATATATATTCTTTGATTTTATTTTTGTTTTCCTGCTGCTGCATGATGAAGATCAATCTCCGCTTGTTGTCGGATATCATCGTTAAATAGTAGTTTGAAAAAATAGAGATATTTGTGTAATAAAAAACTAATGAAAATCACGAGTGTAATTTTAGATATACCATATGAACCATTGTGATTTACTCACTTAAAACGACCAAGTCCTTGACAATTTTAACTTGATACAACGCCTTAAAGATTTCGACAATAGGAATGATATGATTTGACAATTAAAAGTCGCTTTCGTCGATATTTTATCATTTTAAATCAAATATAGCTTTATTTAGAGTCGTCTCTTTGGGGCATCGCAACTTGCGTTCTTTCATTTCATATGTGTTAAACATGGGTCTAAGTTAGCACCTTTGCGTATAATTCTTTCTTTGTTGCAATTCTTAACTTTGAGTCTTATCTATAAACAAAAAGAAAATATGAAAAAATTAGACGTAGATGATATATTATAATTTTCTTGATTTTTCCAAATTAACTTAGACAAAAGTATTAGTGCATATTTATCAAGATTCCATAATCGAAAATATAATTTCCTAAAAACATTTTTATTGAATTGTTCCCATCCACAATTTAGTGGCAAATAAAAAGAAAAAGTGGAAATTATATATATACTAAAGGATAAGAGGTTACTGTAGCAACCACTGTAGTTGCTACAGTGGACGCTACAGTGATTTTTTTTTTTTTTTTTTTTTTTTTTTTCGTATTAACGGTCGTTAGTTATTTAACGGCTGTTAACTAACGACCATTATCTTTAACATTTTTTCAAAAAATTTGTACGCACTTTGACCTTCATTTCGGCGGTTCATTCCAAATTTAGTCATCACATAATTTACATAAATGGTCCTTCATGTTATACATCAATTGCAAAGTCAGTCCTAAGTAACTAACTTCACGTTAAGTAGCTAACGGCAACAAAAATTGCTTTTAACGTAATTACGATAACCCAAAGCTGTTAAATATTTGCAACCACAAACAAAACTTAACCGACACCCAATAACTACTTACAAAAATATATAAACTATTTCTCTCTTTTTTTACAACCAACGTACAACACCAAACTACTATCTAAAAACACCCGCCGCAACGCGCGGGTTACTAAACTCGTAATATACTAAAGGGTAAGAGGTTACTGTAGCAAGCACTGTGCTTGCTACAGTGCTTGCTACAGTATTTTTTTTTTTTTTTTTTTTTTTTTTTTTTTTTTTAGTATTAACGGTCGTTAGTTATTTAACGGCTGTTAACTAACGACCGTTATCTTTAACATTTAAAAAAAAAATTGTACACACTTTGTCTTTTACCTCAGTGGTTCATTGCAAATTTAGTACTCAAATAATTTACATAAATGGTCCTTCATGTTATACATTAATTGCAAAATCACTCCTAGGTAACTAACTTCATGTTAAGTAGCTAACGGCAACAAAAGAATTCCGCAGCAACGCACGGGTACCAAACTCGTTCGATTCTATAATTGGTCCAATATGGCAACATCTCCATTTTCGATTTGAGTTGTCACATTCGACATTCTATTTGCTGTCTTTTCATAACAATAAATAGAGAAGCTCTTATTTCGGTTATGTTACATGGAATATGAGAATAGATTAACAAGCTAATGTGAAACATAATTTTCACACCACTAAAAGGGATCGAGACATACCAATGTTGTTTTTGTCTTGTTGCACCATATTAATATATTGACACATATTAATCATTTAAGGGACAATAAGAAAGTGAATTTTTAGGAATTGAAGTTGATAGAATCATTCACTTATAATTAGTAAGATGGTAAGAAAAGAGGATGAGTAGTAGATTATAATACTTCTCTTTAATGATTAGCTACAACAAGGTGCTATAATGGAGATGAACAAAGACTAGTATTTACGGTAACTGATATTATCATTTTCATGTTAGCGTTACATCAACATTTAACATACCATCACTACAACCATTTTTTTATCTTTTATGGTCATCACCAAATTAAAAATATAAAAAATATCTATTTTATAAGAACATACATCACACACATTCACAAACCAAAAAAATAACTATAAAGGTGGTGCAGATCACCGCTATGTGCAAAAATAAATATTATGATGCTTAACTTTTATGAGGAACACTCATGAAAAGGGTGATAATGGTGATCCACCGCACCTGTAAAAACCAGCCGATTCTCGATAAAAATCTTACACAGTCGATCCGGTATCCATTTATCCCAAGTGTGCTTTTTCTTAGATATCGACCTACAGGGATGGTTATGGTCCTTATGGATGTCTCGGGTGTAAAAACACATTGCCAAAAGTTTTTTATAGATCCAATTTTTACCATAGAACTTATCAATTAATCTTAACCACCCATTTTTTTATCAAAATAAAAAAATAAATTTTCACCTTTTTTTTAAAACTTAAATATTTCGTAAACCGTAAATCGTCAAGCTACAAAAAAAAAATACCATTGCGATGAGAATTAAATTATCTTTCTATAGACATGCATTGTTATATACTTTCGTCAAACTTTTTTTTCGATTAACCTTTTTTTTCGCCTAGAAAAATCATATATGATTCGTAAGAATCATATATGATTCGATTTTAACAAATCATAAATGATTCTTACGAATTGTAAGAATCATATATGATTCGTAAAAATCGAATCATATATGGTTTTTTACGAATCATATATGATTTTTACGAATCATATATGATTCTTTCTGGGCGGAAATTAAAAAAAAAAAAAAAAAAAAAAAAAAAAAAAAAAAAAAAAAAATCGTCGAAAGTATATAACAATGCATATCTATCGAAAGATCATTTAATTCTCGTCGCGATGGTATTTTTTTGTAGCTTGAAGATTTACCGTTTGCAAGATATGTTATTATTATTTTTTTTTTAAGTGAAAAATATAAATGGGTAGCTATGATTGATTGATAGATTCTATGGCATGTATGAGTTCTTCATAGATCTCAACTCAAAACACCTTTTGGTCATTTTCAAGAATCGTTTGCGCTGTTGATACGTTAACGATTTATAGCGGATAAATTGTTAATATTCTAATATGAACAGCTTGTCTCAATGATTTATAGCGGATAAATTGTTAATGATGTTACGTTAACGGTGTTGTGTCACAATAATCCAGGATGGCTGCAAACTGTAAAAGTTTATGTTGCTAAAAGTTAATAATCGAATCACATTGAAGGCTAAGGAAAAGTTACGAATATATTATTCCATGTGTACCACTGATCCTAATACTTTGTCATAATTTTCTTTTTAAGGTACCATTGTGTTTTTGTCTTTTGGCCAACTTATTCACGCGCTTTGAACCTACCCCAAACAGAATAAATCAGATAAAACTCTATCTTTTTCAAGAAGTTACCCTGACAATCTCAGGATTGTTTACACATAGTAAAAACTGAGATCTTTATATTTTTGCGAACAAAAAGGAGAATATAATCGAAGTAATAGCAAAAAGGAGAGCCATATAAAATCCACCTATTGTCCACGTTGATGTGAACAAACTTAGATTATGTGCATATGAAAAAGGATCAAGTGACAAGAATAATTAAAATGGAGAAAGGATTAAGTGAGAAGAATAATTAAAATGAGAATGATAAAAAGTAATTCTATTCACATATTTAAAATTAGGGCGGAAAATTTAATAGAAGATAGCATCCATTTTTGTAAGTGCATTTGAAATATGAGGTTATAATTACTTTTCTTTTTTAATTATTCTTCTAATTTGATTCTAACTCGTAGTCGGTGATTAGTATGTGTAAGTGGGTCAGGCACACAGAGCCACTATTTGTGAGAGGACTCCGATAATATATGTCAATTAGTATTTATTTATGTCTAAGTATATTATGTTTTGAATTTTTTTAAATAGTTAAGCTTCTCATAATTTATGAAAGATCATTTGTAGTTTTGCACCGGGTCGCCTAAATCAATGAAACGGACATGCTCGTGTGCGTATTATTAAATTAGTATTACAAGGGATAACCAACACTCGTCGACTAGCCAAACTGATCACCAACTACACTATGACATATTTCGTTTGTTTGTAGAGGAGGGCCCGTGACTCTAATACATTTCTTGTCCATGTCGGTGAAGAACTATGTAATATTTTTCCATTTTTTTTTCTCAAAGAATGTTTTATTTGTTGTTATTTTACTAGTTATAATACCTGTGCATGCACAGGGTTTTAAAATTTTCGTTTTAATTATATATTATTATCGATTAAGAAATGAATCACTTAATATGTTTCAAATGGTTTTACTTGGTGGACTAAAAAAAAAAAAAAATCACATGTATATTTTATAACCTGCCTATTATTTTAGGAGAATACTTTTGGATAAAAAATTATATTTTATTATTCAAGCAAAATCACATGATGATACTTGACTTGCATGAGATATTAATGATATATGCTTTTAGTTTTGCAAACCCGTGCTATCAATTCACGATGTGTTTTGTAATTGTGGTATTTCTTTTACTTATATTTTCGTTAAAATATGTAGCATATTTAGATAGTTTTGAAGATTGATTCATTTTCTTAATTATGAATAATCATCATATCATTTTTACTAATGTACATTCTTTGTTTGAAAAGTTGTTTTTTCATAAGTTTGTGTTATTTACTTCTCATATTTGATCATAAAATTACCAAATTAACATAGATGTTTACACTATAGCTTCTTTATGGGAAGTGATTTGCACACTCCCAAAAGTGATTGGCACACTCAAATTTTGAGTGTGTTGACATTTATACCCTCACATTGGTTAGACTTATTAATATCCTGTAAGGGTATAAATGTCAACACACTCACATTTTGAGTGTGCCAATCATTTTTGAGAGTGTACAAATCACCTCCCATTACATAAAGATAAACAAAAAAAATAAGTAATGGGTAGAACTCAAATTTAATCTTACATTTATATATAATATATAAAAATAAATTTTCTCTAAGCCCGAACTATATAAGGAAATTATTATTACTTGTATAAGTAAATTATAAATGCATGAAAAAAAATGAAAAATAGTATATTCGCAACTCTTTTAGGATTGTTTGAATCCTTACCGACCTTTCACTTTAATACAACTTTCTTTACAATTGGTCTAAATCATCAAGGTAAAAGACACCCATATTTTAGACCGTTGGTTGACACCCATAGTGTTATCAATGATAGCAAACACATGCTAAGTTTCATTAACTCATTTAAAGACAAATTACACTCCGAAAAGAATTCCTACCATAAAATTCCCCATATAGGCACTAAAACACATCTTTGATACATTAAAATACATTCATGTATTATCTAAATCAGCAACTCAACTAAATTATACATTCATACCTTGAGCAGGCGAATAAAATCCTTCCACAACAATCGTGTGTTGATATTTAATCCTCCTCTAAAAAACGCACACAACAAATTGCATTATACTTTAGTGTGTGCGATAAGATAATAAAACTGAAAAAACTACTAACATGTTGCATTATAGTGAGGATAACAACAGAGTTAGTCATAACATCAAATAAGAAAACTTCATATTAGAACTAAACGGGTGTTTGGTTATGCTTATTAAAGGTGCTTATTGGCTTATTCAATTACCATAACACAATAAGTGTATAATAAAGCTATAAGTTTTTTTTAGAAGCTTAGTGAAAAACCCCTGAACTCACAACTAATTCTATTATAGCTTAGTGTGTTTATAGTAAAAACACAAATATTAAGTGTAGAAGTTCTCAATAAAACATAAAAAAGGGTTACTAAAAGTTGGTGTGTATAACAAAAAAGTTAAACCATAAAAAAGGTTACTAACTACTATCGGCTAGATAAGGCATAAGCAAAAGTTCTGTTGAGGTCTTTTTCGAATTCTATTCAAAAGCAAAAAGAGGTTTACACATAAATCATAAGTATAGAATAATGGTTGTAACTCACATCCGTGATTGCCAACTCAATAACATTATCGCAATATAGTAACGTAATAACCTGATTAAACTATATATTCTTGCTAAATAATTCTCATGTACATACCTTTAATTCGTTTACGACGGCCAATTATTACCTTTACAAAAAATAATTAATAAATAAAATAAAATAAAATAGATAAAATATCACGTCAATGAATAAAGTTAGGTTATTACCTACGTTTATATATATATATATATATATATATATATATATATATATATATATATATATATATATATATATAAACATCACGTCAATGCATAAAGTTAGGTTATTACCTACGTTTATGTATATATATATATATAATTTAAGAAAAACATCTTCTATATTAAACAATGACTATCTAACCTATGTGTTTGTTTGTTTGTTTTTTTTAATAATTAGCTCTGTATAACGTTTTTAACTGACAGATATGTTGAGGTTGATGTTGATTTTGTTGTTTAACTTTAACTATTGATACCATGTTGTACAAAATATGTGAATTTAGTAGCACACAATGAGCGTTTATGAAGTTTAAATATGCTCCGTAAAACTTTTAATTGTTTTTATGGATATCCATAAACAAATTTTAAATAACAATTTCATGAGTCGTTGTTATAAGTAGAATCACGTATATTTATTTTCATATCACATTGTGGAAAACTAGAAGGGGGGGTTGAATAGTTTTCCGTCTTTTTGTTTTTATTTTGAAAACTTAGTTTAGTTTTAAAACCTTGTTTGCTTTTAAAACTTTGATTCAATCTTATGTGAACTCAAATCTTGAACAATATGAACAAGTATATCTAAGTATAAACAATAATAATAATGTATGCTAAGTATGTGAAATCAACACATGCATAATATAAACAATTGTAGCTATATACGAGAGATAAGTATGTAATCGTTTATTTTATAATCCTTAGTTATATTTTGTATGAAAACTATACTTGATCGAAATGATCAATTATATGTATGTAACCTTTTTAGTTTGATTGTAAAAACTTTGTTTTGTGAATAAAACTTTCGTTTGATCTTTAAGTAAAATTAATACTAGCACTATATGAGCAACTATATATATATACGTCTACGTCTACAAAAGTAATAACGATATAAGCAAGATAATAAGTAAGATATGGAAAGATCTAACCGCGAGACAAAGGATTTATAGTGGTTCGGCTACAAAGACACCTTCCTTGCCCTACTCCACTCCTCGAGTCACCTACTCGAGAGTTTTCTTCACTATATCAACAAGCTCCCTTATGGCGGAGAAAACCTTACACACCAATTTACACACCACAATATCTTCACACCTAGATCACAACTACTACACACCAATTCACTACTTATTCACACCACTTCTTTCACACCTATCTTCTACACACCATTAATCTACACACCAATCTTCTACACACCAATACTCCTACACACCAATCTTCTACACACCTTCTTCTACACACCAATCTTCACAACTATCCTACTTCACTACTAATCAACTTCTACTATCTACACAACTATTCTCTAACAAATATTCACAACTAATCACACTATGAAATAATAATCAATGATGATGCATAAACAACTTAGATGTGGAGATCGCAACTAGTTGTAATACTTCTTGTCTTGAGGGATAGAAGTATTCTTCTCTTGCACTTGAATGGATTATGTATGGATCACTTTGAAACAAAGATTTAAGAATGTATGATCAAAGGATTTATAGATTGGAAATGGAGATCTAGAACAGAAAGTTCTGGAGTGCAAAAGGTGGGGAAAAAATCCAGGTTTAAGGTGGTATTTATAGGCAAACGTTTCTGACAGAGGAGCGTGGCCGGTCCCCTTAAAGCATGGCCGGCCCCCTTAAAATTAAGGGGGCCGCCCCTTATAATTAAGGGGGCCGCCCAACTGTAACGGCCAGAAACTTTGTCTTTTAGTGGGGAAAGTTTATTTGGTGAAAAACTAACTGATTTTGGTTAAATATTTGAAATCATATATTTAGTATGATTAAAACATTTTTCCTTATTACCAAAAGTGTTTTTCAAAAATATATAATAAGATTATATAATTAAATAAACTTTGTATTAGTTAATTAAATACCCCTTTGATCATACATTGCACTAAACACTTTGTTTATTCATACCTTAAATGATTTGGATGTAAAGAGAAATATTAATCACCAAATACTTGTTTATGTCATAAGTTTTAGTTCTTTGAGGTTATATTTTGTAATGATCAAAACATAGAGATATTGATAAAAACTTAATAATGTTTTTAATGCATTATTTATGTCAACACACATTATCGTGCTTACCATTTGATATTTATATTCCCGTTACTAATAATTTAGCCGTATTTCAAACCCGTGTACGTATAAATTTAACTTTTAAATAGTAACATGAGTCCTTATTTTAAAAATATTCTAATAGATGAAAGTTTAAAACTAACAATAGTTAAAAAAAATATTTAACGTATATTAAAACTAATTCGCATATTTACCAAATTTTGTAATTTTAATGGATGAAAGTTTAAAAACTAATACTAATACTTATGTAATTTTAAACAAAATTAATATTATAAAGTATAAGGGGTATAAAGTGTAAGGAGTTATTTGTATTTTTTATAAAGTTATTAAAAAACATGAAAACTTTTAATTTTACACTTTACTCTATGTAAATTGTTTAAAATTCATTCACTAAAGTTTTATTAATTACTTCCTCTTTTTTTAAGTTTTTGTTTTCATAAATTTTGGCACCTATATTTTCTTGTATTTTTTTCTTAACCAAATTTCTCTACCAAATTTATTAAGTTTGACCAAAATTAATTTAATTTTGACTTTTTATTGACCAATCACGTTGCTCGATTTCGCCTACGTGGCAAAATCGAGCTCTGCTATTGGTCCAATTTTTTTTTTCAATGAGAAGGGATTTGAAAAAACACTCCGAAATGATGTAATTCTTTTATTATATAAAAGATGGGTGAAGTATTGAGATGAATAGGTTACTTTTTTAGTTTCACAGGTATGAGTATAAATAACATATATTTATTTTTGTCGATACGATAACTTGCTCTCATCAAGGTTATAAATAATGCGAGACGTGACGTGGCGATATAATCAAGACTCACATCTTAGCAGCTAAAGTGAAGCTATTGCGTTTATATGACGTGAAATAAAGCGGCACAAAATATAAAAAAATTTATATATTAATATATATTTCATATATATTGAGTTTACAAAAAAACGTAGCATATGACAGTATAATGCGTGACATAACAGCATGACCAAGGCTCACGCATTTTTAGGCCTTTACGAGCTTTTAGAACCATACTTTTAGTTATTGTATCACTAAAAAAATAAGTTTGATAAGGTGACTTAATGTCACAAAACCAATAAAATTACAAAATACATTTGGCACGTCAAAAAGTTATTCATATTGATACAATAAAAAATAGTTATTCAAGTGAAAGTATTTTATTCATAACTGTAATTTTGAAAAGTGAATTATTCATTTTCGTCCTTTATCCATATTTTTCTATAAAGTAAATTATTCTCATCAATAAATGGTTATTGTAAAACTAGCATATAAGCTTGTTAGCTTCTTCTGCTATGGAAGTGATTTTGTGACAAGAAAAAATAAATGGTAAATTGCAAAAATGGTCTTTCACGTTTCACGAAATTGCAAAAATAGGACCGAGACAAAAAGTAGCGCAAAAAAGACACCAACGTTCCACATTTTCGCAAAATCGCCACCGAGAGGCCTTTTCCGTTAGTTTTCCCGTTAAGTGCCACGTCCATGAGGGTAGTATCGTCATTTCACGGTTCCCGCCTAAACCAATATTAGACCTACCGAACAAGCACATTAATCCCCTGATCCAAACACTCCCTTGCCCAAAGTCAAGTGCATTTTTTGCCCTAAAGTTTCCAATTACGATTTCCGAACCGGAAAAAAGTGAAGGAGATGGCTAATTTATTTGGGAAAAACCGCGAACGATCTTCCCCGATCCCTAATCTTCATCAACTTTACGGTATGTTTTGGGTATTGTTAATTGTATCGATTTTTTTTTATCTACAGTGATATGTGATTGTAATGAACAGTACGAATAGGATGTGTATTATACATTAAGTTGATTTTTCATGTTATTCAATTCTAAGTGTGGGGGGTGGGGGGGGGGGGGGGGGGGGGGGAATTCTAGCGAATTTTATCACATTATATCCTCTAGTACCCCCGTTTTTTGCCCAAAATTTTCAAAAAATTTTCACTTTATTTCAAAATTTTTGTGGTTATCAATCCGCCGTATCTAAACGACAAAATGATTAGCTAATCCAGGAGCAAATGGCTCTTGGTAAAGATATATCAAATCCGTTTACGGCTTGCAATTTGCCCAAAATTGTATGGTATCTCAACTCGCCGTTGGCTAGCCTGCAAGATTATGGCTTGTGGTAAAGGCAGTGGAAAAACCATAATTGGTAATCAGCGCACCAAGATGTTGACTATTCCATCAAGAGTTGGCTAGTCCAGAAGCAAACGGCTTTTGGTAAGACAAATCAAATCCGTTGACAGCTGGTGGTTTGCTTAAAATCACATGGTTATCAGGTGGACTATAGTTCTTACTTGAACTGATATATTTGGCTACTCCAGAAGTAATGGCTTTTGGTAAAGAGTTTCAAATCCAATAAGTTTTTCTCAAAAGATTGCTAGGGACTAGCAATATTTTAGTGTGGGGGATTGATAAGTGTGTAAATACTCATCATTTTTACCTAATCTGAGCTGCCAAAACATCTAAAAACACTCAAATATGCATCATAATACTGAAAATATCCCATGAATGTGTTTTATATGTTTCAGATGCAAAATAATCAAAAATAGATGAAAAATAAACAAAGTTTGCATAATTGGCTGTTTCAGTCCCTCATCTTTCAAAAGTTGTCAAATCTAGTCCCTGGCTATTCTATAAACTTGAAAATGTCACCAAAGGTCCTTTTAAATAACAAAATGACATATTTAGTCATTTGGTGCAAAGTTTCATAAAATTGCAAGTTTAGTCCCTGAACTTTAAAAATTAACAAAAATGGTCCCTGGGATATTAAAACTTTGAGAAAAACAAATTTTGTCCTTGTACTTCTCATTTATGGCAGGAATGGTCCTTGGTTGCAAAGTTTGGTGAAATTACAGATTTGGTCCCTGAAGTTTGGTGATTTGGCAGAATTGGTCCCTGAGGTTTCATAAGTGGAAAAAATCATCTAAGGTCCATGTACTATTCATCACTTGGCAGAAAATACCCTTGTGAAACACTTAGGGAAAATTACAAAACCAAACCCCAAGTATGCCGAAATTACAAAATTGGTCCTTGTGATACTACAAAACCAAACCGGACCCTTAATATTAATAAACCCCAAAAACCAAACCCAATCCATACACCAGCCCACTCCCTTCCCTCTTTTTATTTTTGGCCCAACAAACAAAAAGCCCACCCTGGTAAAATAATACCAGGGTCAAACCCCGGTCAAACACCACTCACCCAATACCACTGTACACCCTTCCCTCCCACAAAACCACTTAAACCACCTCCAATACCACCTCTGCAAAACCATCCCCACTTGTAATCCCATCATCACCATCCCACCACCCTCTGCACCTAACATCACCTCCCCATTTAATGCTCCCCCTCCCCACACGCAATATAGAGAAAAATGCCAAAATGGCATTTCCCGCCAAAAAAAGAAATCAAGGGACAGGATCAATTGGGAGCCTTTTAATGGCCAAGATTTGTTGGGATATGTTCAGAAGAAACTCCAAAACCCTAATCTTCAGCTATAAATAGAGGAGAAGCACAATGGAGCTAGTAGTAGTTTAATTTAGAAAAGATAGTGTCGTTTAGTTTGTAACTTTCCATTTCAGATAAAAATCAAGCTTTTAAGCATTGTATTAGTGTAATCAAGTGTAATTCCAACTTTTTCATCAATCAATTTCAAGTTTCCTTTTATCTCTCAGTTTATGCAAATTCCACTTTATTTCAAATTTCTTAATTTACTGTCTTGTTGTTATTATTAGAACTTATGGACTCTTAGGCTCATATAAGCTCCTAGAAAGCTTAATCAAGCTTTTAGAAACCTTAAAACATAGCTTAGATATAAAAAACTCAAAACTCAAAAACAGTCAACAAAAGTCAAACTTGCAGGTTTATGGAGATTAAAGCTGGAGCAGGGTGAATAGTGGATGGCCCTGGGTTAGTGGTCTTGTAGAAGACCTATAGGGTTGGTTTTGAGGTCCTCGGTTCTTGATACAAAGCAGGATTGCACATTGTAAGGCCTTAAAAGTCATTTATGTGTTTCTACTATAGCATTGCTTATTTCATTGCTCATTTAGCTTTTCTGAGTTTGTTTAGTGATAAGTAGTGATATTATTGCTTAAAATTAGTAGCTTGTGTATTAGAAATCATAGTTGCTTTAATTTCATAAATAGGCAGTCAAATTAGTAAAATCAGTGATCTTGGTGATTTGTTGTTGTTTCCTGTTTCTAAGTGTTCCTTTAAGCTTAATATATCATAATAAGTCATCTTGAATCAGTTTCATAAGACCTAACACCTTCTTGTTTCATAAATCATAAAATAGTCAAATTAAAGGTGTGTTTGGATCAGTCTGATCCTGGGAGTTCTAGTGTATAATTTTTTGTTGTTCTTTGTTTATATAAGTCACTTAGGACCATATTAGCTTAGAACAATCATAATAACCAGGTCTTATTCAGAAAAAAGTCAAAATCAAACATCAATAGGCCTATATAACCCTCTGTGTTGGATTTAGTGTGGCTTATGCCCCATTTCCATTCACTTATGAGTGGTGTAGCTTAAATTAGTCTTACCTTAGCTTAATTAATCATTTTCAATCAGTAGATTAGGATCAAAGTTCATTAAAGTCAACTTAAGCTTACCATTTCAAAAAGTCAAAAGTGACCATGTTTCAGAAAACCAAATCTTGGAAGAATATTTGTGATTTTTGTGTTTAGTTTGAGACTTAGATCTTTTCAGAAGTTAAATATTGTCACCTAGTCTACAAGATCCCATAATCAGCTTATTTTTAAGATTTTTCTATAAGCTTGTGCAAGAGCTTCTTTTGACCTACAGGGCAAGCATATGCCCTGTGCACAGGTTTTTCACCTATTTTCCAAGTAGATTTGCGACTCAACCAATGGGACCCACCCTTAGCTTATTGGCTTTATGGAAAGCCAAGCAACCCATTTTGATAGATCAGTGCTTATTTTGAGGTTTGGAGCTTATTTGATAGGGCTGCTAGCCCCATTAAGTTTGACCAATTCCTAAGCCTACACTGAGTGACTCAGTATGTGACCCCAACTTTCATAGCCCACCCAGTGTTCATCAATAAGCCATAGGTCTAGCTTATTGGCTTATTTTGTAGCTTTCCAGTCCCTTTTCAAGTTTCAAGTTTTAATTTGGACCCCTGAGCTTATTTGTGGACCCCACAGAGGTCCAAAATCCTTGGATTTGGCCTGTTTTGGCCTTATAGCTACTTAAGTGCTTATTTGCTCACAAATAGCTTTTCCAGAGTGCTTAATTGTTCCATTTGGCTTATTTCAAGTGTGTAATCATCTGTGTATGCTCAATTTGTCATTTCCTAGCTTTTTCAAATATGGCATAAGTCCTAATAAGCTGAATTGTACACTGTTTGGATAAAGGGGGTGCACATAGCTTATTTTTAAGCTATTCAAAAAGTGTCTTTGTAAAAAGTTCTTATTTTTAACTTATTTTCATCTGTCAAAAAGAAAATCCAACAAAAAACCAAATTTAAAATTAGTGATAGCTTCTATTTAATAGATTTTATCTTTTTAATTTTTCTTTTTAGCTTATTAATAAGCAATTCATCATTTTTATAATTTTCTTAATTTCCTGTCACCTTAAGGTATTTTCAGTAATTTTCTTAGATTTTTCTCTTTTAGTTTAATAATTAATAGAATTAAAAATAGTTTAATTAATTAATTAGGTAATATTAGTAATTAAATAGTTTTCTTAATTTTTAAGTAACAACAGTAGGTTTTTATATTTTTCCTAGGTTTCATAAACCATCTAAGACTTTTAGAAAATAGTTTCTTAAATTCTACTGTTCATTTTCTAATTTTCTTATTTAATTTAGTTAAAGTAGATTTAAAATAATAATTAAGCAAATAATTAGTAAAATAGTCTAAATATAATTTTTAGAAACTTTTTATAATTTTTTAGGATTCCTGTGATGGTTAGTTAGTTTTATAAATTTTTATATAATTTTCTAAGTCATTTTTGTATTACTAGTAATTTAAAATAGTTTAAATAGTTTAATTAATATAATTAGTAATTAATTAAAAGAAAACCCACAAAAAGACAAAAACATTTCTTTTTAATTTTTATACTTTCTTCAAGTTCATTTAGAGGTTTAGAAAATAATTTTGCAAGTTTTTAGTTTAATTTGTAGTCTTTATTATTTTTAGTTTGATTTAAATTAGATTTAAATTACTTTTTAAATAGTTTTAATTAATTAATTAGTATTTAAATATTAAAATAATCAAATAAATAATTTCATTTTCATTTTAAATTTTCTTTTTATTTAAAGTTTTTAAAAGTTTCATTTGCACCCCCTGTAGTTGTAAATTGTTTAATCCCACTTTTCTCTGTCTGTAATCTGATTTTCAAGTTGCATTTTTGTGATTATAACTGAATATCTGTTATTGTTAAATATCATTCCAAGTTGTTCAAATAACAAATAATCAGTAGCATAATCATTTTCCAATCATCTTGGTTACTGTCCTTAGTGCCACTTATTCCCAAAAACGTTCAAAATACAATTTCAATCTCGTTGGGACTTAACGACCCGGGGATTTCCCTGTACTTCCACGGATTTAAAAACAATTGACTTTCTCTCCCGGGTGGGCCTATCAACTGCACCCGGTTGACTGGTTGGTTTGGGAGGAGTCAGGCACAGACACTCCTTCTGCGCAACCACATGTAAGCCGAGTTGTTGGTGACACAGACACTCATGCTGCTCAACCACCTGTAAGTGGCGTTGGTGGCTGGTGTGTATTAATTTACACACCTTTTCTTTACCAAATACCAGATCAAAAAGACCAAAAAACCGACTCAAAATGCCAAAAATATGTTGTTTTTGTGTTTTTGTATATGCAGGTACGGGTATTGTAGAAAAAGACAAAATCGAGCAAAAATAGCAACACGAGCACGAGAATTGGAAAAAGGTTAAAGAGCCGAGGCCGGGAAAGAATTTTCAAGGGTAGATCATATTTGTGCACGGATTTACATAATCAACCTTGAAGAATCAGAAAATAGCAAGAAAGACCCTTGGATCAAGTTTACTCAATTGGCAGATTTAGCCCTTGGAGTTTCAAAAATTACAACATTGGTCCTTGTTTATTTCTAAACATGAAATCTGAAATCTTAAGCTTACTAAGCATGATCCAATGTGTAACTAGTCCAAATCCAATGATAAAAATCAAAAGCCCAAGTTACAAAATTAAAATACCCGGCCCATACTTTCCATGGTCAAATCCACTTACAAAAGTCAAAGAGTAATAAAAATTATTACCCCGTTTCCCTTTCCCGCCCCCAATCTCACCCCTTTTTACCCAACCCAGTTTTCACATAAACCCTAGTTACTGTTCCGATTTAATTACCACAATTAAGGGTGTTTTGGTCTAATCAAAGGCTTCTAGAAGCATGTCAGTGATGTCAGAGAATGTAAGAGTAAAAGAAACACAAAGAATGACAGGTGTCAGCTCGTGATTTGTTCCTACACGTCACAAGGAATGATCTAAAGGTGCAAAATGATTGGGGATTGATAGATGATGATCTAAGGGCTCAGAAACGTTTAGTAGAAGCACACATTCACGAGGATCGCCAGCTTGGCATTTGAGACCGTCTCTTTCTCAAGGCTATAAAAGCTACCCTTCTCTCACACTTAGAAGCTGTTAGTCAGTAGGTTAGAAATTAGGAGTAGGATTAGGTTAAATATAGAGGTAGTTTATTAGCTTAATATTAGTCTTAGCTCATTGTATTTCTGGTTAAAAATTCTGTAATCCATTGAAGTTTTTAATAAAAGTTTAGTTTTCAAGTTTTAGTACCTTTAAATTTCTAAGCAACTCTATTGTTTACATAATCTGTTTCAAGTTTTCATACTGTCTCTAAAGCTCATCTGGGTTTAGTTATAGCTTGTGGAGAGTTCCATGATTCTACTTCTGTTTTAAAATAGTAAATTGGTACTGGTCAACGAAAGTCAAAAGTAGTATGGTGATGGTGATTATGGGAATAATAGTTCCTGGTGTAAAGAAGCCTATCCAAAGATAGGCTTGGATTGGTGTTTTTCCCCTATTTCAGTTAGGGTCCTGGATTTGTGATGCGTGGGAATCGCACCTTGCTTTACCTCTTGAGGGATCTCGCGAGGCTTACAACCCCCACCAGGCAGTGTACCTGATCGTTGTAGTATAGTATAGTGACAAGTACCGGGGGATTGATCGTTCAGCTTGGGAATAGTGTCGCTAGGATTAGAAAACCTAATTAATAGTTCTAAAGATGAAAGATGATTCTTTTTGTATTTTTATATTTTATGAAAGCAAGTAAAATCTCGGGTTTTAGAAGAGTGGGCGGAATTAGTTGCTATTCAACTAACCCAAAACTAAGATACAATCAAAATAAAATAAATAAAATGAAAATAAACTAATATTAAACTAAGGTTGTGAGCAGTAATTGGAGAAATTGTGTTTACTTAGACTTCATTACTCCCTAGATATCTTTTACATGTCAATTACTTGTTACACTTGTATGGATGACGGATTGTATTCCTTAATACCATTCGTGGGGTGGCATACATAACTCCCCAACTCTATGAGCTCTTATCTCCTCCTACACCATGACCCAGCACAACTATAGGGATTGTAAACAGTGGCTCATGCATTAAATACAACCAATAAAGACCTAGTACGCCTCGGTTCATGTTTCTTAAGACGTTCAAGCATGTTACCATTTGGAGATCTGCCAGTTTTCTTAAGCCTAACATATAATATCATTCATCCAAGAACAAGAATAGACAAGTAATTAACACATAATCAACATCTAGGTTTCATTAGATCTAAGCAAACACAAAGTAAATCTAGCCTAGCATAGTGGAATTAAGATAAGAACAAAAGATAAACAACCAACACATAGACATATTGATTGAATTAAGAGTATACTTATCTCAATTACAATGCAAGGTATCAAGGGTTTGGAACCCTTGAAAAACCTGTAAAAGAGGCACCAAAATCGTCTTTAGGGTTTCACCAAAACTTCTCCCCCTCTTAATGAAAAAACTAGAAAACTATATATAGAAAAATCGTCCTGACGGCGTCAAGAGTAAATTCTGACGCCGTCAACCAGCCGCCAATAACTTCCTCGGACGCCCTAGATTCACTTGTGACGGCCTTGGTGACGCCGTCACCACCTACGGTAAATTAATCTTGGCCACTTTGACGCCGTCATCTTTCCATCTGACGCCGTCACCAGCTACGGTAAAATATTCATCCTTTCTGACGCCGTCAAGAGTAAATCCTTGACGCCGTCACCTTGTAATTCCAGCTTGGATTTGGTACTTTGTCATTTTCTTCACTTTATGCTCCAAAAACGTCCAAAATAGCCTCTTTTCCAGAATTCACTCTCCAAACACCTAAAATCATAAAAGGAACGATTTAGGGCAATATTTGATCAAATAAAGTCGGATTCGGGCTTAAATGACCCCCTAAAAACGGATCATTTTTCGCCTCATCAATTTGTAAGTTTTCTGTTTCTATATTCACTATTGAATGCATTTGATGATTTGAATAATGTAGAACTGTGATTTTCTGTTGTTACTGTTCCATTAGTTAGCTTGAATCACAGTTTAGCTTATTTGATTGATTGTAGCCATTTTATAGTTAATCTCTTTAGTTTTCATTGATTATTCATTTGAATCTTTCATAAGTAGCACAACTGTGTTTTTTGTAGAATTAGTAGTTAAGCATTGTGGATTTGATTTTTATTCAGTGAGATTGATCATTACATGAGCATAAGTGGTTGATTGTTGGCTTGAACCAGACTTTAGCTTCATTAAAGTCTAAATCAGTTAGAATAGGGGACGTTTGGAACAGTTTAAAACTGAGTGATAGTTACTGTTTTGGTCAATTAATCAAGTTGAGTTAGCTTTGATTTGATAATTTTAATAGATTGGTGGTTTATTTCAGTAGTTTTAAGTAGTATTTGATAAGCTGCGTCAATATTTCAAATCTCACTTTAATTGCCTGTCTAATCTCAAAAGTTTTGCATAATCTCTTCTAGTTGTATTTAGTTGATTTGAGTAGTTTGATTTTGGTTCTAATAGGATTTAAGGTAGGGCTGCAATTACAGGTTTTAGTTTAACTCACTTTTTCTCACTTTTACTTGCACCTTATTTGCATCAGATAGTTAAGTTTTAGTTAAATACTGTTTCATTTAAGCTTGAATTAGCTTAGTTGTAGTTAATTTTGTTGCTCAGTTATTTAGTTCCTTAAATTTCTTAGTCTATAGTTGCACTGTTTCATCCATTTTAGATCCATGCTCCACTGTGCATAAGAAAATCTTTCGTAACAGGTCTGTATATATCTGTTAATTTTTAGTATAATTTGGTAATTGGAATTTCTTTTAGAGTGATTTTAGGGATAGTTTGGTTGCTTGTGTTCAAGTTTCATCAGAGATTTCTTAATTAGAGACTAGTTTACTTGCTTATTTTTGGACTCATAATCCACCTCAGTAGACTGCTAGAACCTGTTCCCATCATCCCCTAACCTTCAGTTCATAACTGTCCCAAAGAGCCCTAACATCAGCAGCTGTATCAAGCTCATAAATGATCATTTAGGACTGTAACTTGGTATATTGGTTCTCTGGCAGCTTGTTTTTATCCATGTGAGTTTTGGTAATCTAGTTCATAAGCCATACAACTTTTTCACTAGCTTAAACTTGCACCCTTAGGGACTGTTTGGATTATTTTTTAGTGCATCTATTTGCTTATTATTTCCTTTCTTATTTGCTCATTTAGACTAGATTATTAGTTTATAATTGCTTATTTCTGTTCCTTTATGCTTATTAAGGTTTCCCCTAGTTGCCATTAGCTTAAATTCCATTTAGCTCAGCTTTCATTGTTTTTTTTAGATTGTTAGATTCTCCATAATCCCTTACCTAGCTTCTTAGTAAACTGCTTATATTTTCCACAATATCTTAGCTTATTTGTGTTTTCTAAGCTTCTGTGAGTATGTTTTAGTGAGTTATTTGATTCCTAGCTTTCTGGCTTATTCAGTTTCTCAATTGCTTATGCTATTGCTTATTTTCAACTACTTATTCTCTCTTACCAGTAATTCTGAGCTTTCTTGAGATCTGAGATTGGAATTTCTATGCATAATTGAGCATTTCACATCTGTGTTGAAAGTTCCATACATTTTGATCACAAGTGCTTAAAAATAAGCACTTGTGATAAGCAGTTTTGCTTGGAATAAGCACTTATTCAGCTTATTTTGATTTCAATTTTTTTTCCAAGTTCTTTTTAATATTTTAGAATTTTTGTAAATTTTTCATATTTTTCCGAGTTGTTTTACTATTTTTCTCAATTTTTCTTAGTTTTAAATCAATTTTTAATACTTTTAAATAAACAAAAATCCATAAAAAATCAGAAAAAGCTTTTAAAAATACAAAAATATTTTAGATAATTCTTTTATAATATTTTAGATTTTTTAGAATAGATTTTATATTTTTCCCATTTATTTTTACAATTTCCTTTATTTTTAATTATTTTTTAATTCCAAAAATAGAAAATAAATCATAGAAAATAAATAAAAAGCCAAAAAAATAATTTTCTTTTTCTCAAAATTCTTTTTAATAGTTTAAGATTTTTAGAAACTTGTTTCACAATTGTAGGATCATTTTTAGTATAAAAGTCACGTTTAATTTCGTACGTTACGTTTATATTACGCGATTGCATTCCCGTTTTCTAATTTTAGACATTTGTGCATACTTAGCTTGTACATTCTGCATAATTCACTATTTCTTTTCATATTTTGAATTTCACCATCACTTTTCACTATTCATTTTTCACTACACGATTCACAATTCGATATTTCAAAATTCCATTCGACTTTCGTTGGGAGAACGACCCGGGAAATACTTTCCTAAGTATTTCTTTGGAAAATAAATATATACTATAATTGATAAATCAATGGCCCAGAACAAGTTGAGCAACAATCTCAACTTACAGATGACGACTTGTACCAGTTTGCCAGTCCTGGAGATAATGTTGGTGTTGGAGACGACTTGACTACAGACATGGTTGCAGAACTTGACCAGAGTGAGGATGTGGTTTTAGAGCTCAACGAAAACTATGTTGATTTAGAAAGGGATGATGTGGAAAGGGATGATGTTGAAAGCGATGATGTTGAAAGGGATGATGTGGGCACCTCAACACAGCAGGTAAATGAGGAAGAACATGCTGCACATGTGTCTGAGTTTGAAGATGAAGAGGATGATGTGAGAGGCCCTATTGTGCCACAAGTGGAAATGACGGACTTTAAGTTTGATTTTGATCCCCACTTTGAGAATGTATCAAAGTTAGCTGATGAGTGTATGGCAGATTATACGGATCATGATAATGGCTATAACTTTGATGATGATTTTCATAGTGATAAAGAAGCCAATAATAACAAATTTGTCAACATACGCAAGATAAGGTTAAAAGAAATAAGGAAGGAGTATGAGGGTAGTTCGAATGTCAGGAAGGGAGAGTTTTTTGTAACAGAAACATTTAAACAACCCAAGGATATCAAAGATAAGCTCAGAATCTATGCGTTGGAGTCCCGAAGAGATATTAGGATTGAAATGTGTGACCAAGAAAGGATTCGAGCGATGTGCAGAGGGACTGTTGTGGGTTATGGCAGAAAGGATACAGGAAGTAGTCAACCATCAGCTTCTTCTTCGTAGTCAAATGGCAAATTTGCAAGTTCCAAAACCTACAAAAAAATAACAAGGCCATGTGCAAATGGTCCCTACATGTGTCAAAAGTGGGTGATGAAAGGAGTTGGAGTGTGAAAACATTAAACGATGAACATAAATGCCTACAAACAAGAAAAATTAAATTGTTGACTGCATGATTCCTTTCATCCGAGGTTGCTAAAATTCTTGTTAGGGACCGCACAGCCCCGACAGCTGCAATAGCAATGGAAATAAATGAAAAATTGCAGCTTGATGTCCCTACCACAAAGATATCAAGAGCAAGGGAATTTGCTCAGAAACAAATTGACATAGACCATGAAGAACAGTATGCCAATATTAGGGATTACGCTTTGGAATTGAAGAATAGAAACCCTGATACAACTGTGAAGATTCAAGTTGAAGCAAACCCTGATTCAAGTGTTTCTTCAAGGGTTTTCAGACGGATCTATGTTTGTATTGGTGCATTGAAAAAAGGTTACAAAGCAGGCAGAAGGGACATACTAGGGCTGGATGGGGCGTTTATGAAAGGACATCACACTGGTCAAGTCTTAACTGCTGTTGGTGTCGATAGCAATAATGGCCTCTATCCAGTTGCTTGCGCAGTGGTTGAAGCTGAGTCTAAGAGTTCATGGTTATGGTTCCTTAGCAATCTTGGAGATGACCTTGATTTGCAACCAAATTCAAACTTCACCTTTATATCCGACAGACAAAAGGTATAAACATTGTGTAAATTCAATTACTTGATTTCCAACCCAATTCAATCCTCATTCACATATTATGTTTTGTACCAATCTACAGGGAATATTACCAGCGATTGCAAAACTGTTTCCTGCTGCTGAACACCGCTTCTGTGTGCGACACATATATGACAACATGAAGCAGTTATTTAAGGGGGAGAGTATCAAAGAGCTTGTTTGGAGGTGTGCTAAAGCATCAACAATCCATGAGTTTAATAGAGGAATGGAAGAGCTAAAATCAAATGACTCTAAAGCTTATGACTAGTTAAGGAAGATACCAGCATCATCATGGTCAAGGTCACATTTTTCAGGTACACTATACACATATTATGACTTTCATCTGTACTATTAATAATATTGAAAATGATTTTGATATTATGACTGTCATCTGTAATATTAATAAGGTTGAAAATGATGTTAATATTATGACTGTCATATGTAATATTAATAAGATTAAAAGTGATGTTGGTGTTGATATATTGGTTACAGGGAGAGCTAAATGTGACATCCTTCTTAACAACTTATGTGAATCGTTCAATAGCAAGTTGGTGGGAGGCAGAGATAAACCAATCATTGGTTGTTTGGAGTACATCAGGCAGTATCTTGTGAAGAGAAGTGTTAGTGTGCAGCATGTAATAGACAGATGTGAAGGTCTCTTAACCCCAACAGCAACTAAAATTTTAGAAACCATTAAGGAGGAAGCAAATGAGTATAAGGTTTTATGGAGTGGGGGGGATACATACCAGTGTGCGGGAGGTTGAGGTGACCAATGTGTTGTGAATATGCTAAAAATGGAATGCACATGTAGGAGATGGGAACTCACTGGTATTCCATGTAAGCATGCTGTTGCGGCTATCAACGACATGGCTAAACACGGCAAGGAATCAACTGACAACATGGTTGTGATCCCAGAGGATTATGTGCACCAATGTTATTGGTTAACCACATGCAGGGCGATGTATCAACACAAGATTGAAGGAATTGTTGGTCGACACTTTTGGCCCAAATGCCTATCCCTAGTGAACTAAAGCCACCTCATTACCATGTTCCAATTGGGAGACCACAGAAGAAGAGAAGAGTGTCAAGGGATGAGATTGCTGAACAGGTTATGAAAAAATCAATGGTGAAGAATGGGAAGCTGTCAAAAAGGGGCAAGACTGTCAAATGTGGTGGGCAGGGTCACAATAAGAAAGCTTATACAGGACGAAGAGTCAACCAAGGGAGAGGTACTAGAAGGGAAGGAGTACCAGATGAGGTACTAGAAAGATCTACTCAGCCAGTGGGATCTTCTGCAACAGAGGTGGGAGTAGGGCCAAGCCAGCCAGTTGGAACACAAGCAAGCGAGGTAGCAGGAGGGCCAAGTCATCAAGTTGGAACACAAGCAAGTCATGTATCACAATCTACTGGGAATGGTGGAGGTCAAAGGAAGAATAGGATCAAGAGAAAAACCAAAATCGCCAAGTGAGTCAACGCAATTGTGATGGTACAATAACCTTGGGTTGGTTATTCGTTCATGTGTTTTAACACAATAAGTGTATGGATTGTGTAACTGAGTTTCTGTCTTCTAAACAATAATTTGTATGTGAAAGAGCAATGTTATATTTGCAAAGAGCTCACAAAATTATACTTACTCTTTTTTGCCTTTCACATTTGTTGACAAGTCATTATGCGAACATAATTTTATACCTTTTGTGGATTTAGCCTTACTTTTAATGTAATTTGTCTTACCAAAACCTCAATTTACGTCAAAAAAACACTTCACAAAAAGATTATCTTTGAACAAAGCTTATGATTTTCCTCATGATTTTCAAAAACTGCTTTAAGTTTCTTTTTTAAACATAGCTTCTTTTAAGCTAGATTATTTAAAAACCTAAACTCTAATAAGCCTTTATGTCAAATATGTTCTGTTCTCTTTCTTTATTGTGTTTTGCACTTGCTTATCATTTACAAGTATTTTGACTTTGAGTGGAAAGAGAAAAATAAACTTGCATAATATATTAAAACCAACGTTCACTCAAGTGGGTTTGTCACTTATGGGAGCCCATCCAACGCGGTATTCAACTAACGCGGTCCAGAATATTTTATGGTTTACCGTTTACTTGGAAATAGGAACAAGTGTCAATATCGAGATGTTAGATCATACTTAGGCGAAGTGTTATGTTGGCCTAAGTCTACCCATAATGGTGATCACAATAGAACTGGTCAATTTTTTCTTTCTACAAAAATTTCATAATTAACTTAGTATAATTAAGAGAACGAATGAACTAAGCTAAACTGAAAAAAAAAAAAAAAAAAAAAAAAAAAAAAAAAAAAAACCTACTTACACACACAAGTAAGCCAACACTACTCAATCCTAATTTAGTCTGACTTCTTGTAATGGGAGGGTGCAGTGGCGCAGCTTCATAGGGGCGGGGGGGCGGCCGACCCCCCGAAATTTTTTTTGCGATGTAGGGGTATATAGTTTTCGTGTAGAAAAATTTCAGTATTTTCGGTTTCGCCCCCCCAATTTAATTCGGTTTCGACCCCCCATAGTGTTAGGAAAAAAAAATTTTAGATCCCGACCCCCCACTCGAAAAATCCAAGCTTCGCCACTGGGAGGGTGCATCCATTTGTGTGGTATTACATGCCACGGCCGAGTTAAAGACCATGCGTTACGCCTAGTCTAAGACCACACGTGAAGGGTTGGGATCACACGCGAAGGTCATGACGGAAATGCTTTCTTGGGGCGCGATAGGGTGGAAATGGGATTGGTTGGGCGGTCTACTTCACCTAACTGAAACCAATCGTTTTATTATTATTTTTCGTTTGTGAGTGAGTGAGTATATTGTAGGTATTGTTTGTATAAACTAAAAAGTACGGTATTTTAAGTGTAACGCTGAAGTAAGGTGATGATCAAGTGAATGTTACACCCAACCTTACTACTTTAATTTAAAATGCTCTCGATATAAATTACTAATCATACACGTATTGTTATTATTAATCACCTAGCTCAAAATCTTAAATGTCTGGAATTGAGAATAGCCAAGGTTAAATATAGCGTAAGACGTGACGCAACGGCATGGCCAAGGCTCACGCCTTAAAAGCTATAGAGAAGTTATGACGTTTTTAAGGCATAACTTAACGTGGCACAAAATATGAAAATATTTAATATTATATCATATTTCGTATACATCGAGCTTATAAAAAGTGTTATACATAATAATTAAGTCAAAAAACTATTCTTGCATATAATCTTCATTTCTTAAAAAAAATAAAAAAATAAAAACAATATATATATATATATATATATATATATATATATATATATATATATATATATATATATATATATCTGAGCCGACGTCTTAGTCCATTGCATAACGTGGAGGTCACACCTCGCGTCTTAGCTCCACCATGACGCGCCTTTTAGAACTCTGAGAAAAACAAACAATTTATAAATATTTTTTGTCAATCTATTATATTTATTAGATGAGTTTTTCGGCCTAAGCCCGGCTTGTGGCCTTGTGGTCCATTAGGGTTTTGTTATGCTTTCGTATTTGTATTCTACAAATAGTAGATCATTAATAAAGTTTAATCTACGGGGTTTACATTATCCAACGTGATATCGGATCAGGTCTAATCCTCATACCCAGGAGGCTACATTGAGCCGCCTCCACTATGCCACCCTGTCAAACCCTAACCGCCGCAATTTATCCCTTCTAAATTATTAATTTTATTTTCTTTCCAATTTCCGGCCAAAACCCTACTCACATATTGTTTTGCCAATAACTTCTTAACCGTCCCTTGTTAACTGACGCGGTTAGTACTATTCTCTTCATTTTTCAATTATGCACAAAACCCAACTTGAATCACCTCCATTAGCTGCGGGACGCGCTGCCACCTCACCATCGTAAGCCGACTGATGTATAAAAAAAATCTATGTTTTGATTTTATTTCTGTTTCTTGGGTTTTGCTGCTGCATGATGAAGATTATTCTCCGCTTGCTGTCGGATGTCGTCGCTAAAATTAATTATTTGCTTTATTGCTTTTGCTTTGCTACCACTTTATTTTGCTTTTACTGCTGTAGATGAAGATTTGTCTCCGCTTATTGTCTAACGTCTTCATTAACAAAAAATTCATTGCTTTAATATTTCTATAGTTTTTTTTATTCAATCCGGGCTTTCGTGATTTCACCACTCAAATTGTGGAGAAATATTAGATGAGATATTTGGTTCAAGCTCAGCTCGTGGGCTTGTGGTTCATTTTGATGTATTATCATTTCATATTTATACTTTATAAATAGTTTATCATTAATAAAGTTTAACTTACACGGTCTTCCTTATCTAACATTATTTTATAATTAATAGAGTAAACACTAAAACATAGGAATTGTAGTAGTTTTAGTTACACATACGTATGCATTGCTTGCTTTAAGAGCATCTTTAATGAAAGTTTATGGATCGTCACATAGGCACATTTGCATAATACTTTTATTAGATTAGAGAATATGGTTTATGCAATTTAGAGCTTCAGTTGTGGCAATATGTCAATTTTTTTATTTTTGGTGTCAGCTCAGCATCCTCACTTTTAAAACTCACACGTTAAAACACCTCTTCACTAATGGCATGTCACTTTCCCTCATTTAGGCGCCACCCACCCACAAATTTATTTTCTTTTCCATTTTTCTGACAAACTTAGTTTTTATCCATTCAAATAAAAATACAAATAACTTCAAAAAAAATAAAAAATAAAAATAAAAAACATTTTCTTCTTCAACCGATCACCTGCACACACATACACACTTATTCACACACACAACAAATAAGCGCATACAATATATATATATATATATATATATATATATATATATATATATATATATATATATATATATATATATATATATATATATATATATGGTTTTTTTCTTCTTCCACGCCACTTAAGTGACGAAATTGGAAGTGGTAGTCGAAGGCGGTGTGGTGACACAAGGGTGGCAGCGCCACTTGGCTTGCCACGTTGTAAGAGAGAGAGAGAGAGAGAGAGAGAGAGAGAGAGAGAGAGAGAGAGCACGATTTATTTATAAATATGAAATATAGTATGATAAACTTATAAATGACGTACAGAAAATTTATGTAAGTTTATAAAAGTTGATGGTTTATAAAAAGATGATGTGACATTCCTATAAACTTATTTAAGTTTTAGAATGTAGATGCTCTAAAGGCTTATCTTCTAATAAACTTGGTTTTAGTTTGATTTTCACCTATTTCTCTTAATTGGATAAATTAATTAATTTATAAGTTGGTTCGATCTTACAAAAAGAGCATGACTTATTTGAAAAAACAAAATGATGTAGTTTTTCTTTAAGTCATTGATTTTAATCTTTTATATAATAAAACAAAACCTTATTGGAAATTTTCCATTTCAAAAATATCAATTCATACCTTATTTAGTAATAATCTATTTTAAAAAAAGATTATTTTCTTATTAGGCAACATTTTATATGTAGAAGATAAATACAAAAAATATAGATAAGATACAATTGACACAAGTAGAAGATAAATACAAAAAATATAGATAAGATACAATTAATAATATGATTAAATTTTTTAAATAATTATCTTTAATAATAAAAAACAATAATTAAACATCATAAATCAAACAAAACAAAGATTAAATTATTATTTTTTTAATAAATAAAAATATATGATTCGAAAAATTTTAAAAAACTCGCGCGTGCGCGAGTAATATAACTAAACTATAATAAAGACACTTATTTAGCACTTAAAACAAACAAATATTCGTTTATTTATAAACAGATGTCATATACGGAGTATCTAAGAAAACATAGTTAGAGACCGAGTATAACTCAATAGAAAATTGATTAAATTACATGGTACCCAAAATTATTAAGTGAACTCCATGTATTTTATGTATTGATGGTCCTTGTTTAGAATAATATGAATTATCCGTGGAATAAATATAAGGATTATATGTGTAATAAAAACAATGGTTTATTACATGGACGATGCTTATTTTTTAAAAATAAGAAATAAGAATTATTTGTGTAATAAAAACCTAATGAAAATCACGAGTGTTATTTTAGATATACCATATGAACCATTGTGATTTACTCTTAAAACTTAAAACGACCAAGTCCTTGACAATTTTAACTTGATACAACGATTAATATCTCGGTCGCCTTAAAGATTTCGACAATAAGAATGCTATGATTTGACAATTAAAAGTCGCTTTCGTCGATGTTTTATCAATTTTAAATCAATTATATCTTTATGTAGAGTCGTCTCTTTGGGGCATCGCAACTTGCGTTCTTTTATTTCATATGTGTTAAACATGGGTCTAAGTTAGCACCTTTGCGTATAATTCTTTCTTTGTTGCAATTCTTAACTTTGAGTCTTATCTATAAACAAAAAGAAAATAAGAAAAAATTAGACGTAGATGATAAATTATAATTTTCTTGATTTTTCCAAAAATTAACCTAGACAAAAGTATTAGTACATATTTCTCAAGATTCCATAATCGAAAATATAATTTCCTAAAAACATTTTTATTGAATTGTTCCCATCCACAATTTAGTGGCAAATAAAAAGAAAAAGTGGAAATTCAATTCTATAATTGGTCCAATATGGCAACGTCTCCATTTTCGATTTGAGTTATCACATTCGACATTCTATTTGCTGTCTTTTCATAACAATAAATAGAGAAGCTCTTATTTCGGTTATGTTAAATGGAATATGACAAATAGATTAAAAAGCTAATGTGAAACATAATTTTCACACCACTAGTTATCTTACTTATTTATCTATTGACACATATTAATCATTTAAGGGAGAATAAAAAAAAGTGAATTTTTACGAATTGAAGTTGGTAGAATCATTTGACATATAACTAGTAAGAGCATTCGGTAAGGTGTCTTTTCACCTCGAGTTATAACTTAACGCTGTCGAGTTAAGGGGTGAGTTACGTTACCGGGGTCATAAGTTATAACCACGTTAACGCATCAAATTATGCTCTTAACGCAGCGTTAAGCGGGTGAGTTATGGCATAACTCAATTGAGTTACCTTCCGCCCCTAAGTTATGAGATAACTCAGGTGTTTTTTGGTGAGTTATGGCATAACTTAGATGAGTTACTTTACCGTCTCCTTAAAGTTAACGCACCAAGTTAACACCTTAACGCTGACGTGGCACTGAGTTATGGTATAACTCGGGGTCACCTTACACAGTGCTCTAAGATGGTAAGAAAAGAGGATGAGTAGTAGATTATACTCCGTAATACTTCTCTTTAATGATTAGCTACAAGAAAAGTTCAACATGGTGCTATAATGAACAAAGGCTAGTATTTACGGTAAATGTTATTATCATTTTCATGGCAGCGTTACATCAATATTCAACATACTATTATTATAACCACCTTTTATCTTTTTTGATTATCACCAAACAAAAAATATACATTTTATACGAAGATACATCACACACATTCACAAACCGAAAAAATAACTATAAAGGTGGTGCAGATCATTGTTATGTGCAAAAATAAAAGTGATGGTGCTGAACTTTTATAGGGATCACTCGTGGAAAGGGTGATAATGGTGATTTATCGGACCACCGCACGTAGAAAAACTAGCCGATTCTCTAAAAGAATCATACACAGTCAGATGATCGACTCGTATCCATTTATCCCAAGTGCTTTTTCTTAGACATCGACCTATAGGGATGGGTATGGATGTCTCGGGTGTAAAAACACCTTTTGGTCATTTTCAAGAATCGTTTGCGATGCTGATATATATTAAGGACCAATAGATATTCTAATATGAACAGCTTGTCTCAATGATTTATAGCGGATAAATTGTTAATGATGTTACGTTATCGGTGTTGTGTCACAAGAATCCAGGATGGCTGCAAACTGTAAAAGTTTATGTTGCTAAAAGTTAATAATTGAATCACATTGAGGGCTAAGGAAAAGTTACGAATATATTCCATGTATACCACTGATCCTAATACTTTGTCATAATTTTCTTTTTAAGGTATCATGGTGTTTTTATCTTTTGGCCAACTTATTCACTCTTTGAGGCCACCCCAAACAGATAAATCAGATAAAACTCTCTTTTTCAAGAAGTTACTGTGGCAATCTCATGATTGTTTACACATAGCAAAAACTGAACTTGAGATCTTTTATATTTTTGCGAACAAAAAGGAGAATATAATCGAAGTAATAACAAAAAGGGGAGCCATATAAAATCCACCTATTGTCCACGTTGATGGGAAACTCGAACTTACAACCATTTCATTAGAAGGACACACGATTTTTGTTGAGCTACGAGCCCGTTAAAATTTTATTAAGTAAAGATAACAATCAATGCAAAGTCGATCACTTAATAAATTTAGTTGTCGTGAAGCTCTTAGACTGTATAAGTTTGACATAATAGCATGACAAGTTTTAATGTTTTAATGGTTTCGTATTTGTATTCTACAAATAGTAGATCATTAATAAAGTTTAATCTACGGGGTTTACATTATCCAATGTGATATCAGATCAGGTCTAATCCTCAGACCCAGGAGGCTACGTTGAGCCGCCTCCACTATGCCACTCTGTCAAACCCTAGTCGCCGCAATTTATCCCTTCCAAATTATTAATTTTATTTTCTTTCTAATTTTCGGCCAAAACCCTACTCACATATTGTTTTGCCCATAACTTCTTAACCGTCCCTTGTTAACTGACGCGGTTAGTACTATTCTCTTCATTTTTCAATTATGCACAAAACCCAACTTGAATCACCTCCATTAGCTGCGGGACACGCCGCCACGCACCACCGTAAGCCGACTGATGTATAAAAAAAATCTATGTTTTGATTTTATTTCTGTTTCTTGGGTTTTGCTGCTGCATGATAAAGATTAATCTCCGCTTGCAGTCGGATGTCGTCGCTAAAATTAATTATTTGCTTTATTGCTTTTGCTTTGCTACCACTTTATTTTGCTTTTACTGCTGTAGATGAAGATTTGTCTCCGCTTGTTTTCTAACATCTTCATTAACAAAAATTTCATTGCTTTAATATTTCTATATTTTTTTATCCAATCCGGGCTTTCGTGATTTCACCACTCAAATTGTGGAGAAATATTAGATGAGATATTTGGTTCAAGCTCAGCTTGTGGGCTTGTGGTTCATTTTAATGTATTATCATTTCATATTTATACTTTATAAATAGTTTATCATTAATAAAGTTTAAGTTACACGATCTTCATTATCTAACATTATTTTATAATTACATAGAGTAAACACTAAAACATAGGAATTGTAGTTGTAGGACCATAAATATCATAACTTTATCACACACAATATAAGCACAATAAGAGGGAAAGATGGAAAGATGGTGACTTGATGTATATATATGTGAATCGTATATATGAGAGAGAGATGGAAAAGATGAGAGCTTTGATTAGTAAAACACACACAAATACACACACAAGCACACCACACAAATGAGGTGTGTGGTGTCTTTTATACATAAGACTTAAGACCTTATGGGCCTTAGGATGGGCTTGGTGATGGACTTGGACTTTTACATAAACTATGGACTAGCCATAATACATAACTTATAACCTATTAGATTAGTCCAAACCATAAGCCCATTTGACTATTCTATTGTAAACTACGACACATTACAAAGTTACACGTATGAGAATGACCATCACTTTTCAATATATATTTTTAATGCTAACAATCTCCCCCTAAGGGTGGTCATTCGAATGATGCTCCACGTGAGTGGGTCTTCCGTGTTCTTTGTCTTTAACTTTGTGTGTCGTTGTAGAATAGTCTTTAGTCTTCGTTCCTTCATGCTTTGTGATCTTTGATAACTGATTTTTCATCGTTCTTTGTTCCTTTGTGATGTGGAGTTATCTACCTTTCGTCACTTCTGCGTCTGTGGTGGTTGTTTGCCATTCCAACATGCTCATACATCTTTGGACTTTGATATTCATATGCACGTAGTTCCCTTTCTTTCACTTTGATCTTTAGTCTTCATACTTTGTAGATTCTTCTTTTTGGCGTAGAATCTTTCTTTGAACTTTGTGTTGTATAGGTCTTTGAGGGAGCTTTCTTTAACTTCCAGATGTATGTATGAGCACGTGGAATCTGTCGCCACGGAGATGAAGTGTCCCTGCATCTAAATAGTTAGCAATAAAACATCCGGTACTTACAGATAAGAATTAGAGATCGTCAACAGCATAGTGTGAAGACTCCTTCTAATCCTTACCAAGGCCGTTCCCATGTCAGATACTCTCGAGAGAGCTTACGAGACCTACTTAGTAGCTCAATGACTGGGTGAGTCGCTGGGGATCACTCCACGACTGTAGACCGTTTGAAACCACCGCGAACACTAAGCGTAACCCATAAAGAATTACCGAAGTGACCTGCTGTCAGGGCTGCTTGATGTTGACCCTGGCAGGAATTTCCATTCAATCATTGAGAATCACAAAAGTGAATCCTCTCATAAATGTTCTGGCAGATTGCTAAGATCTGCGTAGGACTCTCAAGTTTACATCTGGCGTCCTTAATGTTGAACAACCAGTGTAGTAATATCATGTGTTCCTATGAGATCTTTTGATGAATCTCGGGGCTCTAGACTCGATAAGTGCACATTTGGTTTCCTATGCGGAGATTAGGGAGAGGTCTCCTGCTTCAATATCAACCATCTCTAAGAGACAGGTCGATAGATTACACCGGTTCCCCGTGAGAATGAAACAAGCTCTTTTAAGAGAACTTGAGTGGTTAAGAAGGTTTAGTGCAGTGCGTCACTGGGTCCATGACGTCTTTGTCTTCAATACCGGTGTCACCTTAGTAACAACCAGTAGCATATGAATTGTACCCGGTGTCTGCCCTAAGGTTGAACATTTGGAGGGCTATTTCTTTTCACCCTTTTCATTTGCTTTTCTTTTTAATTCTTCAACCCCTTCTTTCTCCTTTCTCATTTTCTCCTTTTTTCAATCATACCTAAGGACTTCTAATTCAAATCTATTGGAATTGTCCTTGGGTAGATCCCTCCGGCTCTGGCGGATCATAGGACGGTTTTTCCTAACCTTAGTCACCTTATAACTCCATGACTATCCTATAATTGATCACGTGCCATAAAACCTTTTTGTGAAAAATCTCTCAAAGTGTTTATGATAATAAAACACATTGTTGTTACCACTTTGAGAGTTTTGTAATTTTGAAGGACTCCCCCTTCACATGTGCTCATGAATATTTAAGAAATTTGCACATGCGAGAGGAGTTTGCACTTTTGAATTGATCCACTTTCAGCGAACATGACCGATTCGAGACACGCTTACATCACTAGTTATACTAGCTTGAAGTTATTACCCGTCCTGGTCAAGTCCAAAGAGAGTCTCTCGATACGGTACATTCTACTCAGACAAGTCCTATTCGAGACACGCTTACATCACTAGTTAGACTAGCTTGAAATTATTACCCGTCCAGGACAAGTCTTTTCGATTACTGACATTTTAAGCTTCGTCAATTCATTGGTACTATCTGAGTCGAGCTCTTTTGAGATTCAGTCACAATCTTTAAACATCTTTGATCACATTTTAATCATGTCTTCTCCCCCTCAAAAATAGCATAGCGTGATATTTTTTATATCAGCAGATTAAGAAAAAGCTTTTGGAGAGAAAGACAGATTCTGCATGAATTTGGAACATTTTTTCTTTTTATACTCCCCCTTAATGATAGCATATTTAAAATTTATTAAGGGTTTTGAGGGAGTTATCTTGAGCACTAATTTTGAGAGATTTTGAGAAATCTTTTGAACAATCTTGAAAAAGTACTCAAGAATTTTGTTGGAAAACGAGTTTATGCTTGAAATCTTTTTCGTTTGTTTAGACTCGAACTTTTTGAAAAAGAGTTCGTCATTGAACGTACGAGTCCTTGATTTGAAAATAATCAGAAGTCATCTTTCGGGTCCGGGTTTCGTACTGATGTATACGAAAGCCATTGTGAAGAAAATTTTGAGAAACGATATGTTTTAGAAAAACATTTCAAAGAACTCCCGCTCAAGCATCTGTACAAGTCCGTATCATTGTTGAATGACATTTCTAGAAACGTACAGAATATTGATTTATACGAGAGACATGTCGTGAGAAGAATATTTTTGGATTTTTTGATTTTATATTGTTTTTGTATTTTTTTTTTTTTTTTTTTTGAAAATTTTATATTTTTGTAGTTTGTTTTTGTTGGTTTTTCAAATTTTGTATTTTTTTTTTTTTTTTTTTTTTTAAATATTTACAGCGAAGCGTTTTTGAAAACTATTTTTCAAGAAGATTCGAGAAGACGTTCTAGCCCCTCAGGAGTTAGGCTTCGCATGCCAATTCGTCGAACTAAATAGTCGAACCTTTCTTTTGGAAGGGCTTTAGTAAATAGATCGGCGAGTTGATAATCAGTCTTAACGAAAAATAATTCAACAGTACCCTCTTCCACGTGTTCTTTGATGAAATGGTAGCGGACTTTGATATGCTTCGTCTTAGAGTGATGTACGGGATTGCACGAGATGGCTATGGCACTTTTTGAGTCACAATACATAGGTATTCTGTCAAAAGTAAAGCCATAATCTGTGAGCTGTGTCCGCATCCATAGAACTTGGGCACAACACGCAGATAGAGACACATACTCGGCTTCGGCGGTTGAAAGTGCAGTACAATCATGTTTCTTTGAAGACCAGCTTACCAGCTTTTCACCCAAAAATTGTGCTCCACCTGATGTACTTTTTGCTGTAACTTGATCACCAGCATGGTCTGCATCTGAAAATGCTGTTAGATTAAACCCCGAATCCTTCGGATACCAAAGTCCCATGTTAATGGTGCTTCGTAGGTACCGAAAGATCCGTTTAACCTCTTTGAGGTGAAGTTCGGTAGGCTTTGCCTGAAACCGTGCTAACAAACAAACAGCAAATTGAATATCGGGTCGGCTAGCAGTTAGGTACATGAGAGAACCGATCATGCTCCGATATTTCTTCGGATCGATGGGTTTCCCGAACAAATTAGCACCTATTTTTGGTGAAGTGACCATTGGTGTACCAACAGAATCACAATTTTCCATTCAATGTTTTTTCAAAATCTCTATTGTATATTTAGCTTGATTGATAAAAATACCACGAGGGGACTGATGGATTTGTAAACCAAGAAAGAATTTTAGTTCCCCCATCATGGACATTTCAAATTTACTTTTCATGAGATTTTCAAAATATTTTGAATGGTTAGGATTGGTTGATCCAAAAATGATGTCGTCCACATAAATTTGAACGATCAAAATGTCATCTTTGAATTTTTTGATAAACAAGGTGTCATCAACCGTTCCTTTTGTGAAATTGTTTTTGAGCAAGAAAGATGATAGTTCGTCATACCACGCTCTTGGAGCTTGTTTTAGACCATAAATTACTTTCTTAAGCTTGTAGACGTAGTCTGGATGATCTTTGTCGATGAATCCCTCTGGCTGACTCACATACACTTCTTCTTTCAGAGTTCCATTCAAGAAAGCTGTCTTAATGTCCATCTGATAGACTGTGATGTTTTTGTGAGCTGCATAGGCTAAGAAAATCCGGACTGCTTCTAGTCTAGCTACAGGCGCGAATGATTCCTCGAAATCTATCCCTTCTTCTTGTGGATATCCTTTAGCCACGAGACGAGCTTTGTTACGAATTACAGTCATTTCCTCATCCAGTTTGTTCTTCCACAACCACTTGAGATCTAGAACACGTTTATCAAGTGGTCGTTCAACAAGTTCCCAACTATCATGTAACAGGTATTGAAGAAATTCCTCCTGCATCGCTTCAATCCAAGGGTTTTCTGCCATTGCTTCCCGAATGTTCTTAGGTTCTTTGAGGCTGATTGAGCAAACGTAAATGCATAATTCGAGATCGGTGGCAAGTTGTCTCCTTGTCTGAACTGGCTTTGAAGGTTCACCAATAATATGTTCTATTGGATGGTCTTTTGTCCATTGAAACGTAGAAGGGTACCTTGGGTGTAACGAATGTGTGTTAGATGGTTCTTGTAACCTTGAAGAAGATTCAGCAGAGTCTGTTGCAAATGGGTTTTCAAATGTTTCTTCTTCTTCTAACGCAACATCGTTTGAATTATTTGTTGGTTCTTCTTGAAAATTTGTGTTTTGGTTTTGCTCATCAACGCTTGGTAGAACAGTTTCAAGTACTGGAGTTACTTGAGTAGATGTAGATGATGTTGAGGTAGTTGGTACTTCAGCTTCGATTGTTGTAGATGCATCATGTGGTGGTGGTGTTGGTTGATGGTTTTGAGCGGGTGCAGCGGAATGTTGTGGAGATGCATTTGTCGAAGTTCCACCATAATATTCATCAAACATTAACTCGAAGAAATTTTCCAGTTCTTGTTCTGAAGGTTTATCCATGTATGTTGACTGAGCTCCTTGAGGCACGAGTCCTAAACTGATGTGTCCAGAAGTCTGCATGTTTGGTGCGGGTCCTAATCCGTTATGATTAGAAGCCATTGGATTAAGCGCGGGTTCTAGAGCGTATCTCTCAGAAGCCATCTGTGAAATCTCGTCAAACTTCACATTCATCGTCTCCATTATCTTTTTCGTTCTTCTATTATACACCCTGAATGCCCTCGAGTTTTCTGAATATCCAATGAAGATTCCAATATCACCCTTAGCTTTTAACTTCCCTAGATCTTCTCTATCATTCGTCGGATAGCACAAAGCGCCAAACACGTGAAGGTAAGAGATGTCAGGTTTACGGTTGTTCACTAGCTCATATGGGGTTTTATTGAATCTCGAATGGACTAGGGATCAGTTTTGAGTAAAACAAGCAGTGGCTACAGCATCAGCCCATAAGAATAGTGGTGCACTAGAAAAAATTAGCATTGTGCGAGCAGCTTCCACAAGAGTTCTATTTCTTCTTTCAACTACCCCATTCTGCTGTGGAGTTCTAACAACTGATGTTTGGTGTGTGATTCCAACATCTTCAAGGTAAGTTCTTAACTCCTGGTTTGTGAATTCTGTGCCATTGTCTGTTCTTATAATCCTTACTGGAGCTTGAAGTAGAACTTGAATACGCTTCAGAAAGGTGATGATGATGCCTGGTGCTTCGTCTTTTGATCTCAAAAACTTTACCCAAGTATATCTTGAATAATCATCAACAATAACAAGAATATACTTCTTCCCATTAATGCTTTCAACTCTCATTGGGCCACATAAGTCCATGTGCAACATATGTAACCTTGCTTCCGAACTAGGTACGGTTTTGGGTTTATATGATGCTCTTTTACTTTTTCCTTGTTCGCATGATGGACATAAGTGTTCCTTGGTGTATTTGAACTTAGGAAGTCCGGTGACGATGTTGTCTTTGGCTAACTTGTTGATGGTGTCGAAATTGAGATGGGATAAACGTCTATGCCACAGCCAGGACTTAGTTTCGGTTGCCCTTGTCATAAGACAAATTGGTGATGTAGAAGCCATTTGGTTGATGTCGATAGCATACAAGTTTGTACCACGATTACCAGTTAAGAGATCATCACCAACCAAATTTCTTATAAAAACCGTGTTTCTTCTGAATGCTACTTCTAACTCTGCATCACAAAACTGCCCAACTGAAAACAAGTTGTGTCCCAATCCTTCGACGTAGTAAACTCGAGTGATTAAAAAATTCTCAAACTGAAGATCTCCATAACCCTGAATAGCTGCTACATGATCATTTCCAAATCGTACAGTTCCCATGAATTTCCAGACAAAATTGATCAGCAGCTTTAAATTCCCGGTCATGTGCTTGGAGCAACCCGAGTCGACGATCCAAAGACATATTTCGATAACCTGCCAAGAACAGAAGAGTTTGTATTTGGAAACCGTGTTGAATTTGGTTCCATGGGGTTAGGAGTAAAAGCAGAATCACACTCATAGACAGTTGCTACTTGTTTAGCTTGAGTTATTTCTAATTTGCCGTCCTTAAGAGTGAACTCTCTACCCGTCGGAATCCACATACAAAACTTAAGATAGTTCCTAGGCATTCGACTAATAGTGGTAGTCCTAAATCGTGCAACTAATCGTTCTAAAGATCTGGATCTAGCACTAGGTCTTTTTGGAACATTCTTCTGTTCAGGCGTAACATCCATATTCTTAGAAACACATTCATCGTGAACATCATTAATTAAACATTTCTTGCATATTAAACAAACAAAGTCATTACAAGCATTAGAAATAGTACGTTCGACATTACATTCAGATGAAACATGTCTCTTATTACAAAGCGATAAATTCCTAGGGTGTTCTTCTACTTCTTCAACTTTATTCTTGCTACTACTCTTAGAGACAGGCGAGACTCTATTGTTCCTTGTATTGCTCTTAGGCTTTAGTCTGCTGCTCCTAGAGGTGCTTTCTAATCCTGTAGAAGGTAAGGCACACACATTAGGATTTATATTGTTGTCCTTTTTAGCATTCCTAGATTCTTTAGAATTAGCCTTTATGCACTTATCATTTGTCTTAGATGTTGAGGCAGACGCACTAGTGGGACTAATCCTAAAAAGGCCAGGTGCTAACACTTTAGGAGTTTCGACAACCGCTTTTCCTTTATCAACAATCTTAACATTTTCACTTTTCTTAGGCAAGGGTGTTGGAGTGACTGGTTTTGTCAAATCCTTTTTCTCATCGACTTTTGGAGCAAACCGTGAAATTGACATCTTTGGTTTTTGAACCGTGTTTGAAACATTTGGTTTCTCCGAAGTCGACGGTTTTGCAAACTTAGTTTCCTCACCCTTTCCTTTTTGACTTTCAAGCTGAGTCCTCAAAAGATCATTTTGCTCTTTCATGTTCTTTAAGGCACGCTCATACGACAATTTGTCATACTTGCATTCTTCCTTTTTTCGATCAAGTTGTTTAAAATATGACACATTTTCTTTTTCAAGCTTTATAAGAGCATTTTCATATTTTGAAACAATTTCGGAGGTCTCAGCTCTCAGTCTTTCATCGTCTTGAACAGAATATGTTTGTAAAATGATGGACATAATGTCAGTGGTCATAACAGCTTCGAAGAGAGAATCATTTAGGTTTTCCAAAACAATCATGTTTTCACGAATATCATTAGCTTCGGTTACCAGGGATTTGTGGTCCTTGACAAAGTCGGCCGTTTCTTTTAAGAAAACTTGTTCAAAATTTTTTACACTCGCGCTGATGTTATTCAGTGGAATAGTAATTTCGTTTTGAAACACCTTTTTCTGTTCGATGTGAAAACTAGAATGCCAGTTGTTAATATCGATGGAAGTTTTAGATTTAACAATGTTTTGAAGTTCTTGAATTCTCTTTTTAATGTCATCCAGAATTTCTCTAGCCTCGCTTGTATTAAAAGTGTTGTTAGAGGAAATTTGTTCCAGTTTTGAAAGAGACTTGGAAACAACTTTCTTTTTAGACAAGAATTTCGCAAATGGTCGTTTTATGGAAAACGCAGGTGGTTCTGTTTGTGGAACAAAAGTGATTCCCGAAAGTTTGTTCAATTTGTTGTAATCAATGGGTTTCAAATCCTTTTGTTTCATTTTATTTATGCTCTCTTCGACATGTTCAATCGTTAGCACAGAATCCCGAACGACGGGAGGATCATGTTTGGTATAAATCACATTACCATTGTACAAAACATTCTGTTCTTGCTGAGCTTTCTTGAGATTACAAGGGGTGTTGTTACCAAGAGCCATTTTATGTTTCGTATGGTAAATCGGATGAATTTGATTTGAAATCATTTTCATTGTTTGACTCGACTGACCCGACTTAACCACTAATTCCTCTAAATGAGTAATCATATGTTCTGACTCTACGATTTCTTCCAAAAGTTTGTCTTCTTTCTTTGCAAAATCCTTTTTCAACTCATCCATTTCTTTTTCAAGATTGGAATAAGCTGTTTTTTGTTTAGAAAGTTGGTTTTGTAAATCCGAAATTTCCGTGTTTAAAGATTTTATCTTTTTGAAAGAATTAACATCAAGTGTGTCAAACTTGAGTTGCAATTGTTGTTTCTCTGAAACGGAATTTTGATAACCAGTTTCTAATTCAGACAATCTTTTGTTATGAAATTCAAAAGCTTTAACGGTTGATTTGTAACTCTCAAGCTCAGCGGTCAATTTAACATTCGCGGCCTTAACATCGCGATTGACCTTTTGCACATTCTCAATTTCAATACGACAATTATTCAATAATGATTCAAACAAAGCACGTGTTTCCTCATCATTCTCAGCATGCTGTGAAACGAAGCCTCCATTATGATTCACATCTGGAGTTGCGGAAGGAGTATTGCTACTACTTGGCGTGTCCAGGTATGTATCATAAGTGGTTGCTTGCTTCTCAAAATGCTGTTCCTCATGAGGAGACATATCAAATATATCATTATTGTGACATGTGTTGAAGTTAGATACCTCAGATGGTGCATTGGTGTCATAAACAGGAAGTGTGTCAGAATCCGTGTCATACTTAGCTTCCTGAAGATTCGCCATGAATATGCAGTTCGCATCGATATCCTCTCTGTCTTCCATGTCATCCATAAGAGCCATAAAGTCATTCTCCTCTGCATTCAACAGAAACCCTGCCTCTGCCTTTTGTGCCAACATCACTGCTTTCTGCAAGTACGCTAGATCTTTCTTGTTTGGCTTAGTAGGACAGTTCCTTGCCATATGACCTACACCCTGGCAGTTGAAACACTTTACCGGATTACCCTGATTCACATTTCCCAAATTCCCAACTACTGGAGCTGCAACATTTCTATTCTGATTACCCATTGCCTGATTACCAACATTCTGACCCCTCTGATTTCCAACAAACTGACCCAACTGATTCCCTGCATTTTGACCATACTGATTCCCTGCATACTGACCTGCATTCTGCATATTCTGATTGCCCATATTAAATCCCGTAGCATATCCTTGCTGATTCCCATAAACTCCAACCATTTGGCCTCCGTTGCCCATATTGAAACTCGGCTGAGCGATCTGCCTGTTACGAGTATTCGATGAAATCCTTTGGTTGTTGTTTGTTGGTGTAGAATAGCGTCCTTGGAATGCCTTTGACAGAAAAGCAAACGCTTGAGTCAATGCTGCAGCAGCTTCATCATTGTCAGTGAATTCAGGTTCTTGGAATTGTGGGTATGTCTGTTGTGGAATAACTTCCTGTTGTTGTGGGTAGAATTGTTGTTGGTAGACCGGTGATGGTTGTTGAATGTATGATGGTTGCATGTAGTTGTGAGTGGATGATGATGGTTGTTGAGTGTTCACTTGTAATGGTGTTGGTGTATTAGCAATTAGTGCGAGAGGATCATGATTCTTTGCCAATCTTTCTTTCCTAACTTCATTAGCCTCAGCTTGGTTTTGCTTCAGAAAGTCATAGAGTTGATCATAATTCACCTGATGTAAGTCCTTTGTCTGATTAACAATTGTAACATAACGACCCCATTCTTCTGGAAGGTTATTGGCGAATTTGATGTTTGTTACAATTGTTCGAGGTGTCAACTTGTTTCTGATTAACTCATTCATCAACGTGCAAAACCTTATGTAGTATGACTCAATCTGTTCACCTTTAGTGGATGTGAAGTTCTCCCATTCAGTAAGAAGTTTGTTCTCAACGTCTTGTTGTCCAATCTCTGTTCCATGACAAATCCTTCTAACACGTTCCCACATAGCATGAGTAGTTTCACAGCTGTCGACCGCAGCAAAGATCTCCCGAGGTAATCCAAGTTGGATTAAATGCATTGCCATATCATCAGCTTTGATCTGCGCCTTGTCTTCATCAGTGTAATCTTCTTCTGTTTGTAAACGCATGTATGGTTCAGTAGGATTTGTTGAGTTTGGATTACCGGCAATTTGAACTTGTCTTGGCTGAAATGGACCATTCTTAATGGAGTTGAGCATGAGGTTACCATCAGTCTTAGTTTTGATGTAACGAAGCATGCGGCTTGTCCATGGGAGATATCCACCTTTTTCAAGCATAGGAGGTCGGTTTTCCGCACCGGCTGCATGAATATCTTGCTGAGATGCCATTTGATGAAGTTTAGATGGAAAAAGTTGATTCTTGGATTGTTCCAACGAAATAGGAGTAGAGTTTAGAGTGAGTTGATGCAAGTTTTTATGGTGAAAATTTTGACTAAAAACCTTAAAACCTCAATAACTTCTTCTCGGAGCGTTTTTGACAGCTGATTCGTCGAAAACGGAGTTACGGTTCAAAAGTTATGGCCGTTTGAAGTTCAGTCGTCAAAAGTCAACCAAAAGTTCTCGAAAATGTTGTATTCTCGATAAATCCCAAGATCTCGATAATATCTAAAGTTCTCGATAAATTCTGATGTTCTCGAAAATCTCTGAAGTTCTCGATAAATTCCGATGTTCTCGAAAATCTCTGAAGTTCTCGAAAAAATTAAAAATTCTCGATAAACTCTGAAGTTCTCGAAAATGAAAAGATTTTCGAAAATTTTCTTACAAAAATTTCGAAATGAAATGTTAACCCAAAGTGTAAAGTTTTCGAAAAACTAAGTTAAGGTTCTCGAAAAGTTTGCTATTTATCGAAAATATGAGATTTTCGAAAATATTTGCAAAGTTCTCGAAAAACTAGTGATTTTTTCGAAAACCCAGTTTCACAAGAAATTTCGAAATTATACAATTTCGAAATTTAGCCCGAAAGTCGAAGTAATTTCTTTCTTATACAAGAGAGAAAATACCGAGTATCCAATGGTGAGCACGAACGGAGCCTTTTCTTGTGTTCTCGAAAACTTGTCAAAGTGAAATTTCGAAATTTTGGTTGGGATTTCGAAAATATGACAGTTTTTAGAATAAGCTTAAAGCACACCCAAATGACTTATGCAATCCAAGATTCTTGTACTTCTAGGCTAAAAAACACCAAAACTTGTCGAAAGTAGCAAACTTGATGATTTTTATGAAAGTTTTTCGTGTTCTCGAAAATTAGTACAAAAATCAAATCGACTTTTTAAGCTTAAAATATTTCAAAAAGATTGTTACTTTCTTGTTATAAAAGGTTTATACCACTAGTTTGTAATAAAAAAAGTGTTAAAAACCAAGAAAAACAAGAAAAGTAAGGAATTTTTGAATCAAAACCGTGTAAAAAAGCTAAAAAAACTCGAAACAAACAACCTCTTTACTCTCCTAAATCATTGTTAGGCGAATGATACCACTTGTAGGACCATAAATATCACAACTTTATCACACACAATATAAGTACAATAAGAAGGAAAGATGGAAAGATGGTGACTTGATGTATATATATGTGAATCGTATATATGAGAGAGAGATGGAAAAGATGAGAGCTTTGATTAGTAAAACACACACAAATATACACACAAGCACACCACACAAATGAGGTGTGTGGTGTCTTTTATACATAAGACTTAAGACCTTATGGGCCTTAGGATGGGCTTGGTGATGGACTTGGACTTTTACATAAACTATGGACTAGCCATAATACATAACTTATAACCTATTAGATTAGTCCAAACCATAAGCCCATTTGACTATTCTATTGTAAACTACGACACATTACAAAGTTACACGTATGAGAATGACCATCACTTTTCAATATATATTTTTAATGCTAACAATATTGTAGGACCGAAAGTTAATGATTTTTATGTGATTCGGGAGGTCTAGGTTGATGAAAATAGATGAACTCCATGTTTGGTTCTAGAGAGAAAAAGTAGAGAGAGGGTGAAGAAAATGGAAGTTTATTAAAATGAAAGGAATGAATACACAATTTCTCACCCCTCATGGAGAGTCATGAGGGGTATTTATAGGCTCATAACAACATTGCTATGCCTAGTGTACAATAATAGTCCCTAAAGGTACTACTTGTTACTAATCTAGTCCATTTCACGTATGTGACGTTATCTTTATAAAAGAGCGAGGCTAACAATCTCCCTCCAAGATATCGTCACACGTGAATGGTTACAATGAGACCTATAAATACATAAACAATGTAAAATTACAACAATAGTAAACTATGTTGACGTTGTTGAAGCGCAGAGTCTCTGTAGTCTAGATACTGAGGCAGTCTTGAAGTTCTCTCTTCCGACGATCTCGGCGTATGATCTTTGACACTGACGGCAAAGGTCTTTGTAGCTCTGAACTTCAACTGTAATGGTCTAGTTAGGTTATTACTCCCTCCTAACTAGTGACCCTTTATTCTTTTACCTGCTCCCTCCTGAACCGACAACACTCTTTTCATCACGCAGCGGATAAAGTAGATTCAAAAGTGTAGGCACATGGTTGTCGTTCAGGGAGCATCATGACAATATAACTCACATAGTATTGCACAGAAGGTTGGTAATACGCTCCGATGTACACATCATTAGTACTTCTTCGGTTCTAGTGTAAGCACAATTCCCTCGAACAACTAACGTACTAGAGATGAAACACTACTTCTTTTGGCATGTTCTTCTCCCTCCTGATGGTTGCGATTTGTCGAAATCATCATACTATTTTGTGTACATGCCATAATTACCCGTACTTTACACTTCTGATGCAATATAGATAGATCGTGTAAGCATAATTTGTGAGTATATGTTGCAAAAGTATACTCTCAATACTATTCTCTCAAATCAACCTGTAATCGAACCTCCTTTTTAATTCACCGGCTAATAGTAATGACCACATATGGAGAGAACCCGATATGACCAACTTGAAAACAAAGTAAACTTCCCATCTTGTGACTTAATCTTGTACGATGGTGTGACTAATAACCTATACTGAGCACTACAACGTAACTCCTTTAAGCATAGATAGAGACATATACTCAAGACAGCAAATAGTATATGAACTCTCCGCCTCTTGAACTATCCACAACAGCGTGTGACACTGAGTACTACAATGTAACACCTTAAAGTGATAGCTATAACCCGTGAGCACGACAATGTAACTCCTTACAGCGGGTATAACTAGATAATCCAAGTCTTAATCACTATCATTTCCCGTGAATGCACAAACAAGTATCTTCGAAAGTCATGCATCCAACCACCCCTTGACTTTGAGATAAATAAGTACACGTTATGAAATGCCACTTCAAATTCAAGTCAATAATACCGTATAAAAACTCCGTAGTCATTTTCTTGTCAAACCATAACAATTCTAGCCGTGAATATATGTATCCCCGTGAAATTTGTAAACCAAAATACCACTTCGAATAATATACCAAATATGAAGCCAAATAATAGATCCAATTATCCATATCAATTCGCAGCCCAATTTTTCAGTCCGCTTAGAAGCCTGTATATGATAATACATAATCACATGTTTTTAACCTAACCCTACACACACTCACTTGTAAAAATCCGCCTCTTTTTTTTTCTATCTCATTCCCACACTCCACACGCTCCTCTCCAAATTTCTCTCATCTCACTAAAATCTAATCTCATCTCCATCATCTAATCAGCCATCAATCCGAATTAAATTCACAACTGAAACAATAGCCCTTCAACTCGATCACTACAGTCATAACTCACAATCGTACCCTTACCTTGATATCCTTGTTTGCTGCTGCAATCGATTCAAGAAAGATTATAAGGCTTCAAGATCTTGAATGGTCTCAGGTAGGTTAAATATTGTTGTGTTATGTTTGTCTTTCAACGAACCAAGGAGACAGAAATAACATAATTGTTATTATTCTGCTCCTTAACTGTTTCGGATAAATAATGAAGCTAAGTCTTCAAAACATCGATCTGTGATGATACAAGTTCAAAGAGAAAAAAAATCTTTTAAGGATTGGAAACAACTTTGAACTTTTCTGAGATTAATTAGCGTTATCGTGTGATGGTTTGATTTAATACTAGTTTCGTTGATGGTACGGGGATGTTGATGAGTTAGGATAGATAATAGTTGTGTGATTGTAATGGAGGATGGGAGTAGGTTTAGATTGATGTACAGTTGTTGGCTCGGCTCTCTTTTTACATTTTATATGTTGCTTGGACTGATGAAGAATATAAGTAACTGAAGTCCTTCGTGAGTTTGGTATTGTGGTTTTGTGGTCGTGGTCATGTTCTGCTCCATCTTCATCTATTCTCTTTTTTTCATTTTGGCAAGTTTACGCATAATATTTTCATTTTGACCCGTTTACGCATAAAGTTATGCGTAGACCTGTTTGGAAACTTATGCGTAGAGCTTTACGCGTAAACTTCAACTTTTGCGTAACCCGTGCCTTATGCGTAGATTTTACGCTTAAGAAAAGGGTTTTGACCCGTTGTTGACCCTTACGCATAACTTGTCCAAGTTATGCGTAGAAATATTGAAGTTGCGCGTAGGAAGAGGGTTTTGACCCTTTGACCACTTTCCGGCGTCTTTTTCCGTTCAGATTCAGGCCAAAAAAATTATCAGCAGCATACAAACTAGTGTAATAACCATAAATATGACCCCCTTATGACCAGGAATAATATTATTGACCACTGTTGACCATATTCATTCATGGATTGTTGACCATATTCATTCACGGATGGTACAAAAAGTGACTGCTAAAATAAACATTAAAGTTGCAATATTGAAACCTTAAAAGGACACAATAAACAGATAAAGCAGGACTTTTTTTACCAGGATACAATAAATATTGTTTAAAAACTGTTTATACACAAAGATAAGGAAAAAAAAAATTCCAGATCTAAAAAATGATGTAAAAAAAACAGCTTAAACATAGTACGAACCACAAGAAAATCATCAAAAACAACACAACGAGGCTCTGATACCAATTGTAGGACCGAAAGTTAATGATTTTTATGTGATTCGGGAGGTCTAGGTTGATGAAAATAGATGAACTCCATGTTTGGTTCTAGAGAGATAAAGTAGAGAGAGGGTGAAGAAAATGGAAGTTTATTAAAATGAAAGGAATGAATACACAATTTCTCACCCCTCATGGAGAGTCATGAGGGGTATTTATAGGCTCATAACAACATTGCTATGCCTAGTGTACAATAATAGTCCCTAAAGATACTACTTGTTACTAATTTAGTCCATTTCACGTATGTGACGTTATCTTTATAAAAGAGCGAGGCTAATAGTAGTAGTTTTAGTTACACATATGTATGCATTGCTTGCTTTAAGAGCATCTTTAATTAAAGTTTATGGATCGTCACATAGAGCACATTTGCATAATACTTTTATTAGATTAGAGAATATGGTTTATGCAATTTAGAGCTTCACTTGTGGCAATATGTCGATTTTTTTATTTTTGGTGTTAGCTCAGCATCCTCACTTTTAAAACTCACACGTTAAAACACCTCTTCACTAATGGCATGTCACTTTCCCTCATTTAGGCACCACCGACCCACAAATTTATTTTCTTTTCCATTTTTTCAGACAAACTTAATTTTTATCCATTCAAATAAAAATACAAATAACATTAAAAAAATAAAAATAAAAAACATTTTCTTTTTCAACCTATCACCTGCACACACATACACACACTTATTCACACACACAACAAATAAGCGAGCATAATATATATATATATATATATATATATATATATATATATATATATATATATATATATATATATATATATATATATATATATATATATATATATTGTCTCCTTCCACGCCACTTAAGTGACGAAATTGGAAGTGGCAATCGAAGGCGGCGTGGTGACACAAGGGTGGCAGCGCCACTTGGCTTGCCACGTTGTAAGTGATGCAGAGAGAGAGAGAGAGAGAGAGAGAGAGAGAGAGAGAGAGAGAGAGAGAGCACGATTTACTTATAAATATGAAATATAGTATGATAAATTTATAAATGACGTACGGAAAATTAATATAAGTTTATAAAAGTTGATGGTTTATAAAAAGATGATGTGACATTCCTATAAACTTATTTAAGTTTTAGAATGTAGATGCTCTAAAGGCTTATGAGCTTATCTTCTAATAAACTTGGTTTTAGTTTGATTTTCACCTATTTCTCTTAATTGGATAAATTAATTAATTTATAAGTTGGTAATAACTTGTTTGTTTCGATCTTACAAAAAGAGCATGACTTATTTGAAAAGACAAAATGATGTAGTTTTTCTTTAAGTCATTGATTTTAATAAAAACTATAATAAAGACACTTATTTAGCACATAAAACAAACAAATATTAAAGCTGCCTTATGCAAAGTGACCAAGCATGAGAAAGCGTGCATTGACAATCAGCACGAGTTTATACCTTTCGCGTTTGACACTTTTGGTTTTCTAGCACCTGATGCTGTAGCCTTCCTAAACAGAGTTCAGCGGGTCATGCACTCTAATGTGATGACTCCTAGATCCATGAACGTAGTTTTTCAGCGGATTAGCTTTGCAATCCAAAAAAGGCTGGCGGCGCAGCTTGTTGCCCGTTTGCCTTCAATTGCTTTATGTTAAACTAATCAAAATTAAGATAATATTAAACAGATGTCATATACGGAGTATATAAGAAAACATAGTTAGAGACCGAGTATAACTCAATAGAAAATTGATTAAATTACATGGTACCCAAAATTATTAAGTGAACTCCATGTATTTTATGTATTGATGTTCCTTGTTTAGAATAATATGAATTATCCGTGGAATAAATATATGGATTATCCGTGTAATAAAAACAATGATTTATTAAATGGACGATGCTTATTTTTAAAAAATAAGAAATAAGAATTATTTGTGTAATAAAAACCTAATGAAAATCACGAGTGTTATTTTAGATATACCACATGAACCATTGTGATTTACTCTACTCTTAAAACTTAAAACGACCAAGTCCTTGACAATTTTCACTTGATACAACGATTAATATCACGGTCGCCTTAAAGATTTCGACAATAAGAATGCTATGATTTGACAATTAATAGTCGCTTTCGTCGATATTTTATCATTTTAAATCAAATATAGCTTTATGTAGAGTCGTCTCTTTGGGGCATCGCAACTTGCGTTCTTTTATTTCATGTGTGTTAAACATGGGTCTAAGTTAGCACCTTCGCGTATAATTCTTTCTTTGTTGTAATTCTTAACTTTGAGTCTTATCTATAAACAAAAAGAAAATATGAAAAAATTAGACTTAGATTATATATTATAATTTTCGTGATTTTCCCAAAAATTAACTTAAACAAAAGTATTAGTACGTATTTCTCAAGATTCCATAATCGAAAATATAATTTCCTAAAAACATTTTTATTGAATTGTTCCCATCCACAATTTAGTGGCAAATAAAAAGAAAAAGTGGAAATTCGATTCTATAATTGGTCCAATATGGCAACATCTCCCATTCTCGATTTGAGTTGTCACATTCGACATTCTATTTGCTGTCTTTTTATAACAATAAATAGAGAAGCTCTTATTTCGGTTATGTTACATGGAATATGAGAATAGATTAACAAGCTAATGTGAAACATTATTTTCACACAACTAAAAGGGATCGAGACATACCAATGTTGTTTTTGTCTTGTTGCACCATATTAATCTATAGACACATATTAATCATTTAAGGACAATTAGGGTGGGTGGCAACCATACCTCCCAAAAAAATCCATACCTCCCAACCAACCAATAATATCATTCCACCTCACTCACACTTTTTCCATACCTCCCAACCCTTTTTTAGTGGCAACCATACTTTTTTCATACCTCCCAAACCACCAATTTTTTTTTTTTTTTTTTTTTTTCATAAATAAATAATTTAATAAAAACATAATATTTCATTAATAATTAAAATAAAAATACATAATACTTGGAAAAAAAACATAATTAATAGAAAATTACATAATACGTAAAAAAAAGAAAAGAAATAACTAGTCATCGAGGTATGCTAAGTTTTGAGCCTCAACGTGCTCCGTAAGATCATATTGGAGACGATAATGGAATTGTTCGTCGAGTAACTCCGGTAGTACACTATCGTCATATACTGGCGCGACCGGCGGATCCATTATATGAACCGGTGATATTGCCATCTCGTCGTCTTTTAAAATCATATTGCACAATATGATACAAGTATTAACGATTTGTCGAATCTTTTCGACCGTCATAGGACGGAGAGGACGACTGAGAATCATCCATTTTGCCTTAAGACGACCAAAAGCTCGCTCGATATCTTTTCTTGCAGACTCTTGTAACTTCTTGAATCTCTTTTCCTTCGGATCAGTGGGATACTTATATGCTTTAACAAACGTAGAATATGTAGGATAGATTCCATCGGTAAGATAATATCCACGTTTGTAAAGACGTCCATTTACAGAAAATGAATTGTTTGGCGCCGTTCCATTTCGCTCCGTAAGATACAACGGAGACTGATTCAAAACATTGATATCGTTGTTTGCACCGGGAGGACCAAAAAACGAATGCCAAATCCACAAATCGTACGAAGCGATGGATTCAAGCATAATAGTCGGGTATTGGTGATCACCTCGCTTATATCGGCCTTTCAAATGTCTAGGACAATTTCGCCAAACGAAATGTGTACAATCAATGCTACCAAGCATTCCAGGAATGTGATGTTGTTCTTCATGTGCCTCGTATAAGCGTGCAATGTCATGAGATGTCGGCCTACGTAAAAACTCTCGACCATATAATTCAATAACCGCATTGCAAAAATGATCAAGGCATTCTCCTGTTAAAAAAATATAACTACAACATTAATAAAAAAAAATATAACGACAACATTAATAAAAAAATATAACGACAACATTAATAAAAAAAATATAACGACAACATTAATAAAAAAAATATAACGACAACATTAAATAAAAAAAGAATGATAACCTGACGTTCTTCGTGCCATGTTTAAATAGTCATCAAATCTATCCGGAGGTTCACCCGTTGCGAGTTGCCGAATGGCCGATGTGCATTTATGTAAAGCCGTGAAACTTTTTGCCCCCCTCGCATCAACGCCCTCTTGAAACCATTCGAATCTCGCTTCAATATCATCAACAATTCTTAAAAACAACCTTTTATTCATACGAAACCTATCTCGAAAAATATGGTGGGCAAACTTTGGTTGTTCAACGAAATAGTCATCCTTTAGATTTTGTAAAGCTTTTTCACGAAAACGGGTGACAGACGCTCGTGGTTCGGTAGAGGTTGCCGTGTCCTCAATCGAATCGTACATGGCTAAAAAGGTTGATAGAGTACTACCCGTGGATTGATTTTGTTGAAAAGTCGTGAGAGGGAAATATAACTCATCGGATGAAGAAGATGATGACAACATTGTGTGAAATGTAAAGGATTTAGTAGTAATTTGTATGGTGTGTGTATTTGAATAAGTGTAGTTTATTTGTATTGTGTTTGGAATTTATAGAATTTTTTTTTTGTTCCACAGCCACGCTCCCCCAACGTCTATTTTTTTTTTTTCCCCCAACGTTCGCATTTCAAACGGATATCTTTCTCCAAACCGCAGCAGGGAATTTTGCCGCTGAAGAACACCGCCCACCCAAACCGCTGGGGTGGCGGCGGTGTTCCCCAGCGGTTTGGGGGCAAACCGCTGCCTCAACGGCATGGCTGCCACTACCCTAAGAAAGTGAATTTTTAGGAATTGAAGTTGATAGAATCATTCACTTATAATTAGTAAGATGGTAAGAAAAGAGGATGAGTAGTAGATTATAATACTTCTCTTTAATGATTAGGTACAACAAGGTGCTATAATGGAGATGAACAAAGACTAGTATTTACGGTAACTGCTATTATCATTTTCATGTTAGCGTTACATCAACATTCAACATACCATTACTATAACCACTTTTTATTTTTTATGGTCATTACCAAACCAAAAATATAAAAAATATCCATTTTATAAGAACATACATCACACACATTCACAAACCAAAAAAATAACTATAAAGGTGGTGCAGATCACTGCTATATGCAAAAATAAATATTATGATGCTTAACTTTTATGAAGATCACTCATGAAAAGGGTGATAATGGTGATCCACCGCACCTGTAAAAACCAGCCGATTCTCGAAAAAAACCATACACAGTCGGATGATTGACTGGCATCCATTTATCCCAAGTGTGCTTTTTCTTAGATATCGACCTATAGGGATGGTTATGGTCCTTATGGATGTCTCGGTTATGGTCCTTATGGTCCTTATGGATGTCTCGGGTGTAAAAACACCTTGCCAAAAGTTCTTTATAGATCCAACTTTTAACAAATCATAAATGATTCTTACGAATCATATATGATTCTTATTCGTAAGAATCATATATGATTCGTAATATATGATTTTTTACAAATCATATATGATTTTTACGAATCATATATGATTCTTTCTGGGCGGAAATTAAAAAAAAAATTGTCGAAAGTATATAACAATGCATATCTATAGAAAGATCATTTAATTCTCGTCGCGATGGTATATATATATTTTTTTGTAGCTTGAAGATTTACCGTTTTCAAGATATGTTATTATTTTTTTTTAAGGTGAAAAATATAAATGGGTGGTTATGATTGGTTGATAGGTTCTATGGCATGTATGGGTTCTTCATGGATCTCAACTCAAAACACCTTTTGGTCATTTTCAAGAATCGTTTGCGATGTTGATACGTTAACGATTTATAGCGGATAAATTGTTAATATTCTAATATGAACAGCTTGTCTCAATGGTTTATAGCGGATAAATTGTTAATGATGTTACGTTAACGGTGTTGTGTCACAAGAATCCAGGATGGCTGCAAACTGTAAAAGTTTATGTTGTTAAAAGTTAATAATCGAATCACATTGAAGGCTAAGGAAAAGTTACGAATATATTATTCCATGTGTACCACTGATCCTAATACTTTGTCATAATTTTCTTTTTAAGGTATCATGGTGTTTTTATCTTTTGGCCAACTTATTCACGCGCTTTGAACCCACCCCCAAACAGAATAAATCAGATAAAACTCTCTTTTTCAAGAAGTTACCGTGGCAATCTCAGGATTGTTTACACATAACAAAAACTGAACTTGAGATCTTTTATATTTTACGAACAAAAAGGAGAAAATAATCGAAGTAATAACAAAAAGGGGAGTCATACAAAATCCACCTATTGTCCACGTTGATTGGAAACTCGAACTTACAACCATTTCATTAGGACACACGACTTTTGTTGAGCTACAAGCTCGTTAAAATTGTATTAATTAAAGATAACAATCAATGTAAAGTCGATCACTTAATAAATTTAGTTGTCGTGAAGCTCTTAGACTGTATAAGTTTGACATAATAGCATGACAAGTTTTAATGTGTTTACAAATCTCCTAGAAGTGATTAAGGATGTTTTTGTTGCAAGAAAGTTTTTTCAAATTTTCTTTCTTTACTTTTCTTGGAAACGGAGTATTTTTTTCTCCAGAGAACTTTTTGAAAATTGAAAAACTCTAAATTTAAGTTCTCTAAATAATAGTTACAATAGTAGAAACGTGTTTTCTGTTGAAAAAAAAATCAAAAAATACTTATGTTGAACACGTTTTCTGTGTTTCTTAGAAAACTTCTCATATTAAAAAATAACTAAATATTTTTTTTTGAAAGGTGAATTTCAACTTAGAATCGACCACCTTCGCTGACAGCGAAGGCCCCATCGCCACCCCGCCAGACTATGTTGTCTGAACCGGGTCCACGCTGATCTCAGGTGGTAACGGGTTTCCCCCAGAAACCGTACTGCCTCCACACAAGTTACCTTGCTGGAGAAACAGCCGGATGAAAACCGGGCCATGCTCAGGATTCTAACCCCAGCGGCTTGGTCTAAGGGCTTCGAATCCATCATTGCAATATATCTCCGGAACAAATGGTCTGGCAAGTGGACCACCAGTGAGGACTTCCCGGGTGGTCACCCACCCGGTACTACTCCCACTTGTGGCTCGCTTAACTAGTTAAGCCCCACCCACTAGACCACAAGTCCTTTGATAACTAAATATAACCTAAAGGTTTGTGAACAAACTTATATCATGTGCATATCAAGTGATAAGAATAATTAAAATGGAGAAAAGATCAAGTGAGAATAATAATTAAAATAAGAATGATGAAAAGTAATTTTATTCACATATTTAAAATTAGGGCGAAAAATTTAATAGAAGATAGCATCCATTTTTGTAAGTGCATTTGAAATATGCGGTTATAATTACCTCATTTTTTAAGTATTTTTCTCATTTGATTCTAACTCGTAGGCGGTGATTAGTATGTGTAAGTGGCCGGGTCAGGCGCACAGAGCCACCATTTGTGAGGGGACTCCGATATAGCGTAGTATATGTCGATTAGTAATTATACATGTATAAGTATATTACGTTTTGAATTTTTCTTAAATAGTTAAGTTTTTTTTAATTTATGAAGACCCATTCATACTTTTGCATCGGGTCACCTAAATCTGTAGAATGGCCATGCTCGTGTGCGTATTATTAAATTAGTATTACAATGAATAACCAACACTCGTCGACTAGCCAAACTCATCACCAACTACACTATGACATATTTCGTTTGTTTGTAGAGGAGGGCCCGTGACTCTACGTCATTTCTTGTCTCCTTTTACCATGTCGGTGAAGAACCATGTAATATTTTTCCATTTTTTTTTCTCAAAGAATGTTTTATTTGTTGTTATTTTATGGGTGAAGTTTGGAGATTTTTGGAGATGAATAGGTTACTTTTTCAGTTTCACTGGTACGAGCATAAATAACTTACATTTATTTTTGTCAATGCGAATAACTTAGCTCTTATCGAGGTTATAAATAACGCGAGACGTGACGTGACGTGATAGCATAATCAAACCTTACATCTTAGTGGCTAAGACAAAACTTTTGCATTTATATGACGTGACATAAAGCGGCACAAAATATAAAAATAGTTATATATATTTCATATACTAGACGAGTACCCGTGCATAGCAACGGGATTTTATAGTGACAGATAGGTTATTGATAAAAAAAAGTTTATAGGTTATAAACAAAAAATAATCAAAGTTTGAAGATTTGAGATTAAACATAATGTTTTAAAACCCGGTTCGACCCGGGTGGTTCAACTGGTTGAACCGTTCCGGTCGAAAAATGAGTCAATTTAAACCGGTTCAACTTGCTAGGTTGGTCGAAAATGGGTCAAATTAAACCGGGTCAACCCGCCAGGTTTGAAGCGTCTCAGGTCAACCCGGTTTGTGATTTGTATTAATAGTTTTTTTTAAATATATGTTTTCAACATTTCCTTTTTTAGTTTAACTTTTCACTTTTCAGCTTTTCTTTCGGGTACCCTATGACAATTAACCGGAGAAATAGATCTCGATTAGGCCTGATTCACCACTTTGTATCGGTTTCAACGGGTCCTCTCTGGTTCGTTTTCGGATGGTTTTTATTGGTTAGCCAAACCGGTGGCGACACCAGTTCCCGATTGAACCCGTTGGTCCCGTCCAGGTTTCAAAACTATATGTACCATCAACTTGTTAGGTTGTATGAAGCTTTGTGCGTTTTATTAATTTGTATAATGTATATAATAACATGTACTTTTTATTTTAAGGTGTTTAAAAATAACATTAATTAGTATGTTTAATTATTTTATATGGATTATGTTGTAGCTTATTTAAATTGTACATTATGAAATTTTTATTGTAATTTTTAGTAAGTGGTGTTTTAATTGGTTGTATTTAATTTCGTAGATATGCTTTTAATTGGTTGTACAATGTGAATAAATTATTGTATTTTTAAGTAATGAGGTATTTTAATAAAAGTATTAATTACAATATAAGTTAGTTTAATGAAACCATTATGATTAGTAATTTTCTCTCTCATTTGACCAAATGTTGAAAACTCAACATTTCACTTGACCATTTTTGTATTATAAGTAGTTAAGATATTGAGTTTCCATTAAAAAAACGTAGCATAAAGCGGTATAACGCGTAACGTAGCGGCATGACCAAAACTGACGCATTTGTGAGTCCTTTATGAGCCTTTTAGAATCATACTCTAAATTATTGTATCAATAAAAATAAGTTGCTAAGGTGACTTAGAGCACTCACAACAATAATCTGAGCTAAAATTTAGCACAGTGGCACGTCAGCGCCACCTCAGCTTTAACAGTTTCACTTTAACTCACAAAAAAACACCTTCAACAATAACTCAGTTTTAACTCAGCTTTAACTCAATTATTTTCAAATTCAACCCTAAACTAAAACTAATATTTCATATAATAACTAATAAAACATAACTTATATTAATACTTAAACTTTATACATACATGAAACTTAAAACATGGACTACAACAAACATGAAACATAAACTACGATAATTAAACATAAAACTACGAATCAAGAAAATGATTCAGTCTGTGACATAGCACTCGTCAGTCGAATAGGAGGCACTCGAATCGTCCTCACTCGATGGGACACGGTCTAATCCCATTTTCCATCGCCATTCTGCTCTCTAGTTTCTCCGATCCTGTTTAGCTTTTGCTCGCGCCTCATGAGCTCTTGCCTCACGTTCTTCTTCTGCTTTAACCTGTAGCAAGACTTGCATATCTTGCTCGAAGAGTTCTTCATCAGTTAACCCAAATGTATTGGGTTGGTTTTGTTGGGGATGGTTTTCCGGTGGATTGTTTACCGGTGGAAACATAATTTCCGGTGGAGTGTTTTGTGGTGGATTGTCATACGGGAATATAGGAAACAAATCTTCGGGTGGGGTGTTGTAAACTAACTCGTTATCTGGTGAATTGTTGTGAGACATTGTTTTGAGAGAAATGTTTGTGAATTATGTATGATTTGTATGTGAATTGTGGGTGGATTGTGTGCCTCTGTAAATGGCTACTTATAGGACCATTTTTTAATTTCAAATTAAAATATATCCCGCTTCTTTTTTTGAATTTGAATTTCAACTTTATTATCCACACGTGTTTTTGAATTTGAATTTCAAAAGTTTAAAAGATCCTGCTTTGTGTTTGAATTTGAATTTAAAATGTATCCGACTTTCTGTTTGAATTTGAATTTAAAAAGTATCCTGCTTTCAGTTTGAATTTGAAATTTATCCCGCTTTCAATAAACCCCTATAAATAATCCTTCACACACTTCAATATCTACATCATTTTACAATGAATAATCGTTGGTCATTGGAAGAAGAAATCTTGCTAGCTAACATGTAGCTTGAAGTTCACGAATCAAGAGATATTGTGAATGAACGTTCTTTTTGGAATGAGGTTACACAAAGGTTCAACCATCAGACTGATGGTGAGCACCATAATAAAAATATGATTACGGGTAAATGGAATAGAATCAACCTTGAATGTCGTAAATTTGATGCTATTTACAAAGACATGCAGCGTACAAGTCAAGACAATGATCGTCTCACCAATGCAATGAACATTTTTCAAGAACCCTATGGTGGGAGAGGGTTCCAATATCAATATGTGTGGTTCATTCTGAGAAACACGTGGGCATGGGACAGAGACAATGCGTAATGGTGTTTTATGTATCGTTTGTAACATGGTGTAATGTTGCTTTAACTTTGAAATTGAATAAAAGGCTTAACGGCTACTTTTCCAACGGCTATTTGCTTAACGTCTTTTTTTCCCTGTAAATGCCAGTTTAACAAAACTATATTTTCTAACACAAGTATCAATACTATTAACACACACATACAATGGCGAACGAACTAGCTGAGGTGCAAAAGTCTATTCTTACCCGATTACGCAACGAACAAGAAAAGAAACTTAAGTTGGTTAATAGTTTGCTAGGTGAGATAAGTCGTGTTATAATGCAGATGCATAATCGTGCTCCTGTGGTAGAAAGGTTACGTGAGCTGCCTCAAGACAATCCAATTATCAGGGTCGGTCTAGAAACTCTATTTAGAAATGATGAAACGGATTTGCAACTTCAGGTCGCCTTGAAAATGGTTAGGGAACAAGTGTTGCAAGTGTGGGAGAAGAAGTCAGATCTTATTGACAATTACAAATCTATATAGATTGTATCGTTTGTATTTGTTTCCCGTATCGTGTGTATTTGAATAAATCAGTGTCGTTTAAGAACTAGGGGGTGTTTTGTAATATACAATTTCTTGTAATCAAAATATAAAATTTTATAGGGGTGAAAAGTGTCAATTTTTTTTTTTTTTTTCAAAACTCACCCTTAACGTGATGTTAAGGACTTAACTCGGCACTTTAACGCCTCCTTAACGCAAACACATGCAACGAGTAACGCACGTTAAGAGTGCCCTTAACGCAATGTTTGCGTTACTGCTGCGTGTGCTCTTAATGTGACAACACCAATAAAATTACAAAATACATTTGGCACGTCAAAAAGTTACTCATATTAGATTCAATTTGATAGCGGTGAAAGTATTTAATTCATACTTTTGAAAAGTGAATGATTCATTTTTGTTTTTTATCCATATTTTTCTATAAAGTAAATTATTCTCATCAATAAATGGTTATTGTAAAACTAGCATATAAGCTTGTTAGCTTCTTCTGCTATTGAAAGGATCCGGTAAAAAGAAAAAACAAAATAAAAATGATGAGAAAAATTCTAGCTAACCATTTCAATTGAGGAGAAGAAATGTAAAGGAATATGCATTTATTTTTGTAAATGCATATCAAATGAACGATTGTGATTTTTTCTCACCTTTCTCATTTGATTTTAAGTCTCATTGCTATTAATAAATAGTTCCAAAATGAAACCATTGGGTTTATATGTTGAGATTTGCTAAAATCTTGTGACATAATGATTTTAAATTACAAATACATTCAATATATCACAACTCAACCTACGTTATGCAAGTTGCTCAATTTTAATACAATTATGTCAGACACATGACGACACATGAATGGATAGTGCAAGTTGCCAAGACAATTGGCCTAGAAAAAGCACGTCGAAAAAAACGGTCTTTAGAAGTGATGTGTTAAAAGACAACTGGTCTACTTTGGGAATCTTTCATTGTTATTATTATTATGGTTGTTCTTTTTATTTATATCTTTACTACTTATAAAGCAAAAATGGTCAAAGGGGAATGTGAAAAACTGAACTTTCGGTCAATCCCGATTTTACCCCTGTCAACCAATAAATGTTAAACCTAATAATGTAAACCGTAATTGCAAATCACTCATACCCTCAAATCTCCCTTTCTCTTTACTCTCTAATACCATCACCACCAACTGATCACCGCCGCCATTACGCCTCCACCACCGTAACCCCACCACCAACGAAGGCACACGACCACCGACCCCTCCACCATAACCTCACTTAATAACTTTAATTCCACCAAGAAGATATTCCAATTTTATTGCTCATAAATTCAACCTCATTAACAAAAGTTTATCACCTTTAAGTCTCATTTGATTCAAAAGCTTCAAGAATTACCGCACGTCACCACCATCGAACCCACGACCCCAGAAAACAAACCACCACAACACGTCGCAACCATCGATCCCCACGACCCTAGAAACCAAACAACCACCGAGATTAACCACTGAGATGAACCACCAAGTTTTGAGGGTTTATTTTATTAATTTATGCGTAGCCGCCGCCGGATTTTGAGGTTTTTTTTTTTTTTTTTTTTTTTTTTTTTTTTTTTTTTTTTTTTTTTTTTTTAGATTTGAAGGTTTTTTTATTGATTAATGTGTTTTTATTATATAGATTTAAGTGATTTTTTATAGATCTTGCCGGAATCTGTGTAGACGCCGCCGGAATTTGCTTAGCCGCCGGTTTTGAATGTTTTTTTTAATAGATTTATGTGTTGTTTATAAATCTATTTGTTTTTTTAGTACTTATGAGATAAGAGGCAATAAATTCAGAAAAATAAAAGTGGCTACTTTTGTTAAAGATGGGTATACAAGCAAACAAGGTTTTAGATTTCTGCAAACCTATTTGATAAGCTTAGCTAATCACAGCTTATTGTATTAAGGTATACCAGCTTATTGTATTAAGGTATAGCTAATTTGTAAAGGTTATGGTTTGCAACTGTTTTGATTGAATCAAATTTCATTAAAAGGTTATAATTTTGGCATTTTGATTATCGATTTGAGCTATCCCGGATTTGGTTGGTCCACAATCTGCAAAAAGATGGTGTTGAGGATAAGTATCGTAAGTCTTGGCAAATGGTGTTGCAATATATGATGCTAATATTAGGAGTTGCATCTGATGTTGCAGCCGCCTTCAGATGTGGAGTTAATAGTTATTGGCTGATATTACAGCCGCCTTCAGCTGTGGAATTAATAGTTATTAGCCGATATTGCAGCAACCTAATCAGCTGTGGAGTTTCATCGATTCAGATTGAGATGCAATTAAAGCTTTGGCGTAAGGTGAGTGCACCAGAAATCTAAACCAAGCTAGGTATGCAGGACACGTGTGAGCGACCATTTGAAAGTGGATTCAAAACTGCAAATGGTCCCACCAAACACTCATTAAGAAACATTAAAGACGACATTTGTGAAGATTGTGAAAGCACATCAGCAGCGCGCTACAACGACATACAGATTGCAGGTGGACAAGACGGTGCTACTCGCCTTGATTTCAATACAGGTATGTGCAAGTCCTAAAGCAGTAAACATTATACTATGCATATCCTACTATCAATTTTATTACACGCTTTATCTTGGTTGCATCAGGTACTAACGACACCGTGGTCCGTCTTTCTGCATCTATGTGTGCTCCTGCAAACTATCATTGGCAACCTATTCAAGGTGAGTGAAGGCTCCCAATATTGACCAAAAAGATATCCGCGAATTAATTTTATCCCTTACAGCACACGACATTTTATTACATTTACAGGAATGCGTGGTGATATGCACCGAAACACGGCAACTTTAACTGAAGGTTAGTTGGAAAATTAGTTTATCTCCAATCACTTACAAGATCTCACTGTGTATGCCAGCCACATACTAATTTAGTTTTTGCCATAGACAGAACTTGAACATTTCTTTTGGGGAGCCGAATTTATTTTGGGGGGGTCGAATCGGGGATTTGCTTGTAACCTCAACTAAATTACTTCTAAAACCTATAATATTTACACTAGGTGCCGCAAATCTTGGGGGGGTCGGGGCGCTCCCCTGCCCCTACATAGTTCCGTCCCTGGTTTTTGCCATGAATAACAGTCACTGGACAGAGCACAAGTCATAGCCAGATGAACATAACTACACCACACTGTACTGGGATCGACACACGAGATCGTCCGCTTATAGAAGCATAAGTACGCACACATATCGTATCACCGGTATGCATATGTGTCCATGTGGTGTGATTTTGCTTACAAAGTTTATGAAACAGCTTCGGAAGGATTGGCATTTATTTAGGTGTTGGAAAAGCTGTAGGAACATGTTTAGGGGATGCCACTCTGGAAGGAGCCAATGCAGAAGCCGAAAATGCCCATGTTTTGTAGGTTGACGTGAATGCGACACAGATGTTTTCCGAAATTTCTTGATGAGGTAAAGAGCTTCATTAGTTGTTTTCTTTTATTGAATTTAACAATTATGAGGGGTAAATTTTTTAATTAGAAATCAGATTACTACATTTACTTTGTATTTTGAATTAGTTTTGAAACAATTCTGACTTTCAACTTGATTTACTTTCCTGAGAACAAAGATTGGATCAGTATTTGAATGAAGTATCGAGTTCTTGAGATAGGCTGTGGTTAGGGAATTTGATCTGGTAAATTTGAAATGTACAGTAGTTAGTTGTCAATTTGCTCATGTTGGGTTTGCTTATTAACAAGTGGGTGCGATGTGGTCTGTAACCATTTTCGTAGTTAGCTGGCAAAAGCTGTGATCCATCAACGTAGTCTTATATTAATTTTAGTCTTTAGTGTTTAATTATGGTTATTGTTTTGTTTTGCAGGACACGTGGCTTTTACCCGGAGGTAGAACTGTGATGATATTCGAACCGTGTTGAAGGAGGCTGACGAGGAAATTGGACGGAGAAAAAGTTGTGCGCACATATAGGTATGTGTACGCTTATTTATTTCTTTGAAAATGTTACAGGTCTGAAGCAACCAACGTGTCGGGTCCAAACATGTCACAATCTTTGGAAAGTTATATACATGACATTTCTGTAGTCATAATTTAGGATTACACTTCATTAGAAATATCAACTATTTTAAACTTAGAAAACGAAACATTACATCTACATGGTCATCTGCTTTCATGGGGTTTTAGTTAGACAACGTTGACTTATTTATATAAGTTTGTTAAGTTAATAGTCTTTAAATATAGTAACTTCAACAGTGACTAGCACAATCAACTTTTAAAGACTAATACTTGAGGATCAGTCTGTAGTTGTATGTTCATCGTAGAAGTTTGTTTTTATATTAGGATTAACAAAAAAGAACTTACAAGTTTGTTTTTACATTTATTTTTCTTACCGTTGTTAAAAGTTGTGCACTTTCTGATCTCGCCATTACATGTATGCCTTATCTAGGATTTCAGTTTAAGACATAACTAGACATCATATTTGTAGTTGAAGCCGACCATGCCATTAATGATGTTTAGATTCCGAAAATTGCGTCTTGAATAAGGATGAAGACAAGGCAACAATTTATACATTTTTTTTGTAAGGATATTGTTTTGTTTGTTTGCAATATGTAATGGCTTGATTATTGTGGGCAAACTACCTGCACATTACAAATTTGTAAGTCAATAGCCCATATTTATGTATGTCACAGTAGTAGTAGTATAATATTCTGAAGTTGTGATGAGGTTTAACGTGTCCGGTTAAAGCTGAGATTGCGTGTGTCTTGGCGAGTGTAATGTACAATGTTATGAGGCTTTGACGGGTATGTAAAGCAACTGCTTTTTAGGCAACTTCTATAAAATTTTCTTACTTTCTAGGTTATCTTAGTGTTTCGGTTAGCAGTTGAATTTCTTTTTAGATACTAATTGTAGTTTGAAAATTCAATTTTCAATGCTCACGACACTATCGTATATACTATTTTGAACGCTACACAAAACACTCACCACGATATCACAAATCGTTAATTATTTGCCGCTAGGAATTCCGTTGCTATGCACGGGTACTCGTCTAGTTACATATAATGCATGAAGCACTCTCTCTTCAAAATTTTCAGATTTACAAGAAATAATGCATGATTTACAACACTTTAATACACCCAATTTTTAGAATTACAACAAAGTAAGCATATTGTACAACAAAAAATGACTTGGTGTCATTTTTAGACCAAAATTCTACCAAACAATATTAATGCTATTAAAAACACCCATTCACCAAAAATTACAACCATTTAAGCACAATGTACAATACCTTTTAAGTAAATACAAGTCATAAAACACAAAACACAAGTATGTAAAGCACAATGATTTTAAGGTCAATAATCTATTCAACACATATAATTAATACACTAATTAATTTACCCCTTCACCAAAATATACAATTATTTAACCATAATGTACAAGCTAATCAAGCTACTAAGCAAAATACTTAAAAATAAAGCAATTAGGTTGGGCACAGTGGTCGGTCGGCCGGACCGGTCACCCCTGCACTGACCGAGTCACCGCCACTGCAACCACAAGGTCAGACGGCTCCAAAATTCACAAACCAGTCACCCCCTCGACCGATTAATGCATTTCACAAAAGAAGAAAAAAAATGTACCGTTAAATATCAAAACAAAAACGAAGATAAAACGAAAGAAGAAAAGAACAATCATCAATGAAGCCAAAACAAACATCAAACTTATTTCATCTATGGTCCACGAACAGAAAGTATATAGAAACAATAAAACCCAACATCTACATCTACCTCAGTTCTAACCTCATCCCAAAACCACCATGACTGTCAACAACATAAAACCTTAGAGAGAGTTTTCGTTTGATATTCAAGAAAAGGGTCTGATTTTTTTGCAAACATAGATTGTTGGTTATGTTTGGTTATCAAGATAAGAAAGAAAATAAGAGTATGTGATGTTTGTGTGGCTGCAAATCATGGCTGCGTATTTTTGTGAGGGAAATAAGGGCAGGAATGAGGTAATTTAGGTTTTGTAAACGTATTTATAAGTTCTAACATTTGGTTTATATACCGGTTTGGTTGTTAATTGGGCTGGTCAAATGGTATCACAAATTGTTTGGTAGTTTTATCATGGGCCTTAATAGATATTGATGATTAAAGTTCGTTTAGGCTGAAAATGATTTTAGACTAATTACCTTGGTAATTGAGCCGTATATTATTTGTATGGTATAGTTGATTTTGGGCTAATTTTGATATTTGGTTCATGTGAATAGTGTATATTAAAAATGAAGATGTAAGGGATATATATATAGTGTAAAAAAGATGGAATTTTTTTTTTTTTTAAATAAAAATAAAAATATAAATGTCGGTCGCCTTACTATGCCAAAAAGGTCGCATGTAGGTTAGAAAATTTAAAAGTGATTGTGCTGAAGGAAAGAATCAAGATTTCTGTTTGTGGTAACTTTGGTTAAAAGTAAATGAAATTATACTACTGCTTTTTTATTTTTTATGGGTCTCAATATCGTCTTCCACGATGTATGGGGAGGTTGAGATGTAGACAGTCTTACCCCTACCCAAGATAGAGAGACTGCTTCCAGTTCTACTAAGATAGGAAAGTTCCTCCGGCCTTTTGTAGGGGGTGAGGATCGAACCATTAACGTCTAGGTTAAGATACATGGGGTTTTCCAACAGATCCAACCCTAAAATTATTGTTATTTGTAAATTAATCGTTAAAAAAAATATGATCACATAACATCATATTACCAGAAAATATAATCACATGGTACCCGCTGCCGCATCGCGCGGATACCCTGCTAGTAATATTTAAACAAATAAAGTTTAACACTTTTAAATATTTTGTCGACACCTAACATTTTGCAATCAAAAGCCATGATGGTCATTTTGACGGCGATGTAAAGCATGTTTTTATAATGATCAAATCTTGTATAACATGTCTCTTTAGGCTTTTTTTGTTCTAAAAAGCTTCTTTACATAAAAACGTATCTACTTTTATATAATGTCATGATGAAACATGTTCCATTATACAAAATGGGGTTGGCATAATCTGTGAGAAACAAGTAACATAAGTTGCAAAGTTTATATCATGCTTTTGGATGTCATTCGTTAATTAATGCAAGGAAAGGTATTTCATGGCTTTGGATAGCCATGTCTAACTTTGTTAGTTTGTTTGATTGCTTATAAATTGACCAAGTTATCAGGATCTCATAATCACCATTAATTTAGATATGAAGTAGTGAGGGTGATTGATTGCCCAAAAATAAGAGTTTAGTTTGTGCGATGATAGGCCTAACTCATGCAAATTAGGGTGTGTTTGGTGTGGGGTTTGGTATGGGTTTTTTTTTTATGTGACATTAAAATTTTGTTTGGTTATAAATTTTAAAAGGATGAATGAATTGAGGAATTAAAGATTGATTGATAAGTAATTTGGAGGGTTTTGGTAAGTATTAGTAAAAACCAACTAATCTCCTCTCATCCGTTTATATATTTCTTTTTAAATAATAATATTTTTATTACATAATTATTATATAAAATAATTATACATATAATTAAATCACATTGCAAACGATGACGTTTTCGTCGTGGGTTTCCCACCAATTTTCCCGGGCTGCTAAGGCCCATTCTTTTTAGCCCTGGAGTTGATAAATCCAGTCCGCTTATGCGATAATTAATACTCCCAAATCCGGAACCTTCCACATTCATCTTCATTAACTAAGAATCCACATCCACTCCTCCAACCACCCACTGTGTTTTCTGGCGACTAGCCTCAAATCATGGCCTTTTGATTTATCTGGGTTGTTACCTACGTTTTGTTTATCGATCGGAGTGTACACTTTCAATTTCAAGTTTTCTTTTTGCTGGAATATTAACCGTCGACTGCAATTACAAAGGGGTACTTTTTCTATGATTTTATGGGTTTTCTATAGCTTAGACCATTTGATTATGTGGGCCTTTATTGAGTTTTGATTCTTTTTTTAGGTTGTATGTCGTGCAGCTACGGTATAAAAATTCTTCAAGATGAAGGGTATCTATATTTTCTTCAACCTATGTTTTGATTTTTAGTGTTGTTGTTATTTGAAGTACATGTATGATGTGAAGCTGTTGGTGGGTGACTCTAATGTGGGCACCGCTTATGCCGTTGACAACAAGGATATCGATACCTTTTTCTTATGTTTAAAATAAGCACCTACAAGATGTTTGTAGTGGTAAATTAGTTCACTTCGAAAATTTCTTTATGTTCCTAATTTGTATGGTTAATTCATGTACCTATGTTGCTAATTTGTGCTAATCTCGGTTTTCAAGTTACCCAAATGAATATGATGTTTACTTTCTATCGGTTGAGGCTGCTAATTTCGTTCCTTAAACAATGTATGTGCAGATTCCAAATGGTGCACCACTTGACATAATAGGAAACGAGTATGATCTTCTTTTGTATTGTGTTATCAATCTTCCAGAGGTATAGCGGTTTCGTATTTTTCATTTTAGTTGGCTGCTCTTAGTTGCAATATGACTTTAATATGAGAAAGAACCCGTTTATAGGGTGTTTGACGTTGCTTATTCTTTAAGTGCTTTTATGCTTATTAGCATTTTTTTAGTAAGGAATCCATATAAATCCCCTCAAAACGGGAAAATAATGTAGTCTGACCAATGTTATACAGTTAATTTGACATGAGAATGTGTGAAACTCTGAATATGTGTGTGCCAAATTGGTATTACTTCTTCATTCACCTTTAACTCTTTATTTGCTCATTTGATGATTATAAATAAACGGTTGTTCGGCCTAAGAGTCTGAAAATTGAAATAGCTAAAACACTACAAGAACGACTATTTTGACGCTTTATAGCATATGCAGACACCCATTTCTGTATAGTTTTACCAGTTTTGTATCGTGAGGACATAGTCTCAAATAAAATATGTTTATCTTACATATGAAGTGTGGATTTATCAAAATATTATCATTATGTGTTACCCAATCTATATGTATAAGCATGAATCCCATAATTTGAAGGTATACTAGCTACCACTCACTAAGCTTGAGAAATTGTCCGAATAAGGTGTTTATTGTGCTACTTGCGTCTTAGGAAGCTGTGGGGATTGGTAATCTTTTAAGAGGACTTGGTGCTGCAAACCCATAGGGTTCTGAATACGGGGAATCAGGGAGGTGCATGGTATCAGCAAGGCGCGTATCCGTAGATAGGTCAACATAGAAGGCCGCATAGTAAGATTTATTTTTAGAACAATGGTATTAACAACTATATAATTGATTTAGTGTGAAATTGTGATTTGTAAATAAGTTATGCAGTAAAAATAAGGTTGAATAGAAAATAGGATGCGGGTGCCTGTTTTTGGAAGTGTCGGTTATAGAAAAACAAGTTTTCTTTCTTACATTCTTGGTCAAATCCCAAAACTCACCGATAAAGTAAGTTTCGATTTCATATGCTTTCTGAAATTGTCTTGTTACCGTAGCGCTTTATATTACGATCTGTTCATATCTACACATTCAGTTATGTTTTAAGCGTGATAATTTTTAAGATAAAATGTATAACTTAACACTAATGCTATATGTTGCGTACTTTTTAACCCGTAGCAACTGTGCTAATTTGCGTTCTAATTTCATACAACAGGAGGCTGCAACATTGGCGACATCACAGATAGCTTTTGTATCGCAAGCAGGGCAAATCCGAATCTTACACTTTGCAATAGTATCTGATGTCCCAGCACTAGCGCCATCACAAGCCCCAGCAAACGCAGCGACTCCCTAAGAGGGAAGCAGAGGCAAGACCGGAGGGATTACAATTTGAAAATGCCAAGCCATTTGCAAGGGCAAGGTGAAATACTACTTATTATTCATATGACTTTGTTTAAGTATCTTCGTTTTACCACATGTAGAACATCTGAATAATTTCATTTTTGATTATTTATAGTAAACAATAGAATTATGGTTCGTTTAGTTGAAAAAATTATAATTAGACCATGTGAGTGTTTTTAAGAGGGTGTTTGGGATTGCGGTTTAGGGTGGATTATCTTATTATGCCGTTTGTAGAATGTAGATAATGAGAATACATAGTCTGGCTAAGATTCAGAAAGTGTTTTCAGTCAGGGTTTACGCAAAAGTTGTAGAGGTTCTTAATTGAGATTATGGATCATATTTTGAACTTCGTTTCAGGAAAATGTGAAGGATGGCCCAAGGTGTGGCACGTGGCAGGAAGCTAAGGGTCATTAGATTGAGCTAAAGAGAAGGCGAAAAAAGGGTACGAAACGACTAAGGCGAAAGCAACTAGAAGTCAAGCCACTTTCTAAACGTTGCAATTTCCATGGATTAATGGTTTTAGTTTGAGAAACCAGGGGGTGACCGTAGAGTGTTCTTGCTGCAAAATATTGCGGATTTTAATTGCTACTTGACGAATATCATTGCCTAATGCTAATAATGCTAGGAAAACAGTTTGAAATTAATATATTGACAGGAAAGACCAAAATGTTGCAAATAGACCTTATATATGATTGTGGAAAGAATTTGAACCCTGGATTTGGGACAGGTATGTAACACTCAACCATTTTTATAAATTATGTGCACAATCAAAAGTTCATTTATTTTCTATGGTGCAAACATAAGCAGTCAGGCTTGGTATTCTACATATTGTAAAGGTGGTTGCATCTCCCGTACAAACACTGTGCGTGTGTGCATGTAACAGGCAAAGCCTTCTGTCAAGGAGGCTGATGAAGCATAGACAGGAAACGAAAGATTTTAAGGACTCATGTACAATCTTACATACGACCATTTCAACATTAGGTACGGAGGGATTAATTTATAATATATTCATTGATGAGGCGAAAAATGAACCACTTTTAGGGGGTCATTTACGCCGGAATTGGAATTTATTTGATCAAATATTACCCTAAATCGTTCCTTTTGTGATTTTAGGTACTTTGGGAGTGAAATCTGAAAAAGGAAGCAATTCGGACATTTTTGGAGCATAAAAGTGAAGAAAACGCCAAAGACTTAATTTTTCATGCTAAGAACAGTACCTGACGGCGTCAAGAGTAAAAGTGGTGACGACCCAGTGCAAACCTGACGGCGTCACAACAAAGGCGTCAAGAGTGAAATTTGTGACGGCCTGCATAAGGAGACTACATGACGGCGTCAGACCCAGATCTAGGCAGTTCGAGGAATTATTTGGCGGCGAGATGACGACGCCAGACATTTGTTCTTGACGCCGTCACCTTCTAAACTCTATATATAGTTTTCTATTTTTCATTCATTAGAGAGGAACTTGTGTGGAGAAACCTAGGGCCGAACTTTGTAAATCCTAGGTCATATTTTACAGTACTTTCAAGGGTTTTCACCCCTTGAATCCTTTCATGTGCTATTAAGATAAGTCTTCTCTTTAATTCAATCAATATGTCTATGTATTGGTTGATTATATCTTTTACTTGTCTTGATTTCAACATGCTAGGCTAGATCTATCTTATGTTTGCTTAGATCTAATGAAACCTAGATGTTAATTATGTGTTGATTACTTGTTTATGGTTGTATTGGATGAATGATTTCAATGTTAGGCTTAAGAAAACTGGCAGATCTCCATTGTGTAACATGCTTGAACGTCTTAGGAAACATGAACCGATGTGTACTAGGTTTTATTGGTTGTATTTAATGCATGAGTAAATTCTAATGATCCCATGTTAGGAGCTTCTTAGCCGGCTCGACATAGGAGTGAAGTAGGCACTCATAGGATTGGGGAAGTAAGTACGCCACCCCATGAATGGTATTAAGGAATACAATCCGTCATCCACGCAACTATAACAAGTAATTAACGTGTAAAAGATATCTAGGGAGTAGTGAAATCTAAGTAAACACAATTCTCCCACATATTACTCATAACTTTAGTTCAATATAGTTTATTTTCATTTTAGTATTTTATTTTGATTGCATCTTTAGTATTGGGTTAGTTGACTAGCAACTAATTCCGCCAAATTAAACCCGAGATTTTAATTTGCTTTCTAAAAAATATAAAAAATACAAAAAGAATCATCCCTCATCTCTAGACCTAGTCTTTAGGTTTTCTAATCCTAGCGACACTATTCCTAGCTGAACGATCAATCCCCCGGTAATTGTCATTATACTATACTACATCGATCAGGTACACTGCCTGGTGGGGGTTGTAAGCTTCTCGAGATCCCTCGAGAGGTAAAGCCTGGTGCAATCCCTACGCATCAAGTTTTTGGCGTCGCAGCCTGGGGAATAGTTATTGTCTAGGTTAGAATCTCTTTTTATTAGGTCTACTTGCTAGATTCCTTTCTAGTAAGATTTTATTTTTATTTTTAGGATTTTCTTTAGTCTATCTTATTTCTTTGTTTCCTTTGTTCGTAAACTATCTCGATGGATAACAATAACATTGATCGTTTGATTCCTGTTATTCGTGTTTTTTGTCGTAGGATTTTCCAAATGCCCGCCCCAATCTCTTTAGTGGAAAATGAGAACCCACCTAACCTCTCGCCTAACCACCACTTTGACAATAATTCTGAGTTATAGGAGTATGACCATGATGATGACCATAGGGCTAGTCCTTTTTACTATTCAGACTCCGATGAGAATCTTGATGATGGTGATGTGATTAATGAGGATATGATGGAAGATGAAGTGAACCCTCTTAGGTATGTCGACCCTAGAACAAGGATTGAGAGTGATAGTTCATTCAATATGCAATTTCCTTGTAAGATTGGATTTAGGAGCTTTAATGCCTACCTTAACTCATCTCTCCCAATGAACATAATCTCGCGTAATGAATATAATAAAATCATGTTAGATGAGTTAGAATACAAAGGATATAATATCATTGCTAGGGCAATATCATTGCATGTGTTTGTAGGAAGCTTTGCTTATCTTGCTGAGTTCATGGTTATGGAGAATCTAGGAGAATTTATTGATAGTAAGTTAACCCAAGTTGTGTTTGGAAAACCTTTCAAAAGTGTTGGGAACGTAGTTTTACTATTTATCAAGTCTCGGTCATTTACTTGTAATAGGTTGCTAAGGCTTGTATGTTTATTATAACTTAAGGCTTATGTAGCAAGCCCATGGGCCTTAAGCCCATTTTGTTTTCTAGATAGGGAGGAAGGGAGTGTTGCCCTACTCCTTCCCTATATATACTATGTAACCTCTCCTTTGAGAGTTGTTGGTTCTCCTAGTAATTTCATCTCTTTCATTTTCATATCAAGGGTTCCTTCCACTCTCTCTCTCTACTCTCTTTCTCTCTCTAGATCTATTAGTGATTATGTTATTAAAATCAAGACCTAACAAGTGGTATCATTCGCCAAGGGATAATATAGGTTGATTTAGGTTTGATTTGGTAGAAAAACTAGGTTTTAAAAGTAATTTTTTGTCAAAAAATGGGTACTGTTCATCTCAAACTTGCGAGTTTGGAAGTTTAATACTTAGCGAGTTTGGGAGTTTGAAACTTAGCGAGTTAGGAATTAGACATACCGAGTTTGGTCCTTGTGTGTTTATAATTTCTATCGAGTTAGGGATTCCTGTCGAGTTAGGATTTTTTATCTTACCGAGTTTGGGGTTCAAACTTAGCGAGTTAGGAGTTTAAGGTCTTACCGAGTTAGGAATCAAATTCTATCGAGTTAGCAAATTTAAGTTCTACCGAGTTTGAACTCAAAGTTGGCGAGTTTGCCTCTTTGCCTTATCGTTTATCGAGTAAGGTTCATTGTGGCAACTTACTAGGGGAAACTCTGCTCAAATTTTATCAACTTACCGAGTTTGAGTTTGACTTAATTCTGGAATTACCAAGTTTGACTTCATTCAGGACTTATCGAGTTTGACTTAATTCAGGACTTATCGAGTTTGACAGTTATCTTAACATACCGAGTTTGAAAAATTATCAGAACTTACCGAGTTTGACATATTATCACAACATACCGAGTTTGATTAATATCCAAACATACCGAGTTACAGAACATACCGAGTTTGATATCAAGTTTTTCAAATCTAATTACAACCTTTACTTATCTTTAACGATCCAAGTTTTAACATAATCACTTATCATCTAATCTTAACAAAGTTTTTTTCCTTCTTATCTTTCTCTTCTTGATTTCAAAAAAAAAAAAAAAAAAAAAAAAAAAAAAAAAAAAAAAAAAAAATTGGTGGGAAATTTTGAGTAAAATTTATTTTCTACAGTAGACTAAACGTTCAATCTTTACGCGAAATTTAAATTTTGGTATAACGTTGAAAATTTTGGCCCAAAATTCAAATTTTTAGGCCAAAATTCAAATTTTTTCGGTGAAATTTGGCAGCAAAATTTTTGAAATTCAAATTTTTCTTGCAACCTTATAATTGCATTTCATAGTGATTTTCAAATTTTGGGAAAGAAAATTTTTTCAAATAATTTTTGGAGGGAAAATCTGAATTCACTATTTCGACCTTGCGTGTGACATTTTGCTTGATTATTTCGATTACGTCGCAACAATCAAGGGGGAGAGCAATGTCATCTACAACGTCTCAATCACCTTCTTCCAACTACCTTCCTCACCAATATTCTCATCAGCAACAGTCATCAACAACAGTACCATCTTCCAACTACCTTCCTCACCAATATTCTCATCAGCAACTGCATCATCGACAACTCTTAAATTTCATACAATTTACGAATCAGGCTCTATCTAAAATCCAAAATCTCCGAAATCAATCTCCCAGGCTATGTGAAAGAGTTGGGATACAAGGAAGTAATGCTCAAAGGTTGGTTGGGAATGGTGAGAATGCTGCAGATGTCGTTAATGTAGGCAATGAGGTTAAAATATTGGAAGACAATTTGGGTATCATGGATGATACAGACCCAGTATACGACACAAATGCTTCTGATGACTCTAAAGACCCATTTGAGAGAAAGATGACTGAAGCTGAGAAAAGAGCCATCAATTCTACAGAAAAATGTTTAGCACATTTTGAATCGGTTAAGATTCAATGCAAGATTCTCTCAGATGCATGGTTTCCTTCCTCGAGTACCTTTTCTGCATTCTTCGGAACTGAAATGAACCAAATAACCTTCCAAAGGAAACTCCAAGAAAACATCGTTCAACTAGAAAATCTAATTGAACAGGGAAGTGATTGCATGGTAGAATTTAGAGCGCTCATGACACAGTTCAAATGGTTCATGACCATAGACTTTAAAGCTCTCATACACTATAAATTTGAATGCAATGTATGGAGAGAGAATATCACTAGTATGGAGGTTGAAGCTATTAGAGATCAACTTGCTTCACGACTGAGCTGCTTAGAATATGAGCTTAATGAAAGATCACTTCATCTGAGTGTTGTCAAAGAACTGGAGATGCAAAAACGAGGAAGAGAATTGAATGTATAGGAGAATGGAAGTAATAAGCAGATTCAAGAAGAGCAAGTTCATAAAGATGATTCATTGAAAGCTAATGTGGTTGTCATGGAAAGCAAAGGGACAGAATCAGAAGTGCAGGATGACAACAGCAGATTGGGGAATGATAAAGATGCAGATTGTGCAGAGATCATACCCTTCTATGACTCAGAGCCCAACCTTGACAAAGGACAGATGGATGAGGAAGATTTCATACCCATCTATGATAAAGAACCGAACTTTGACAAATAGCAAATGGTTGAGGTACAATCTACTGTTGATCGTATTATGCCTGCATATGAGAAACAACAATCTGAGCAACCTAACTTCAGTAATGAAGGAGAGGTTGACCAGGATGTTGTTCAATGTCTAGTAATACATTCTGAGTCTGAGTCCTTACCTGATAATCCAATTACTGAAACATCATACCAAACTCTTGAGTCTGAAAACCTTCTTCTAAAAAAGACCATTGCCCAGTGTCATAAAGATTTTTCAAAACTAGAGGCACATTGCATCTCACTTGAACTTCAAATGCAAAACGAATCAATAAATTCGGGCAACAATGGTCAATTTTTGAATGAACTAAGAAAACGTGTGGATACATTAGTTAAAGAAAATGAGCTTCTAAAAGGTCAAATTCAAGAAAAGGTGTTTGCACATGCTGCATTGCAAAACAAATTAAGAAGACTGACTCGTCAGAGTGTGGATACTAATTTTGCAAAACCATCAATCTTTGGGAAACTGACTTCTCAAAGAAACAGAAAACAATCAGTGGTTAGACAACCAACTGCATTTAAATCTGAACGATCTAAATTTTCAAAACCTCGGTTTGCCTCCCAAGTTGTTGAGAAAAACAATTTGACAAAACCAGTCACTCCACATTCTTGGCCTAAGGAAAATGCATCTATGTCTGCCAAATCTCAACACGTGATTATACCTGGTTCATCTAGGATTAGTTCGAAAACAGTGTCTAAAACGAGCATTAAAAGTAAAGAGTTTTATGGCAAATATGACATGTACAAGAACTATCATCTAGAAAAGGCTAGGAAAAAGGCACTACTTCAAAAGGATGGAATTCTAGGTTCAAAACCTCATGTGATGCCTTCCACTGTAGTACAGAACACTGTTGTAGTAGCACACCAAAACCTAAGAGTAATCAACAAACTAATAGGAATTGGATAGCTTCTAAGAGTAGTTGCATAAATAATCATGTTGTTTGTGCTTTAAAATATCTTCAAAAGGGAAATTCACTTGAAAAGGCTCAATCGACTAAGACAAACAAACCCGTTGAACCAAAAGTCATAAGTCAGAAACCTAAGAAGTGGATCAACATAAGACGTAGGTTTTCTCAAAGAAGTGATGCTCCCACATTTCATTCAACTGCATCTAAAAGGAAAACATCTCCTAGATCTAACAATAGGTGGGTACCCACGGGTAGAATTTTCAAATCAATTGGTCTTAGGTGGATTCCTACAGGAAAGATGTTTGACATTTGCACCAAAACTAATGTGATCTCCACAACATCTACCTCTGAGACAAGAAGGAAAACCATCGGAATTGTGTGTTCGAGTGTCAAGAAGATAATTGACACTACATCTTTATGCTTCTAACATCTGGAACCCAGTTTCTCTTGGGTATCCGTGTTCTCTGTTTTTCTTGTCTATTCTTTCTTTCTTTGCAGATATAACAGGAATGGCTTCGGAACAACTCAGTTTCGGACCCGAGCTTAATGTTATGGCTTCTGAGCAAAACAGCTTAGGACCCGCATTAAACCGTCTGAACTTTTCGGATTCTTCGGCTGAACCATTATCTCTCACCCGTAAAGAAGTGGAAACCTTGTTTGCTCCATTGTTTGATGATACGATTGAAAACCGTCTTTCTGAGGTCTCACCAATTTCCGCAGAGCATGACCCTGAGGCGTTCTTTAATCCGTTTGCACCGGCTCAACTCATTCCTGACATTACTGATTCACCTCACAAACAACAACAATTGTTGGGAGAGACGGTCCTCCAATTGCATCTCCAATAACAGCATAACAAACCGTGTCCAACTCACGACAATCAGCTGAAGACTCCATACCTAAATCAGTTCCACAAACCGCAGAGCATGACCCTGAGGCGTTCTTTAATCCGTTTGCACCGGCTCAACTCATTCCTGACATTACTGAGTCGTCTACACGCAATTTGGATCCTGCTCACACGCGAGATAATTACCTCCATCAAGGTTTGTTGATTTAGTTCACCATATTGGTATGCGGTGTTTGACTCCAGATGATTTGCAAAATTTTCTTTAAAACTAAGTGAGTCAAACATCTAACTTTTTTCTTTAAAAAAAAAAAAAAAAAAAAAAAAAAAAAAAAAAAAAAAAAACTTCTTTCTCTGTGTACAAACTTCGTAACTTCAAAACTATGTTCCTTCATTAAAACAAATTTTGCTTTACTCTGTCAAAATGGAACATGTTTTGAGGGAGATAAAACTTTTCACATTATCATGAAGTTTGCACACCTCATCATAATTCTTCAAGGATAAAATGTTTCTTCATCATTCGTATTAAAATCTCATTTTCAAAAACTTCTATGATCTCTCGAATTAAAATGTACAAAAAGGTTTCACAAAATATATGCTAATTCGAGGGGGAGAAAGGAAATTCTTTCTGCAATGATCCCAAGTTAACCTTGTTTGGACTTCAATTGGTAAATTAATTAACCTTTAATGAGTAAAGATTCACAAATAAAAAAAAAAAAAAAAAAAAAAAAAAAAAAAAAAAAAAGGATCTTGCATGGAAAATAAAACGGGCTCTAATAAATGTTTCTTTAAATATTCTCAAAAGTATCACACATAATCGATAAACCTCATCGATTCAGACTAACGATTTTTTTTCCCTCGAATGTTCCCGATTGTGAGTTTCTAATTTCTTCATGGTTGTTGTCTAATCATTCCCTAAATGTTTCAAGTGTTTTCAACGGTCAAAAGGGCATAATCAGAAACTAGGGTTATCAATCAGGGCTTTCATTTTTTATGTGTTTAATCTAATTAACTAGTTTATATAGCTTTAGAGAACGCTAAAGAATGCTCGATTGGTGTACTTGCTCGATTAGGAACAACATAGGTTTAGAATCATGTGATTTAGGGTTTAAGATGTCGATGTCTTTGCTGCTATTACTAGGACGTTTGTTTGTTTAATATTCAGGCATTATGATGCTAACAAGTGTGCTTAGACTCAAATCATAACCCCAAACCATAATCATAATTGGAAAATTTCGAGTGAAAGAATGAATTAATCTGTGATTTTGTGTGCTAATCTGAGAATTCTGAGCACTTAGGTTGATTTAGAATGAGATTTTTGATTCATCTTATACTTGTTTGTGCCTGATGCATTTTTCTCTGTGTGCAAGTACATGTCATCCCATTGAAAGTCAAAATTTCAACATTCGACAAAATGTTTCTTATGGAACATATTTTTGAGGTCAAAGGACAAAATGTGTTTAAAGGCTAAACTGGTAAATGAATTCAAAATGGTGAGAAACAAAATTTTCCAAACTCTACACTCTTGTTTTACACCGGTAAAGCAAGTGTGAAGACCACAGCAAAGTTGTTCAAAACCTTTCAAATTCTCATAATCTGGAATGCTTTGGCTATAATAAAAGAATGTCTCTGATTTAGGCATCCCAAATACCGGAAGTTTTTCCATTCATCACAAAAACAAATTTTCAAAAAGAACCCAAGAGGTTCAACTTTAGATGGAAATCTTCTTCTTCAGATTTTAAAACTCAAAAGAGAGACTCCGGGTCTCAAACAACTTTTTAAAGTAAAAGAGTTTTAAATTTCCATTGATTCGACCAGTGTTTTATCATAATGAAACTAAGATTTTTCAATCCTCGTTGGAATTCAACATCTTTTAATCAGATTGACACAACCTACAAATGGATTTCAAATTTTGGTAAACAAAGATTTTCAGTCTCGAGGTTGTTGTCTAATCTGATTTTCATGCATTCTTTGTTGTATAATACTTGATTGTGTTTTCTAAAACCTTGAGCAGAATCATCTCACGAATTTTTCACAAAGTATTTCATAAATACGATTCAATATTCTGCTCAAGAAGACTATCTCTCGAATAAACTTCATTATTTGAGGGGGAGTATTTTGTTAAAAGAAAACTAATTTTGTATTAAAACATTGGTTTGTGCACACATAACAGTGTACAACCCTTGCTTGTAATTAAAGGACCCTGAGGTACGCTTCAGTGCCTCAATCCTTAGATAAGGAGCGAAGGCTTCTTACTTTTGAGTAGAATTAATCAAACATTTTCTGATTTTCATAATTCTGCTCAAAAGGCAAGTATTTCACCTCAATGAGTATTCACTTGTTGAGGGGGAGCACTTGAAACATTCATCATTTGAAAACCAAAAGTTCTTGTTGAAATCTCCCCATAAGACTCAAAAAGCATATTTTAATCAAAAGTTTATCAAAAACAACATCTAATATGCTGTTTTTGAGGGGGAGAAAAGTGAAAGTGATTATATGAAAGTTAAATGTTGCTTAAAAGTCAAATCTCATGCGAGCTAGACTCAGATTCATCCAGGAATTGACGAAACATAAAAGTTAGTAAATTTGAAAAGACTTTTCCTCGACGGGTAATAACATCAAGTTAGTTACTAGAGCTAGTTGTCACCTAAAAGCTGACAATGGAACTCTTTAACTAGCCACGTAAGCGTGTCTCGAAAAGGATTTGTCTTAGTAGAAATGTACCGTTTCGAGAAACTTTCTGTTGACTTGACCAGGCCAGGTAATAACTTCAAGCTAGTCTAACTAGTGATGTAAGCGTGTCTCGAATCGGTCTTGTTCACTGAAAGTGGATCAATTCAAAAAGTGCTCGCTCCTCCCGCATGTGCAAATTTATTAAATACATATGAGCACATGTGAAGGGGGAGCCCTTCATAAGAAAAACATAAAACTCTCAAAGTGTTAAACAAAATGTTTGATAAACACAAACACTTTGAGAGATTTTCAAAGGTTTCAATGGCAATTATAGGATAGTCATGGAGTTATAAGGTGACTAAGGTTAGGAAATAACCGTCCTATGATCCGCCTAAGCCGGAGGGATCTACCCAAGGACATCACCAATAGTTAGAACTAGAAGTCCTTAGGTATGATACGAAAAAAAAGGAGTAAAGAATGAAAGGAGAAAGAAGGGGTTGAAGAATTAAAAAGAAAAGTAAAGAAAAGGGTGAAAAGAAATAGCCCTCCATATGTTCAACCTTAGGGCAGACACCGGGTTCAATTCATATGCTACTGGTTGTTGCAAAGACAACACCGGTATTGAAGATTAAGTCATCATGGACCCAGTGACGTAATGCACTAAACCTTCTTAACCACTCAAGTTCTCTTAAAAGAGCTTGTTTCATTCTCACGGGGAACCAGTGTAATCTATCGACTTATCTCTTAGAGATAGTTGATATTGAAGCAGGAGACCACTCCCTAGTCTCCGTATAGGAAACCTAAGTGAGCACTTATCGAGTCTAGAGCCATGAGATACATCAAAGATCTCTCAGGAACACTTAGTATTTCTACAACTGGTGTTCTGCATCAATGGGCACCAGATGTAAATTATCGAGTCCTTCGCAGATCTTAGCAATATGCCTAGAACGTTTATGATAGAATTGCATAAGTATTTCTCAATGATTGAACGGAAACTCCTATCAGGGTCATCATCTAACAGCCTTGACAGGTCACTTCGGTAACTCCTCGTGAGTTACGCTTAGTGTTTGCGGTGGTTTCTAACGGTCTACAGTCGTGGAGTGATCCCCAGCGACTCACCCAGTCATTGAGCTACCTAGTAGGTCTCGTAAGCTCCTTCGGGAGTATCTGATATGGGAACGGCCTTGATAAGGGTTAGAAGGAGTCTTCACACTATGCTGTTGACAATCTCTAATTTCTTATCTGTAAGTACCGGTTGTTTATTGCTAACTGTTTACTTTCAGGGATATATCATCTCCATGGAGACTGATTCCGCATGCTCATACATACATCTTGAAGTCAACAAAAGCTCCCTCAAAGATCTAAGCAACACAATGTTCAAAATTAGATTCTACGCCAAAAAGAAGAGTCTACAAAGTTTAAGGACTAAAGATCTATGTGAATGAAAGGGAAGTACATGCATGTGAATGTCTAAGTTCAAAGGTGTATGAGCATGTTGGAATGGACGACGACCACCACAGACGCAGAAGTGACGCATGGCAGATAACTTCATAAGATGATCACTACCACATCTATTACGAACAATGAACAATGAAGCAAAAGAACACCCACTCTCTTTTTTGAAGACGTCTTAAGTTATACGAGTCAAAAGTCAAAGATAAAGAAGAAGACGTCAAGCAACCGTGATGACCGACCCTTAGGGGGAGATTGTTGGGAACGTACTTTTATATTTATTCAAGTCTCGGTCATTACATTTTGTAATAAGATGATCAAAACTACATCAACTAAGAACAAAGAACGATGAATGATTTAGAAGACGTCTAAAGCATTGAAAGTCAAAGATTAAGACGAAGACGTCAAGCAACCTTGATGACCGACCCTTAGGGGGAGATTGTTGGGAACGTAGTTTTACTATTGATCAAGTCTCGGTCATTTACTTGTAATAGGTTGCTAAGGCTTGTATGTTTATTATAACTTAAGGCTTATGTAGCAAGCCCATGGGCCTTAAGCCCATTTCGTTTTCTAGATAGGGAGGAAGGGAGTGTTGCCCTACTCCTTCCCTATATATACTATGTAACCTCTCCTTTGAGAGTTGTTGGTTCTCCTAGTAATTTCATCTCTTTCATTTTCATATCAAGGGTTCCTTCCACTCTTTCTCTACTCTCTTTCTCTCTCTAGATCTATTAGTGATTATGTTATTAAAATCATGACCTAACAAAAAGGTTGACCAACCTTGATGAAAAACTTATGAAAGGGTTAATTACATTTTCGGATGGGGATGAAGATTTTGTCTACTAAATACCCCGTGCACACCCTAGGTTCAAGGATTTTTCCATGGAGAAGTGTAGTAGGTATCCGCCCATAGAAATGCTAAGTGAGAATGATAAGAGAAAAGGGCTTAAATATACTCATGAAAAGAATAAAAGGTATTATCGCTGATGTTTAGAGTTAGGAGATGATTATAAGTAAGATGAGGCGACTATTAGATGGCTCACGCTTGGTTATGTGAGCATAAGCGATACACGGTAACCCATGACCTTGAGTCTAGCTACAAGACTCGTAAATAAAGAAAAGCGCTTCTTGGGAGGCAACCCATGTTTTGTGTGATTTTTATTTTGTTTGTTTGTTATTTGCTTCAGTATGCATGCTTTATTTTTATTGTTGGTAGATCATGTTTCTAAACTAAATAGTGAGAATACTTTACTTTGTTGTTTGGCCTAGTCTTAACTTCACCCAAAGGTATTTTTGCAAAAGATAAGTGTAAGGGGAAACCCCAAATTTGTTTTAAAGAAACAAAACCGATCATGATTCTCCACAATATTAAGTAAACATGTATATTCGTATTTGTTAGAGTCAAATGCTTGTATCAAGTCATAATGATGTTTTGCAGGATTTTCCAGGAAGTAGGACCAAGTTTTTCCTGAAATTTTCCGGAAACTTAACATAAGAATTTCTGCAGGTCACTTCTGACGGCGTCATGAGTTTACTCTTGACAGCGTCACGTGTAAAAATCTGGAAATTTTACCAGTTTTGTTTTTCTAACGGAGTCTTAAAGTTTTTGTTGAATTATTAGTTTTATAATCTCCAGGAAATCTGCAAACATCATTCCACAAGCATTATATCTTACTTTGTTTTCTAGGTTTTATTAGTATATGTAGATTGCCGCCGATTTTATGCGAGGTTGCCTTGTCTATTTTCTCAGGTTTTACAGGTTATGTATGACAAGAAGATGATTATTATTCTGGAAGGAAAGCTTTGATTGTTCATTTTCTTGGAGGAAGATTTAACCTGGCCACCGTATTATCCATACCGAGCGAATCAGGGGAGTATTTGATTTCATTCGTTTTACTTATTTCACTTTTACATTCTTTACTTGAACATTGGGGACAATGTTCATCCTAAGTGTAAGGGGAGGGTAAAATGATGATACCTTACAAATACATTTTCACTTGAGTTTGTTTGTTTAATAGTAGATGTGTAATAAAACTATGAGAAATACTTGTTAGTGTAATTTTAGCGCCAAATTTAAATTTTTTTACAACATTTAGGAGTAAAACTTTAGCCATAGCAAGCGTCTCATGGATAGGAGATTGTATGACTAGCACATAACCGTACTTTCAGAAAAATTTTCCACCCAAATATGTGAGGTTCGCCTTTAGATTTGATAGGAAAAGCATTTACTATTAGTGCTTATGAGTGTACCGGTAGCATTTAGATTCTAGAACTTGCGTTAGTGATGCATCCCGAGACCGCTAGTGAGACTACATTCGTGTAGTAGGATTTACTACATGATAAGAGGCATTAGGATCACCCTTGTGTTAAACCCGTATCATAATTACTTGACCATTTAAGTCATATTACTTGGCTAGTTAAGTCAACTAATTTTTCCCACACCTTAGCGTTGTACTCATTTTTAGTACACGAAACCCCTAGTACACCCCTCCGAGCCTATCTTTTTGTTTCTAACTTTAAGCATTTTACTTAAAGGAAGAATTTGTTACACCCCACTTAAATGTACACCCAAATCGTCTTAGCCTTCCGTGTATGCACTCATCTTTAGTGCATTATTGTTATTTGTTAAACCCTAAGTTAATTATCTAATTGATTATATGGTTGCTAAATCGAGTCATATCCTTGTACATATTGTTTTGGGACGATTGAGACTCATGGGTAAAGTACTTATTTTATGGAGTAATGGGGAACAACATCATATTATTACCCCCATATGTACGTTAATCTTAAAATTACTCCAAGTGTTTTGATTTTCTTAATTCGAGTCATTAGATTAGTTTATTGTAAAGTATGTAAAAATTCAAGTGTAAAGGGAATTTACATTCCCTATGATGTATTATTTTGGATGGTAGGGTAAGAGTGTATGCACACAAAAAAAAAAAAAATAATAAAAAAAATAATAATAATAATAATAATAGAAAAAGAAAAGAGAAAAAACATACGGACTACCATCCCGTTTCATTCTATGTTCATTTTATGTTTTTGTTATTTCTGATTTATTAGCTTAAGTCGAGTCTAGTCTTGGCTTAGCAACGCCATATTGTACATGTAATTAACCAAGATTGTTAACTCGCCACCAGTAAAGACTGCCTATATCTAACAAAACCGTGTATCCCATATCCCTACACCTAACGTTACAACCCTTTTAAAAGACCTCTTTGATAGTTTATCCTAGGTGCTTACGCCATGTGGTGGAGGTTTGATCATTTCCCAAGCCTATGGTAATTGATGAGTGTGTAAATACTCATCATTTTTACCATTTCTGAGCTGCCAAAACATCCAAAAACACTCAATAATGAATCAAAATAGTGAAAATATCCCAGGAAAGTGTTTTACATGTTTCAAATGCAAAAATACCAAAAACAGATGAAAAACGCACAAAGTTTGCATAATTGGCAGTTTCAGTCCCCCAACTTTCAAAAGTTGTCAAATCTAGTCCCTGGTCATTCTAAAAACTTGAAAAAGTCACCAAAGGTCCTTATAAATCAAAAAGTTACATAATTATTCCTTTGGTGAAAAGTTTCACAAAATGTCAAGTTTAGTCCCTGAACTTTGAAAATTTACAAAAATGGTCCCTGGGATATGAAAAACTTTGAGAAAAACAAATTTTGTCCTTGCACTAACCTTTTATGACAGGATTGGTCCTTGGTGGAAAGTTTGGAGAAAATTACACAAATGGTCCCTGAAGTTTGAAAGTTTGACGGTTTCAGTCCCTGGTGAAAATAAATTTGAAAAATCATCAAAGGACCTTGCACTATTCATGATGTGGCATAATACACCCTTGGAAATAATTTGGAAGCATGCCAAGATCACACCTCAAACTTTGCAAAAATTACAAAAATGGTCCTTGTGAATCATAAACCAAAACCGGATCCTAAACCTAAATAATACTACTCCTAAAAACAAACCCAAGTCCAATCCATGTTACTAGCCCATCCCCATTTCCTATCTTGGGCCCAAGTTAAACTCAGCCCACCCACACCCTCGGTCAATACCAGTCAAACCCCTAACCTTTCCCCTTTTCCCTCTCACCCAGAAAACCACCAAACCACCATGGTATTGCAGCCACCACCCCAACTTGCCCATCCCATCACCACTAACCCACACCCCTACACCTACCTAAGCCACCACAATAAATGCCCCCCCCCCCCAGTTGCACGCAACCAGAGTCAAATTGCAAATAAGACTTTCCCGCCAAAATACGTGGCAGCTTGTGAGTGGACCAAAGAAGCCAGAGAGAGGTGGGAAGTGATCAGAGATGTTCAAGAAACCCTAATTCATGGCTATAAAAGGCAAAGAGTGCAAGATGATCAAGTGTCTAGTTTTTTTTAGCATAATTGTAGTCGTGTAATTTCATTAAGCAAGTGTAGTGTAGCAAAAAGCTTTTAAGCATTTGTAGAAGTCAATTCAGTGTATTATTAATCTTTTCAAATTAATATAAGCAAGTTTCTTCAACTTATTTTGTTTATGCAAATTTCAAGTTTCATGAATTAATCTGAATCATAGGCTGCTAGTGTTTGAGTTTGAATCATGGACTGAGTTAGGTTCACATAGGCTCCAATAAGCTTATTAAAGCTTTAGAGACTTTAAAACTCAGTTATATTAGAAGAAAAATCTAAAATCTAAAAATAGTCAAACTTGGTCAACTATTTGGTTTGGTTTACATTTGCAGGTTTCTGAAGTGAAAAGAGCAAGCTTGGAGCTGGTTTGGCCTATCTAAAGATAGGCTTCATAAGGAAAACCCTCTGTTCATGCTGAGGGTATCCTTGTAAGTATTTGCTCATTTCAAATTTCATTCAAAAATCTTAGTCCTTAATAGATTCTGATTCACTGCTTGAAGTTAAGATTCTGTGTTTGTTTGAGTTAATTGGGTATTGTTTAGTTAAGTTGTAGCTTAAGTTATATAACTTGCTTGTTTAAATTTGTAGTTACTTCATATCATAGTTTTATCAGTCATAATAGCTTAATTGATAATATAGTGTAATTAACCTTGTTTTCTGTTCCTAAGTGATTAACTAGACTTAGTATATCAGTTTAAGACCTTTTGGTTTGGTTTCATAAGCTTCCATAGCCTCTAGCTCCTTAAAACTCCACACAGCCTAGTATAAAGGGGTGTTTGGATTTGGTGATTCCACTGTGTTGTGAAGATTCTTGGTTGGTAACTTTGTGTAAAACTTTGTCTCAGCACCAAAACAAGTTCAAATAAGTCTTAAAAAATTGGGTGACATTGAACAAAAAGTCAAAGTCTCAAGAAATTGGTCACTCACAGTCCACTGTGAGAATTTTTGAACACAAATCCTTCTCATTAGTTACATTAGTTGTTAATTTAGTATAAACTAGCTTAAATACATCTTATAACATCACTTATAATCAGTAGGGATCATTAGAAGTTCACATAAGTCAAACTAGTTCATTTTCTAAAAAAGTCAAATTGCTCATTCACAGATTTTTGCAAAAACTCCAAGATTATTTGTGATTTATGTGCTTTGATTGAGAAGCTGAAACTTGTTGTAGTGATACACTACCACCTAAACTTTTGAGTCCTACACTGGTTTGATTTTTGTAATTTTTCTACAAGCTTCCACAAGCCTTGGAAGTGAGCTGCAGGGCAAGACTCTGCCCTGTGCACACAGACCTCACCCACACCACCACTTTAAGTGGTGGCTGCAGCCCACCTCAGTGGACCCCAGAGGTTCATTCTTGGTTTGGACAACCCCTCTCCTACCAGGGTACAAGTGTTGACCCATTGGTTGACCTAAGACTCAGTGGACCCCACCTAGTTTAGCCCCTTAAGTCTGTCCCATAACTGAGTGAAACTCAGTTTTGCTCAAGTGCTTATTGGCCTCCCATCTGCTTATTTGTGATCAATATTGGTTGTTTTTAGCTTATTCAAGTTTGTTGAACTTAATTGTACCCATTTTCACCATTGTGGACCCCACCTTCACTCATTTGCCCTTATTTGTCTAAACAGTCAACATAAGTCAACTGCCTAGCCAAAGGGGGTGCTTATAGCTTATTTATAAGCTATTTTTCAAAGTGTTTTCATAAAAGTTTCTCATTTTCAGTGGTTAAGTAGGTTTGTAAAAGAAAAATCCAAAAAAAGTCAAGTTTAAGATAAGTGATAGTTTCTATTTAATTCAATTTAATTTTGTGGAGTTTGATAGACTCCATGGACCGTTTTGAGCACTAGGGTTAAACAATAACATAGACAATATGCAGCGGAATTAAGAGTAAATCAATAGTTATTGCAACAAGGTTTTTCCCAATCACCTCCAATTATATTTGATCAGAATATAACGTGTTACCTAACTGTAACATGGATCTAAGACACCTCAGACCTTGAAGGAATACGAACACAAACTACCTAGTTCTAGACGTTTATGATAAACTACGCCCTAGAACACACACACACTTTTCTAGTCGACTACATTGTGAAAGACATAATAAAACATACGACCTGTATCCTCTTTATATAATAGAGGATTAGGTTTACAAAGGATATATTCTAAATAATAAAAAGATCCGTAGTAATCTTTTTCTTGTTCTTGAAGTTTCATCCTTTGTCACATTAAGTCCCTCTTGTTTTCATTCTTTTATTTATTTTGTCACATCAAATCAAGAATCCTAACAATCTTCCCCTATTTGATGATGACAAAACAAACAAAGTCGTGTACGAACTTCCCTAGACGAAGTAGAGAGGTTGAGATGTAGACATCTCCCTGAATGAAACAAGTATGTCTTCCCCTTAATCCATGCCATGCCACCACAATATTTCTTCCCCTTTTTTTGTTATCAACAAATAGAGAATGAATAAACCGTAGAAACTTCCCCTCGAGTGATGCATGTACATAAAATGATTCTTCAAATCTGTAGGCTTTATATAATGATCACTGATGAAGAAAACTGAGTATGACGAATTTGATGAAGAAGTTAAATAACCCAAACTTGTGTCTTATGTCTTGTACTAACCACGTGACTCCAAACTTATACCCAAAACTGAATATATAAGTAGACCGCAATCTCTTGACAAAATCCTCATCTTCAATGAGACACTGAGCACAATAACGTAACTCCTTCAAGTGATAGTTAACTAGGTCTTCGTCCATCCTCCCCTTGACCTATGAAAACTAGATTTATCAAGCTGTTGTCACCACCGTATAAAACAGACAAGTTATCTTCAAAGTGTAACTCCCCACTTTGAGATATGATAAGAACACAAACCTGTGAAACTCAACTACAACATCAAATAAATGATATTCACCTTTCTTCGTAATCAATTAAACAATAAGAACGAGCCTTTAATCTTTTAAGAACAAATAAACCAAACTCCTTGTGTGTGTAAACCAAAACCAATCAAACATACGTACTTCCCCTCACTACTCTTAAAACATCAAAACGCAGCAGTAGGAACAATATATAACGAGCAGCAGTTTGCTAGCAGCAGAGTACTAAAGCTAGCAGCAGATTGAAAATTCCCAGCAGCAGAATGAGAGCAGCAGAGTAAAATACGACAGCAGTAGAATCATAAAGCTAGCAGCAGAGTCAAACATGTAGCAGCAGAGTGAATAACGTAGCAGCAGAATCAAATAACTATCAGCAGAATCAGAATTCTCAGCAGCAGAGTATTTCGAGAATAACATACTTGTTGATCCCAGTTGAGCTAATACGATCTTGTATAGAAGTTAACTTAAACAAATACTTAAGCTTAAACGCGGAATATAAAAGCTTAACTTAAGAAGATTTAGAATTCTCTTTCAACACTTCAATATTATTAATACGAGCACTCGATAATGCTAGGGTTTTACAACCTTGAAATGAATAATAATACGTACATACTCTAACCCTAGGATCCTCCTTTTATAGACCAAGGAGTCCTACTAGGTTTACAATACCTTTCTCTACAAGATAAGAATAATCTAAATAGATAAACTATACAAAGAATCTATTCCATAATTATCCTATCGTATACAATTGTTAATCTATTCAGCAGTAGTTTCACCAAGCAGCAGATAGTCTTCAGCAGCAGAGTTACTTAACACTAGCAGCAGTTTCATTATAGCAGCAGTATTACTCAGCAGCAGAGTTACTTAGCAGCAGTGTCACTTGGTCAAAACCCAACAATCCTCCCCTAAACTTAATATTTATTTCTAAATATTCAAGTTTCTTCAAAGCTCAAAACATTACTAGGAGGATGCTTCCAAACACTTCATCCCTTGAGTATTCAGTTGATCAAATATTCTCTTATACTTTGACAGCAAATTGAATGCTTGATCATCAGAATCATAATCTTTCTGCAGCTTAAGTGTTCTTTCACTATTAACCATCTGATTAACAACATTCCAGTATCTTACCACTGGATAATCCTTTTCAGCTAGCATATACAAGGTAATTGGCCCAAGAGTTAACATATGAACTCCAGAATCTTGAAAAAGTCTCCATCTTCTTACCTTGTAGTCAGCTATCTCTGTCCACTCAGAGTCATCCATTGAAGGTTCAAACATTAGTTTAAGAGCTCTCCACAAAACATTATCAGAAGCAGTTAAGACATGATCAATTTTATCTGTCTCATACTTTTTACCATCAAATTTCTTAGCTCCAAACTTTGCCTTGTATAACTTCCACAAGTCTTCAACATCCTCTCTATCAAAGTAGTGTAACATTTGTTGAAATCTTAGAAATCTGTGAGACTTACCATCAGATCTCTGGATATCATGAAATGTTCCAATGTTAGTATCATACCCTGTAGTTACTTTGACAATTGGATATTTGACTCCTAATGGTTTAGCATCCACAACTTCAGGATCTTCCATTTTGCCAACCACAGTATACACCTTCAATCTTTCTTTAAGATGCTCAGCAGGAATGTGATCAAAATCATGTTGAAACATATCTCCTTCTGGCATTGAACTGCTTCCTTCTCCAATCTTTCTCTTCTTCTTGGCAATTGATTTTTGAACAACACCTTTTCTTTTATCACCTTGCTCAGAAGAAGTAATCTTTGTTGCATCACTTTCAAGCTTTTCAACAACATTAGCTTCTTGAATCTGCTCTGCTTCAGCTATCTTCTCAGGCATCAACTTCTTGTTCATCTGAGCAATCTGCTCCAAGTCCTCAGCACATCCCATATTATAAAAAATATCTGTTCTCCTCTTGGTTTGTTGATACAAATCAAAAACTTCTTTGTCAGAGTAAGCTTTCAACTGCACCAATGTCCATCCACCCATATTCTTTAGATACCTTTCATATTCTTTCCTTTGCTGTTTAACAGTTGGACCTTTGAATATTTTAACCTTTCCTCTAGCAGCAACATTCTCTTTTCTCTTCTTAGAAACAAATTCACTATACCAAGATTGCACATTGAAATTTGGAACTTCATTTTCTTCAATCTTGATAAGCTTATTTAGTTCAATATCAGCAGCAATTCTAATCTTTTCATCATCCCATTCATCATACATTCTTAAACCTTCAGCCTCTTTCTCAGCCAGCTGCTGATCTTCCAAGTTAATTTCCTCTTGTGCTTTAATAGCAGCAGCTTCATCATGTTCAACTTGTAATGGCTTAGGCCAAGAATCAAAAGGTACATCAGTAAAATCAACCCCTTTATATATCCATCTCTGAACATCAACTTGCTTGCCTTTACCCTTATCTGTAGAAGATGATGTGATTGTCTTCTTTTGAGTAGCAGCAGGTTCTCTTATTGTTATTCCTTTTTGAGGTTTTCTTGTTGCTGATGTTATGTTGGTGATAGGTTGTGATAATGATTGAGTTGGTAATTGTGGTGTAAGGGTGTCAGCAGTAGTCTTCTTACTTAGCAAGACCATTGCCTCTGCAGCAGCATTGTCCAAAGATCCAGCAGCAGAGTCTTGAACTTCAGCAGTATTCACTATTCCACTAGCAGCAGAATCAGAATAACTCTTAGCAGCAGAATTATGAACAGCAGTAGAGTCAGCAATAGCAGGAGCAGCATTTTCCACTGAATCTTCCAAAGTCTTTAACTCATTGCCCATCAACCCTGTTGCCTTCACTAATTGCTCAGACTCCAAAGTTTTAAGAGTATCTACCACCTTTTCTTGTGCAGCAACCACCTTTTCCATACCAACTTCATTCCCAGACTTATCAGCAACCACCTTTTCCATACCAACTTCATTATTCTGAGAACTATCCACATCCATATCTTCAATCACTGGAACCTCCCCTGAAACTATTCCAGTATCCATATCTTGAACATTATCAACTTTTTCAAGATTTACCTCTCCTGAATCCATGACAATCTCTTTCCTCCCCTGTTTGGAAACATCCTCTTCCAAATGAGTAGATGGTTCAGAAGAACTTACAACCTGAGTAGTTCCCACTTTCTTTAATCTTTTCAATGAGGTTGAAGATCTTGCTGTCTTGAAGCTCTTAATCTGTTTTCGCATTTTGATGATGACCTTGGCTTGACCAGCAACAACATCAGATAGAGTAAGAACCTTATCTTCCAAAGATTTACATTTCAACCCCAAAGTGGTACAAGTATCCGTCAATTCTTTTATAAGTTGCATTGTAGTCTCATCACTTCGACCTGTATTACCTGGTCCGAGAGGTGAATCAATGACATTGTCATCATGTACAAGTGGATCCGTCAATTCATGAGTCACTGGCCTGTCCTCATCACTTCGACCTGTGTAACCTGGTCCGAGAGGTGAATCGTGGGACAAAAACTCAGTATCAAACCTAGTTTGATCATCTGAGCCCCCTATGTTTTCCATTTGGCTAGGGTTACCATCCTGAGAAGCAAACTCATAAGAGTCCTTTTCTCTAGATGTTGCCTTGGTTTGGGTCTTAATGATGTTATCACTATCCTGCTCTGCTGCTAAGCTAGAAGCAGTAGTGACAGCCCTTGCCAACATGTCCTCTCCATCACCTAGGACAGCCTCATCTGGTACAGCCATACTAACACTATCCTGAGGTAGATTAGTGTTCTTTTTGGTTTTCCTACGGGAATATTGTTTTGTAGGTTGTATAACAGATGTAGTAACATTGGGTGTGTGATGGGAATCAGTGGGATTTCCTGATCCTTCACCCTGTTTGTTGTGCACAATTTGTTCCATAAAAGAAGTCAGATTTGTATGTGCACCAGAAAAACCTTTTCCATGTTTATTCAAAAAAGTAAAAGTCCTTGAGGCCAATTTAGGAGCCTCATATTCAGCATGATGAGCTCTAGTTTTAGAAATTTGTTTTTCAATAAGGATTTGAAGAAATCTTGGATATAACAAATAAGCACCATCTTCAACACCTTTAATAAACCCAGCCAAAATCATTTTTGAAAAATTAAATGGTTGACCTTTGCACAGACATATCATTGCAGAAGCAATGGTAATACTGAACTCATGCCACCCAGATGTTTTAGGACTCAAACAATGAAGGAATAGATGTATCAAAAATTTGTATTGAGGACAGAGGAGAGCTTTAAACTTAAGTCCTTTCACAAGAAGCACTCTCTCAAAGTCCAAATTTCCAGTTCTTAATGTTCCAATTCCAACAATCTTTCCACCTTTTGGATCATTCCCAAAAGCTACATAACCACCATCAAAAGCCTCAAGATCTTCAAGTTGAGACTCATCACCAGTCATGTGTCCAGAACATCCACTGTCAACAATAACCATATCTTTAAGCTCATCCAGTAGATTGACCTGCACATGAAAAATAGAGAAATCAGTTTCTCTTGATGACCCAAGCCATTACTGACTTGGATCTGCCCTGTGCATCAGTATAATCAAATTTCTTTAAATCACTTGATGCACTGCTATTCTTGGAAACAGTATTTGAAACATTTGTTTTTGGTTTCCAAGTCCAGCAAGCTGAGGCCTTAACAGCATAAAAGTGATTACCAACAACTGTATTTGGAAGATGTTTTGGCTCAGAAGTAGAAAGTTTTGTACTAGCAGCAGGTTGCTTGCTAGCAGTAGAGTACATACTAGCAGCAGAATGCTTACTAGCAGTAGAGCCATTAGAAGAACTAGTTGTTGATTTGAAAACACCTTTTGGTTTAGCAGCATAAATTGATCTAGTAGCACCAGATCTCAACAAAACAGCTCTAGGAATCATGTTTCTATTAGGATGAGGGTGAGTTTGTTTTGTGACATATTTGTGATTCACCCTTGAATATTGATTCCAAACAGGTCTTTGGTGTTCAGGACATCTACCAATCAAGTGGTCAAAGCTACCACACTTATAACAAGCCTTCTTTTGTAATTCAAACTGGTTACCTAATCTCTGTGAAACTAGATTGTTGAAGTTTCTTTGGTTACCTCTAGGCTTATTATCAAAACTTCTCAATTGTTCTCTAGGCACCTCATTGTACTCTACCATTCTCCTAGCAAGCTTATTTCCTAACACAGGCTTGACAAACTTAATCTGTTCTACCTTAGGTTTAACCTGAGTAGGAATCTCTTCCTTTTTAACTTTAAGTTTTGGTTGAACCTGTTCTTCTTCACTTTCACTATCAGAATACCAATCTTCTATAATAGGAGCTTCAGGAAATTTTCTAGCCTCAACCTTAGGTGTCTCATTAACACTTGTGCTACTTTCACCTACAGGTTTTTCAATATTCAGCTCACTAATGAAGGATAGTTCTTTTCCTGGTGGAGCAAAAGCACTTTTGGCTGGAGGAGCCACTTCATTATACCCAATTCCACTACCTTTTCTCATCAAATTATTCTCAATAGATTTATGAACTAGATCAGAAGCATATTGTTGTTTTTGTACTCTTACTACATGTTTATCTTTTTCAGCAAGAGCTTGTTCTTTTTCTTTTTCAGCTTCTTCTAGCTTATTTTTAAGAACTTCTACTTCACTATTTTTCTTAAAAATTTCTATATCTCTGAGATTAAGTTGTTCTACATATTCCTTTTCACACTCTTTGAGATATTCTAACCTTCTCTCAACATTTTGAATACCTACTTTATAACCTAAGTTATCAAGTTTTAGATGTTCAACTTCTTTATTTAAACTCTCATTCCTAGCCTTAAGAACTTCTATAGTGTCAGAACAAGATTTAAATGAACATCCAGATGATTCAGAATCATTAGATACCTCAGAGTCAGAGCCTGATGATGAACCATATGCCATAAGTGCAAAGTTATGTACTTTGGGTTGAACAGCAGCAACCAAAGAGAAATTTGGTTCTTCTTCAGCCATATCACTCCAGTCATATTCTCCCAGCCCATCACAAGCTACCATTGCAGACTTTGATTCTTCAGTCTTCTTTGGAACTTCAGCAATCTTCTTTGGAGATCTACACTCTCTAGCAAAGTGTCCCTTCCTGTTGCAATTGTAGCATTCAATCTTAGACTTGTCAAACCCTGGACTCTCCTTAGCCTTGTATTTGACTTCTCTTCCAGTCTTTTTCCAGAACTTTCTTGCTCTTAAAGTCAACATTGCCATTTGCCACTTGAGATCAATTTCTTCAAGATCATCTGGATCAATATGATCCAAATCTTGATTTATGACATGTGATCTTATGGTTGAAGTAAGCTCAGCCAAGAATGCACATAAAGCAACATCACTGGTAGAAATCTTGTCATTTGAACTAGCAGCAGATCCAGATCCATCAGCAGTAGATACTCCATAAGCAGTAGAGTGAGTATCTTGAGTCTCTTTGGATTTTGAAGACACAAAAGCAAGATTTTGTGTACTAGAAGATGAAGTCGAAGAAGTAGCCAATTCAGATTCATACACCCTTAAATTGTTGTATAGGCTCTCCAACTTCATTGTTTCAAAGTCAGGTTTATTCCTCCACACCACTGTGTGCATACTCCATTCAGGTGCAAGACTTCTTAGAAACTTGAGATTCACATCTTCCTGTGGAACAACATACCCAACAAGCTTTAGATGACTAACCAGTTGATTTAGCCTGTTGTATGTGCCAATTATCTTTTCTCCAGGTTCAGAAGTAAAGTTTTCAAACTGATGCTTCAACATATTCTTTCTGGACTTCTTAGTAGCATCATTCCCTCCAAACCTGAATTCTACTGCATCCATTAATGCTTTTCCTGTTTCACAATCATCAAAGTCCATTTGAAATTCATTAGGTATTCCCATTAAGAGAATACTATGAGCTTTGATTTCCAGCTTCCTTGCTGCATTAGCTTCAGCAGACTTAATTGGAATCTCCTTGCCATCAGCACTCTTCTCTGGTTCAGAATCACCATTAACAATCACATTCCACATGTTGAAGTCAATCATGCGAATGTATTGTCTGATTCTCCTCTTCCACAGCTCATACTCAGAAGGATTGAGCATGGGAACCCCTGAAGCAGTCACCATATGAGTTTCATCACCCATCTTAAGCAAACGATTTGGAACAGCAACCTTTTAAAGAAACAAAATCTTCTTGATTATAACTTCTAGATCACAAGCTCTGATACCACTTGTTGATCCCAGTTGAGCTAATACGATCTTGTATAGAAGTTAACTTAAACAAATACTTAAGCTTAAACGCGGAATATAAAAGCTTAACTTAAGAAGATTTAGAATTCTCTTTCAACACTTCAATATTATTAATACGAGCACTCGATAATGCTAGGGTTTTACAACCTTGAAGTGAATAATAATACGTACATACTCTAACCCTAGGATCCTCCTTTTATAGACCAAGGAGTCCTACTAGGTTTACAATACCTTTCTCTACAAGATAAGAATAATCTAAATAGATAAACTATACAAAGAATCTATTCCATAATTATCCTATCGTATACAATTGTTAATCTATTCAGCAGTAGTTTCACCAAGCAGCAGATAGTCTTCAGCAGCAGAGTTACTTAACACTAGCAGCAGTTTCATTATAGCAGCAGTATTACTCAGCAGCAGAGTTACTTAGCAGCAGTGTCACTTGGTCAAAACCCAACAAATTTTAATTTTCATTTTTAGATTTTAATTAAGTACTGATTGAGGCAAAAGCAGTCAACTAAAGTCAACCACGGATATGGTCAACATAGTCAAACTCCTTAGGCTCAATGCTCCGCGGAATATAGTGTTTCCCCGGGTCGTTATGTCCCGACGAGGTGTGGATGGTTAACAAACGGTTTCGTGATCGGGTGAATCTGGATGAAAAGGGGTTTTGAGTGTGATTAAACTACGGAATCTACAAGAGAATAGCTTAAATAAGCTATATGAATAAGACGGGAAACTAGGGAAAACCAGAAACGATTTAAACCTAAAAACGCGTACGTTACGTTTAAATAAAACGTAAACGTACGAAATAAAACGTAAAAACTGAAATCTGAAAACACCCAGGGGGTGAAAATGACTTTTTTACAAACTAAAAGGTAAAAGAAACTTTTTAGAAAAAGAAAATAAATTTTTACACTAATTAATTATTTAATATTAATTAAATACTAAAAAGGTGAAAATAAAATTTCTAAAATTATAAAATAACTAAAAACTAATTTTAAAATTAAAAATAAGTATTTTTGTCTTTTTGTGGTTTTTCTATTAATTACTTACTAATTAATTATTAATTACCTAATTAAACTATTTTAAATTAAGAAAATTAGCAAATGAACAGTAAAAATTCTAATAAAATTTCTAAAATTATTTTATAACATATAAAAGCTATAAAAAATATAAAAACTAGGTTTTGCTTAGTAAAAACTAATTATGCTATTTTAATACTAATTATTAATTAATAATTAATAAAACAAAAATTAATTCTAATAAATACTAAATGATAAAATAAAAATCTGAGAAAATTATTATAAATACTTTAACTTAAGAGGAAATTAAGAAAAATATAAAAAAGCTAAGTTCTTAATAAAAATATAAAAATGAAAATTAAAATTAAATTATATTAAATAGAAACTATCACTTAATATTAAATTGATTTTTCTTGATTTTTATTTTAGAAACTTATTTTACAACTAAAAACAAAAAACTTTTACAAAAACAACTTTTATGAAAATAAAAAATAAGCACTTGAGGTGCTTATTTGGTCAACAGTTGACTTTTGTTGACCAAGGGGCAAAATAAGCTAAAATCAGCTTAGGTGGGGCCCACTCTGGTTGAATCTGGATTAAATGAGTTAATGTAACATGTTTAAGCATGAAAGAACCAAAAAGTCCCACATAATAAGCCAATAAGCCACAAATAAGCACATGGATTCTTGTTTTGGAACTGAAAATGGGACAAAGTCTTTGGCTTGATTCAGGTGGGTCCCAGTGGATCTCAGGTCAACCCAATGGTCAAAACATGCACCCTACCAGGAGGGGGTTGAAATAGGCCAAGTAGTGGTTGTGGGTCCCACTGAGGTGGTCAGAAACCACCACCAAAGTGGTGGTGGTAGAACTGAGCTGCTGCAGCAGGGGAGTGATGCCCCCTGCAGCTGTGTTTGGATGTGAGTGGAGCCCACACAAAAATTCCTAAAAATATAACAAATTTGGGAAAATGAAGTTGAGCTGATATACAACAAGTCCTAAAAAATTCGAACCCTAAAACATCCCACAAAATTCCCTAAAATTCTTGTAACTTTTGACTTTTCAGAAAACTAGAACATTTGACTTTTTGCAAAAACTTAGAACTTTGACTTTTGTGAACTTGTATTTGGGTCTAAATGATCTAAACTGATGTGTTAGGTTATATTATAGCTAAATTAAGCTAGAATGATGACTTTTAACAAAATGGGTGAGATTTGGAAACCAAAACCCTCAACAGTTAACTGTTGGGTGGGTTTTGGTTTGATTTTGACTTTGGTTTGAACAAATACCACTTTTTATGTGCTAACTAACCTAAAACAATCTTTTGGAAAATGATTCAACAGGGAACAACCAATGAAACACCCTAAATCCTAGTTGGATCAGTTAATCCAAACACCCCCATTAGTTGACTGTTGTGGTGTTTTTCAAAAGGAAATGACTTTTTAAGCTTGAAAAATGAAAACCAGGTACCAAACCAGTGACAATATGATGAAAGGGGCAGTTAAGTACTGAAAATAAGCAGTTCCTTATAAGCAATAAGCAAAATGCCAAATTAATCTAAACTCACAGTTAAAATAAAAGTTGCATGAAAACACAATCAAACTACAAGATTTAATCTAATGTGCATCTAATAAGCAAGTCATGACTAGAATAAGCTGAAACAAACACAGAATAAGCAGTGAAATAGCAATGGCTACAGTAACTGTGCAAAAACTTGAGAATGACTTACAATGTGATCCTGTGAGTCCTAAACAAGGAACCAAGTACTCACACTAGTCCTACTGCCTCCCAAGAGACATCTAAACCATTTCCATCCTTGAGCAACCATGTTCCTAGCCTCATCTTTGCTACACACTGATTTATGAATTTCCCACTATTTTTATGAATTTTTGGTATTTTTGGATTTTTCAAACTAGACTTGTTTTAAATGCTCAGGAGCTTGAGGAAGTTTATAAATAAGCTAAATGAGCTTAAACAAATAAGAAACAACAACTTATAACACTTAAACAAGATTTTGGAATTTTGAGTAAAATGGCAAAATCTGAAAATGCAAAGGTAAACTGAAAGTAAGCTTACATAAAAGTGGAATTACATTAATAGAACTGAGAACAAACTTTTTAAACTAATTTTAATAACTAGAAACTAAAATTACATAAGTTCGACCTAAAAATTACACTAAAAATTATTCTACTCTCACTACTTGCTTTTCTTCTCTCTTTTCTTTTCTTTTATAGCTCCTGGAGAGTGTTTGAACAAATCCCACAGCTGTTGGATGAGAGAGGGCAATCCTAGCCCTCCATTTGCTTTTTGGCGGGAAATGGGCACTTGGCAGGTTTAGTGGAGTGGTTGAGGTTGGTTGGTGCATTAATGGAGGAGGGGGGATGTATGGGTGAGGTTGAGTGTTTGGGGAAAAAGTAGAGGAGGGGGGTGGACAAGATTACAGGTTTTAAGGTGTGTGTTAATGGTGGATTAGGGAGGGAAAATGGGAGGTTAGGGGTGAGTTTGACTGGGTCAATCCCAGTATAAATAAAACGGGGGGAGTTAATATATTTTAGGGGTGGGCTGGTTTTAGTGAGATGGGCCAAGGGGTAGTGTGGGGGTGGGCCTGGTGGATCAGGTTTGTGTTTGGGTGGTGTTTGTTTATTTAGGGTTCATTTGGTTTAGGTAAATAATCACAAAGACCATTTTTGTAATTTGGAAAATTGCAAGGACTGAAAATGCATTCTTTCCATAGATATCATAAGGACCAAACTTGCTAACTTTAATGACCCATGGATCCAAAATGTATTATTTATTTTATTTATTTTATTTTTAAAACACCGGGGACCAATTATGACAAATTACCAAACTTAAGGGACCAAACATGGAATTTCCATAAACTTCACACCAAGGACTAAAAATGATTTTTTTGTAACTTCCCAAGGACCAAAATTGATTTTTCATTCAAAATTATCCCACCAGGGACCTTTTCTGCCAATATTTGAAACTCCAGGGACCAAACTGTAAATTTTCAAAACTTTTCCAATTTTTCACCAAAGGACTAAATATGACAACTTATGATTTCAAAAGGACCTTTGGTGATAATTTTCTATATTTTGAATATCCAGGGACTAGTTTTGTAATTTTATGAAAGTTGGGGGACTGAAACTGCCAATTTTGCAAACTTTGTGCGTTTTTCATTTATTTTTGCTCATTTTGCATCTAAAACATATAAAACACAATTTTGAAATATTATTAGTATTTTGATGCATTTCTGAGTGTTTTTGTATGTTTTGCAGTTCAGATTAGACCAAAAATGATGAGTGTTTGAGCACTCATCAATCCCTCACACTAAACTATTGCTAGTCCCTAGCAATACTGTTTTGAAAACTTGATGGATTTTAAACTCTTTACCAAAAGCCATCACTTCTGGAGTAGCCAGGTGTAAGAACTGTGGCACACCTGATAACCGTGTGATTTTGAGCAAACCACCAGCTGTCAACGGATTTGAGTAGTCTTTACCAAAAGCCGTTTGCTTCTGGACTAGCCAGCTCTTGATGGAATAGTCAACATCTTGGTGAGCTGATTACCAATTATGGATTTTCCACCGCCTTTACCACAAGCCATAATCTTGTGGGCTAGCCAACTCATTTGTTTTCGGGGAGTTGAGGAACCATACAATTTTGGCAAATTGCAAGCCGTAAACGGATTTGAGATGTCTTTACCAAGTGTCGTTTGCTCCTGGACTAGCCAATTCCTTTTGTCGGTTAGACAAGGCGGACTGATTACCACAAAAATTTTGAAGCACTAGTGAAAAATTTTTAAAATTTTTGAAATTTTGGCTAAAACGGGGGTATTATATAGTAAAATATGATAAAATTCGCTAGAATAGCGAATACCCCCCCCCCCCCCCCACACTAAGCATGAATATTGTCCTCAATATTCAAAATCCCGGCTATTATGCCGACACTTTGAACGTAAAAGGGCAACATTACAAGCTAAGCGTGGAAAACACCATTTTGTTTTTCACTCTTGTAACTATAGCATGGGGGACTCCCCCACACTTAGGGTGAAAACCCTATAAGCATGCTATTGTTTTTGTTTACTGAGTCGCTAGCTTGACTCGACCCCGAATTCATTTGTCCTTGGGGAAGCATGATGTGGAAGAAACAATCTCAACCGGACTTTCATTCAAAATGTTTGGACAAAAATATGAAGCACGTGAAAGTTCCACTCCGATGAGATAAGTATCCGGCTCAAGATAATGATACATGAAAATGCCGGGATCAAATATGGTATCTTCATTCCCGAAAGAGTGAAGAACAGGAGAAGTCACCCTGTAGGTGAAGAAGGGAAGAAAGATCTTGATGACAATCAAGATGGATTCATCATCATCAGAAAGAGAATTCATGATTGGTGTATCATGAATCTCGTCAGTAAAGCTCGTGTGATCTAGACATATTATGGGTGGGAGGGTTGGAAATTTGATATCAATCAAATTCTCAAGGTTGAGAATATTTCCCTCTGGAAAACAAAGATCAACTTTGTCTAGATCAAAGTAGAAATTATCATACTCTGGTGGAGATATGATATGAGTGAGTTCACCAGAGAACTCCTCAAAGGTGAATGAATCATACTCGGGGAGAGAAATTTGAGAATGAGAAGTGGTACTGCCACTAACCTTCTCTCCCATATGATCAAAGGTAAAGGCTTCAAACTCCGGAATAGGATCGTCGGAGACAATGTCACTATCCTTTATGGGGATAGGAGATGAAATAGGTTTCATTTTGAAAGCCTCGATTTTAGAAATGAGGAGATCGACATTCAATAATGTTGCACGAAGTGCTTCATCCTTGATTTCAGTGTCAACCTCATCATTCTCTTCTTCTAAGCTAACTAGCTTAGAAGGTAATTCTTCCATATAAACGATGTCCCCACAAGATAACGAATTGTCATCAGTAGAATCGGAGAACATCTCATCATGATTAGATGGGAAGAATAGAGGAGGAGGAATATCACACAAATGATCAAGAGTTCCCTGTGACTCTCTCGGGATTGGGACAAGGTCCTCAACACTAGACTTTATGAATTCGTCCGATTCCTTATCAGGAACAGTGTCAAGATGCTCGTCCCCCATGATCAGAGAGTGAGTGTGAATCTCGGGTGTGATAAGAGTGGGTTGAGATGGGATCTCAACTGATGGAATCTCATCTGATGAATCTTTGTAAAATTGAAGGATATCAAGGATATCCTCATCATCACTATCATCAAGAATGAAACAAAATCGAGAGCTAGATTTGGCTGCTTTTTCTTTTGCTATTGATTCCCTAATAGATCTTTCATAAGCATCTTGGGAATTTATTTTAGCAGCCTGTTCGTCAGCTAACAATTCTTCCATCGATTTTTGGTTTGGATTATCTGGGGTATGTGTTATTCCTCTCAAGTCTTTCACTAAATCCAAAAGATCAATGAGAAGACTTTGAGGAATTGGTGGAGATGGAGGTTCGTCATAATACGATGTGTCAAAATTGTCACAAGGATATGGATTACCCGTTTGACAATCTGAGCTGAAGTGTGGACCTCCACAATAATCACAACAGTAAAACTGATGTGGCTGTGGGTTGTACGTGCTAGAGTTACAACCGTTATCAGGAAACTGCTCATAGACAAGCGTGTTTCCCGATTGGCAATCATAACTGTAGTGTGAACCACCACAGTGCTCACAACAGTAAAACTGCTGAGAATCATGGTGTGGTAGTTGGTGGAATGAATTAGTGGTGTCATGATAGGAATAGGGATCTTGGTTAAAGACAGACCCGTTTCCCGACTCTACCATGCCACAACCGGGGCAACTTCCACCATTATGAGAACTACCACACCACTGGCAAACCAGAAAGTGTGGATGAGACATAGAAAGAATCAAATGAGTATGGAGGGGTAGGGATGAAGAATCAAAGATGTGAGAGGGTAAAGGTGAATATTTTTGGGTTTTTGGATAAACATTTTGTACAAATGAGAAAGAAAATGTTTTTGTGTTCGTTGAAAACTGAGTTTAAAATGTTTTCGTGAACGATTTTGTTTTGATAAATAGAAAATATGAACAAAGGGTGGATAAATGTACAATGGAACGAATTCCAAAGACACTAATCAGAAAAACCGTTTAGATACGCACACAACCTCCCCGGCAGCGGCGCCAAAAATTGATTGAGGCAAAAGCAGTCAACTAAAGTCAACCACGGATATGGTCAACATAGTCAAACTCCTTAGGCTCAATGCTCCGCGGAATATAGTGTTTCCCCGGGTCGTTATGTCCCGACGAGGTGTGGATGGTTAACAAACGGTTTCGTGATCGGGTGAATCTGGATGAAAAGGGGTTTTGAGTGTGATTAAACTATGGAATCTACAAGAGAATAGCCTAAATAAGCTATATGAATAAGACGGGAAACTAGGGAAAACCAGAAACGAATTAAACCTAAAAACGCGTACGTTACGTTTAACTAAAACGTAAACGTACGAAATAAAACGTAAAAACTGAAATCTGAAAACACCCAGGGGGTGAAAATGACTTTTTTACAAACTAAAAGGTAAAAGAAACTTTTTAGAAAAAGAAAATAAATTTTTACACTAATTAATTATTTAATATTAATTAAATACTATTTATTACTTATAATTAATATTTAAAATACTTAAATATAATACAATATTAATTAAATACTAAAAAGGTGAAAATAAAATTTCTAAAATTATAAAATAACTAAAAACTAATTTTAAAATTAAAAATAAGTATTTTTGTCTTTTTGTGGTTTTTCTATTAATTACTTACTAATTAATTATTAATTACCTAATTAAACTATTTTAAATTAAGAAAATTAGCAAATGAACAGTAAAAATTCTAATAAAATTTCTAAAATTATTTTATAACATATAAAAGCTATAAAAAATATAAAAACTAGGTTTTTCTTAGTAAAAACTAATTATGCTATTTTAATACTAATTATTAATTAATAATTAATAAAACAAAAATTAATTCTAATAAATACTAAATGATAAAATAAAAATCTGAGAAAATTATTATAAATACTTTAACTTAAGAGGAAATTAAGAAAAATATAAAAAAGCTAAGTTCTTAATAAAAATATAAAAATGAAAATTAAAATTAAATTATATTAAATAGAAACTATCACTTAATATTAAATTGATTTTTCTTGATTTTTATTTTAGAAACTTATTTTAAAACTAAAAACAACAAACTTTTACAAAAACAACTTTTATGAAAATCAAAAATAAGCACTTGAGGTGCTTATTTGGTCAACAGTTGACTTTTGTTGACCAAGGGGCAAAATAAGCTAAAATCAGCTTAGGTGGGGCCCACTCTGGTTGAATCTGGATTAAATGAGTTAATGTAACATGTTTAAGCATGAAAGAACCAAAAAGTCCCACATAATAAGCCAATAAGCCACAAATAAGCACATGGATTCTTGTTTTGGAACTGAAAATGGGACAAAGTCTTTGGCTTGATTCAGGTGGGTCTCAGTGGATCTCAGGTCAACCCGATGGTCAAAACATGCACCCTACCAGGAGGGGGTTGAAATAGGCCAAGTAGTGGTTGCGGGTCCCACTGAGGTGGTCAGAAACCACCACCAAAGTGGTGGTGGTAGAACTTAGCTGCTGCAGCAAGGGAGTGATGCCCCCTGCAGCTGTGTTTGGATGTGAGTGGAGCCCACACAAAAATTCCTAAAAATATAACAAATTTGGGAAAATGAAGTTGAGCTGATGTACAACAAGTCCTAAAAAATTCAAACCCTAAAACATCCCACAAAATTCCCTAAAATTCTTGTAACTTTTGACTTTTCAGAAAACTAGAACATTTGACTTTTTGCAAAAACTTAGAACTTTGACTTTTGTGAACTTGTATTTGGGTCTAAATGATCTAAACTGATGTGTTAGGTTATATTATAGCTAAATTAAGCTAGAATGATGACTTTTAACAAAATGGGTGAGATTTGGAAACCAAAACCCTCAACAGTTAACTGTTGGGTGGGTTTTGGTTTGATTTTGACTTTGGTTTGAACAAATACCACTTTTTATGTGCTAACTAACCTAAAACAATCTTTTGGAAAATGATTCAACAGGGAACAACCAATGAAACACCCTAAATCCTAGTTGGATCAGTTAATCCAAACACCCCCATTAGTTGACTGTTGTGGTGTTTTTCAAAAGGAAATGACTTTTTAAGCTTGAAAAATGAAAACCAGGTACCAAACCAGTGACAATATGATGAAAGGGGCAGTTAAGTACTGAAAATAAGCAGTTCCTTATAAGCAATAAGCAAAATGCCAAATTAATCTAAACTCACAGTTAAAATAAAAGTTGCATGAAAACACAATCAAACTACAAGATTTAATCTAATGTGCATCTAATAAGCAAGTCATGACTAGAATAAGCTGAAACAAACACAGAATAAGCAGTGAAATAGCAATGGCTACAGTAACTGTGCAAAAACTTGAGAATGACTTACAATGTGATCCTGTGAGTCCTAAACAAGGAACCAAGTAATCACACTAGTCCTACTGCCTCCCAAGAGACATCTAAACCATTTCCATCCTTGAGCAACCATATTCCTAGCCTCATCTTTGCTACACACTGATTTATGAATTTCCCACTATTTTTATGAATTTTTGGTATTTTTGGATTTTTCAAACTAGACTTGTTTTAAATGCTCAGGAGCTTGAGGAAGTTTATAAATAAGCTAAATGAGCTTAAACAAATAAGAAACAACAACTTATAACACTTAAACAAGATTTTGGAATTTTGAGTAAAATGGCAAAATCTGAAAATGCAAAGGTAAACTGAAAGTAAGCTTACATAAAAGTGGAATTACATTAATAGAACTGAGAACAAACTTTTTAAACTAATTTTAATAACTAGAAACTAAAATTACATAAGTTCGACCTAAAAATTACACTAAAAATTATTCTACTCTCACTACTTGCTTTTCTTCTCTCTTTTCTTTTCCTTTATAGCTCCTGGAGAGTGTTTGAACAAATCCCACAGCTGTTGGATGAGAGAGGGCAATCCTAGCCCTCCATTTGCTTTTTGGCGGGAAATGGGCACTTGGCAGGTTTAGTGGAGTGGTTGAGGTTGGTTGGTGCATTAATGGAGGAGGGGGGATGTATGGGTGAGGTTGAGTGTTTGTGGAAAAAGTGGAGGAGGGGGGTGGACAAGATTACAGGTTTTAAGGTGTGTGTTAATGGTGGATTAGGGAGGGAAAATGGGAGGTTAGGGGTGAGTTTGACTGGGTCAATCCCAGTATAAATAAAACGGGGGGAGTTAATATATTTTAGGGGTGGGCTGGTTTTAGTGAGATGGGCCAAGGGGTAGTGTGGGGGTGGGCCTGGTGGATCAGGTTTGTGTTTGGGTGGTGTTTGTTTATTTAGGGTCCATTTGGTTTAGGTAAATAATCACAAAGACCATTTTTGTAATTTGGAAAATTGCAAGGACTGAAAATGCATTCTTTCCATAGATATCATAAGGACCAAACTTGCTAACTTTAATGACCCATGGATCCAAAATGTATTATTTATTTTATTTTTTTTATTTTTAAAACACCGGGGACCAATTATGACAAATTACCAAACTTAAGGGACCAAACATGGAATTTCCACAAACTTCACACCAAGGACTAAAAATGATTTTTTTGTAACTTCCCATGGACCAAAATTGATTTTTCATTCAAAATTATCCCACCAGGGACCTTTTCTGCCAATATTTGAAACTCCAGGGACCAAACTGTAAATTTTCAAAACTTTTCCAATTTTTCACCAAAGGACTAAATATGACAACTTATGATTTCAAAAGGACCTTTGGTGATAATTTTCTATATTTTGAATATCCAGGGACTAGTTTTGTAATTTTATGAAAGTTGGGGGACTGAAACTGCCAATTTTGCAAACTTTGTGCATTTTTCATTTATTTTTGCTCATTTTGCATCTAAAACATATAAAACACAATTTTGAAATATTATTAGTATTTTGATGCATTTCTGAGTGTTTTTGTATGTTTTGCAGTTCAGATTAGACCAAAAATGATGAGTGTTTGAGCACTCATCAAGTACTTAGTACTTTTATATTTTTATTAATTACCTTATATAGTAAAGTATTTTTAGTAAATTTTTCAGATTTTTATTCTGTCATTTAGTATTAATTAGATTTAATTTTAGTTTTCTTTATTATTAATTAATATTAAGTATTAAATATCATATTTAGCTTTTATAAAGTAAAACTTAGTTTTTATATTTTTCCTAGCTCTAATATAGTATAATAGACTTTTAGAAAATATATTTTGAATTTCTACTGTTCATTTTATATTTTTCTTATTTTAATTGTTTAAATTAGACTTAAGTTAATTAAAAGGTAAATAATTAGTGGATTAATCTTAAAACATAATTTTTAGAGTTTTTATAATTTTTTAGGATTCCAGTGATGGTTAAGTAATTTTATAAATTTTCTTATAATTTTTTAAGTTAATTTAGTATTAATATTAATTAAAAGTAGTTGAATTAGTTTAATTTAGTTAAATAGTTTTTAATTTATAAAAAACCCATAAAAAGACAAAAATATTTATTTTTATTTTTTATACTTTCTTCAAGTTCTAATTTAAGTTTAGAAATTATTTTTGCAAATTTTTAGTTTAATTTGTAGTAGTTATAATTATTAGTTAATTTAAATTAGATTTTAATTTAGATTTTAAATAGTTTTATTAATTAAATAATATTTAAATAATATTTTAATCATTTTCACAATTTCATTTTCATTTTTAATTTTAAGTTTCAAAAAGTTTCAAAAGCACCCCCTGTAGTTTGTTAAATACCAAAATCCCACTTTTTCAGTCCGATTGCGTAAATCTGAATTGTGAATACGTGCATATATCTGGTATCTGATTTTTGTGAATATTATATCTGTGTACAAATACCAAAATAACAGTAGCAATATCAATTCCACATCATCTGGCTACTGTCCTCAGTGCCACTCACTCATAAACGATTCCAAAAGCACAATTTCAATCTCGCTGGGACTTTAACGACCCGGGGAAAAACTATACTATCCACGGAGTATTGGGACGAGGCTGTCTTTGACTTGTTGACCTTGGTCAATAATATCTGATGGTTTAGACCCAATCAGTAATCTATTTTGCTATGACAGGTAGTGAGAGATGTTTTCCATTTCCATATTGTGATATTACTTTATTACACCCGAGAGATGTGAGTATCTAAACACTATTTGTGAGGTGCTAGTATATGACCTCCGTACTTGTCTTTGGTCTTTAGTGGAACGATTATTTGTTGTAATTACTTTTATATTAGTGTTAAATGACCCATAACTTGTATTTTGAGTAGAATAAAAGCGCATTTGCTTGAGGACAAGCAAATCTCAAGTGTAAGGGTATATGATGAGGCGAAAAATGAACGACTTTTAGGGGGTCATTTAAGCCGGAATTGGAATTTATTTGATCAAATATTACCCTAAATCGTTCCTTTTGTGATTTTAGGTACTTTGGGAGTGAAATCTGGAAAAGGAAGCAATTCAGGCGTTTTTGGAGCATAAAAGTGAAGAAAACGCCAAAGACTTAATTTTCCATGCTGAGAACAGTACCTGACGGCGTCAAGAGTAAAAGTGGTGACGACCCAGTGCAAACCTGACGGCGTCACAAAAAGGGCGTCAAGAGTTAAATTTGTGACGGCCTGCATAAGGAGACTACATGACGGCGTCAGACCCAGATCTAGGCAGTTCGAGGAACTATTTGGCGGCGAGATGACGGCGTCAGACATTTGTTCTTGACGCCGTCACCTTCTAAACTCTATATATAGTTTTCTATTTATTATTCATTAGAGAGGAACTTGTGTGGAGAAACCTAGGGCCGAACTTTGTAAACCCTAGGTCATATTTTACAGTACTTTCAAGGGTTTTCACCCCTTGAATCCTTTCATGTGTTATTAAGATAAGTCTTCTCTTTAATTCAATCAATATGTCTATGTGTTGGTTGATTATATCTTTTACTTGTCTTGATTTCAACATGCTAGGCTAGATCTATCTTATGTTTACTTAGATCTAATGAAACCTTGATGTTAATTATGTGTTGATTACATGTTTATGGTTGTATTGGATGAATGATTTCAATGTTAGGCTTAAGAAAACTGGCAGATCTCCATTGTGTAACATGCTTGAACGTCTTAGGAAACATGAACTGATGTGTACTAGGTTTTATTGGTTGTATTTAATGCATGAGTAAATTCTAATGATCCCATGTTAGGAGCTTCTTAGCCGGCTCGACATAGGAGTGAAGTAGGCACTCATAGGATTGGGGAAGTAAGTACGCCACCCCATGAATGGTATTAAGGAATACAATCCGTCATCCACGCAACTATAACAAGTAATTAACGTGTAAAAGATATCTAGGGAGTAGTGAAATCTAAGTAAACACAATTCTCCCACATATTGCTCACAACTTTAGTTCAATATAGTTTATTTTCATTTTAGTATTTTATTTTGATTGCATCTTTAGTATTGGGTTAGTTGACTAGCAACTAATTCCGCCAAACTCCTTCAAACCCGAGATTTAAATTTGCTTTTTAAAAATATAAAAAATACAAAAAGAATCATCCCTCATCTCTAGACCTAGTCTTTATAGGTTTTCTAATCCTAGCGACACTATTCCTAGCTGAACGATCAATCCCCCGGTACTTGTCATTATACTATACTACATCGATCAAGTAGACTGCCTGGTAGGGGTTGTAAGCTTCTCGAGATCCCTCGAGAGGTAAAGCCTGGTGCAATCCCTACGCATCATTCATGCATAGAAAATTACTTGGTCTTGGATGAAGTTTGAGAAACTGAGATTTTGTTGTATTATAATCGTTACAAACTTTTTGGAATTTCTAATTAGAATTTGAATTGCATGTTTTCATGCTTTTACTTAATTGTGTTTTCGAATTATTTTAGTGGGAAGACGTAAACTATGCACGCAACACAAAAACGGCCCGCTTTCTAATTTAAAAAACAAATATCGTGCAACAACACATAAATGACGATGATATGAATGTCACGTGTTCTGCCCGACCAATTCTGATATGATTGCCATCCTTGATTGAAACCCATGAAGGATATCCAACTTTTGGCGGGAAACCCATGAAGGATATCTGATATTTTTGGGTTATCTTTAGTCATTTTTTGCCAACTGCATAATTGATTGAAAAAACAATACTTAAATTCAGGTTGTTCTTTCTTTGTTATTGTTGTTGTTGCCATTTTTGCTAAAATTTTGTTATTGTCATTTCTGCTAAAAATTGATTATCTGTTCATTTGTTATTGTCATTTCTGCTAAAACTTGATTATCGCCTCGGCCAAAAAACAGGCACGCCTGCAACGCGGCAATCGTCGCCATTCTTGTTATTATTATTAAATTTTTTTTCTCTCTCTTATATAAAATCAAAATTCAAATCCTAATATAAATTTAAATCAAATCCGAATCCAAAACCCCTCTACAAACCAAACGCACCTTTAGTTAGTTAAAATGTTAGAAATCATGATATGGAAAAACGAACAAAGGAAAAAGAGAAGATTGGTTTTAGTCTTCTGCTTTCAATTAAACGGTCCTAACTAGAAAGTGGGTCATATCCGTATATTGGCATACAAAGTTAGAAATCTCGTTTCGTTGATTTGGTATTCGTAGATTCCTTAAATTAGTTATAACTAACTTGGTAACCATCTTCATTTCGATAGATAAAGTCCACCTTATCTTATCATGTCTTTATAACTTTGTCTATTTTATCAAACTTAACAACCCTATTATACGTTTAAGTTAATCTTCTAAAAATTCAGTTTTTAGCCTTCACTTAAATCTCAAATTTTCGTCGTTTTAACTTATTAATATTGATAACAAAAGAAAACTAATGATTTGGTAAGACAAATTTGGTGAACATAGTTTACCTTTATATTTTCACTCATGTAAGAGTATAAATGTTCAAACACAATAAATTAGAGTGTCATAATCATTTTGTAAAGTGTGCAAATTATATCATTAAGAAAAAAGGCTAACTGTCTGAAAATGTAGCTTACTTGTAATTTTTGAGTTGTATGTAATGTACCACTATTTGGATCAGACTATTTAATAACTAACTTTTTGGATTTTGATTATTCAGTGTATCGATTGATACAATTTTGGATATCAAATCAAACATTTTCAAAAATCGAATCACGCATTTTTGAAAATCGATACACAAAATAATTAAAATTAAAACTATTCATTATTAAATAGTCCGATCCTAATGACGATAAAAACAACAAATAAAAATGACAAATAAAATACATTTTCAGATCAATTAACCAAAAAAAAAAAAAAAAAAAAAAGTTCAAAAATGGGATGAAAATTAGACAAGAAGCGAATATAAATAGAGACACAAGTTGGGACACAAACAAACGTGAAGAAAGTCATAAAACCGGGTCTTAGATAGATCATAGATTCCGACAAAGTCAAAACAAAAAAAAAAAGAATCCAAAAAATAGAGAGAAGTCGTGGACTGCTCGTGGAGACGATTCGTGTTACCATGTGACAGACCTTCCTCACCACCCACCACCTATTTATATTTATACCTCCTCCTCAACAACCACCATAACCCTAAATCCATTCATTATAACCCTTCCTTAACGAAAAGTAGAAAAAGAAGCTTCCACGTAAGGTATCTTTAGCACATTGTTTCCTATTCCGCGTTTTTGTTTCACTTTCTTGACAATATTTATATTTATATTTGGTTCATTTCTTGTATAATGTGTAGGTTTTTTGTTAATATAAATTAAAGAAAGGTAGATGACGGAGGTAGGGAAGTTGTTGTACATATTAGTTGAAGAAGATGAAGAAATTAAAGGAAATGAAGAGGAGTCGAGTTTTCGATATACGAGGCCGGTTTTGCAAAGTACTTTGCAGTTGATGGGATGTAAAGCTCGACATGCTTTTAAGGTTTCTTCTTTTTCATTCATTTTATGATCTTGTTGTTAAAATTTGTTTATGTTTGTGAATCAAGTTTTAGATCTTTTTTGATTTGTTACTGTTTGGTTGAAAGTGACATTTTTTTTTTGAAAAAAGAATATGATTTGACTTTTTTTGTATTTTTATGGAATTTGATTTTTTGTCCTGATTTTCAAAGATATTGGCGTTTAAGGTTTCGAAATAGTAAATTGATGAGGTTTTCTCTGTTTAGGTTACCTGAGGAAGGTGAGTTTTAAACTTAGATTTACACGGCCTAACTAGGGTATCCCCGTGACTGTTTCTGACACTTTTCTTGGCTTGCCACCAGATGTGTACCTAGTGATGTTGGAACCTGAGACGTCTTGTGAGGACGTCAGGGTGCCTGACCACTAGGCGACATTGGTGGTGGTTTTTTCTGATCACAATCAGATTTTAAAAAGAGGGGGGGGGGGGGGGGGGGGTAGGTAAACTTGTCAATAGGTGTTTGGTTAAGCTTATTGTGAATTTAATATGAATAAGCCTTTAAGTACCCCAAATAGCTTTAGCCAAAACAGGGTGGATGAAATAGTGTTTGGATGTTTGTTTCTGTTGTTTGAAGTTTGCGATAATAAGAAAATCGAAAATTAGTTTTGCAGTTGATTTGAACATATATAGTTAGATAGTCATACTTACCATTACTAAATAGAAGAAGTAGAAACTGATTATCTGAGACTTGAAAATGCGATTCTCAGATATCAGCTTCAAAATGCAACGGCAAACACCCTCTAAAGGGTGTAAATTCCTCTGGATCATTATATTTTACAGAACGTTTGTTATCGCCTAAGTTATGGGACTGTGGACCTGTTTTCATATGTTGATGGTAATATAAGTTATATTTCAGAGGCTTGCACTAATTGCAATCTTCTCTTTTTACAGATAAGCCAAAGGGTATTTGAAATCTTGGGAAAAAAATGCCTAGATGACAGTTTGGCTGATATAGGCGTAATTCAATGGGGAAAGGATTTCTTGAAAGTTCATCCCGTGAAAGAGAACAATGGTGACACTGGTAATAAGTCAGATAAGTTGAATGGAAATGATGATGTGGCTTCAGAGAAAGATGGTACACAAAAGAGCAAACCTTATGAATCATACAAAAAACGCTCAACAATTGTCATAAAAAGGAGGCGGTTCATAGATGTTGTATGCGATGCTTTGTCTGAATACAAATATGTTGGTCCCAATCAGAGGGCTGATTTCATTTTAGCCTGCAGGTATAATCGGGTTCCCAAAATTGTTTTATGAAGAGTTGATATCCTTCTCTTACATTCATATGTGATGAACGTGTGTTGGTTAATGTTTGCGATGACTCCCTTTTTTAAATGCTTGCAGCAGTGCCATGTTCATATAAAATGTGAATAATTAACTAAAACGTTACGGAAGTATCTGTTATTCTATGTATATGACTATATGTTACCTTTCTGTCCGTCTATAATATATCCTCAACTAACTTCAGATAAAAGGCTTTGGAGGTTAACACTTTCTATTGGGCGGTTTAAATCGTATTCCTAAAACTAGTACTCTTTTAATACAACATTTTAGAGTGAAAACTATTACTATTCGTGTTTTTCAACCACGCGCGCGTGTGTGTGTATGTGTGTGATTATTGCTAGTCTTGAAAGATGGGTGGTTCAGTTAGAGGTTGAATACTTTCTGCCTAATTTTTTCAGAATTCGGGAGAGGAAGGAGTCCGTTACTGTGTTACTATGTGGTACTAGTGGATGTGGCAAATCTACATTGTCGGCCTTGCTGGTATATCCATCTTGCTTCATCAACATTTATCTTTGCTGTTAGCTTCTGTGTCCTTCAGCGTTTATGCTTGATCTGGATCTAACAGTCAAAGATTCCTAAATTTGTCTTGCAGTTTGATATATGTTGCTAGCATCAATGTACGTGTGTTGTATATTATAACAGGCATCATGCTTAGGGGATGATTAGAGGTGGATTGATGGGTGGGTTGGATAACGGGTCAAGACTAGTTCAAGTTGAAATAGGCCGTATTTAATAATGGGTTGAAACAGGCTGAGCGGGCTGGTTGATACACAATTATATCTCACGTTGACAATTCCTTAATTATGAGGGAAAATAAATACTAATACTAAAATAATCTGAATCTCTGAATAAAATGATAATAGAGGTATTGCATTCGCATTTGTGCATCAGTTAATAGCTTTTAGAGGACTTTCAACCCCTCTGGCCATATTCTTTCTAGCTAAAGATCTAGATTTGACCCATTTGAAATAGAATACAACCCATATCAACTCACTCATACTTTCATATGTCAGTAGAAGTTGCCACCTTTAGCGATGATGATCAATTTTATGAGTTTATCGTGTGTACTAGTAGGACTTCTCCTTAAAAGTCTTACAGTACATGATTTTTTTTTTTTTTTTTTTAAAACTATGATGATTTTTTGAAGCTACAATGAATGCTACCAGAATGTTGATGAAATTTCAATGTAGTTCATATTTTGTTATTTAAATTTTAATCCACTGAAAATATTCTACAGGCAAGCAGGTTAGGGATCACAACCGTTATATCTACAGATTCCATACGGCATATGATGAGGAGCTTTTATGATGAAAAGCAAAACCCCCTACTCTGGTCTTCTACTTACCATGCTGGTGAACATCTAGATCCGGTGGCCGTTTCTGAAGCGAAGGCCAAGAAAAAAGCCAATAAAGAGGTCAATGGTGCATACGAGGCTTCCAAAACTGAATCACCACCTAAGGAAGGATCTAGTTTGGCTACAGTTGACTTGATTAGTCCTAAACAAATGGCCATCGAGGGTTTTAAGGCACAAAGTGAGATGGTTATTGATAGTCTTGACCGACTTATTACAGCATGGGAAGAACGGAAAGAATCAGTTGTTGTGGAGGGTGTTCACTTGAGCCTTAACTTTGTGGTACGCAAATTTTTTTTTATCTCATATGTTTCACGATATGCAGGGGCCTGATGCATTTTTTTTAATATGCAGATGGGGTTAATGAAGAAACATCCATCAATCATACCATTCATGATATACATCACAAATGAAGACAAACACATGGAAAGATTTGCGGTGCGTGCAAAGTATATGACTCTAGATCCCGCAAAGAATAAGTATGTAAAGTATATCAGAAATATCAGAACAATCCAAGAGTATTTATGCAATCGTGCAGACAAACATCTTGTCCCTAAAATAAACAACACAAATGTTGATAAAAGTGTTGCTGCAATACACGCAACAGTTTTCAGCTGCTTGAGAAGACGTGAGGCTGGAGAGAAGCTTTACGATTCTTCCACTAACACAGTTTTTGTAATTGATGAAGAGTATAGAAATCAACGTGAAGCTAATTCACTTGGGTCTAAAGGGATGTTACAGTTGATTCAAAGGCATGGTTCTTCACGTCATTTGATGGCTCTTCTTAATAATGATGGATCAGTTGCAAAGGCATGGTCTGCCGAAGACGGGTTAGGAATACCAATGAATGGACCATTGCAAATTGGTAGGTCTGAATCAGTTAACCTACAATTTGGTAACTTTGGGATCAGTGCTTGGCCGACAGACCTCGGTTGCACTAGTCATACTAGTAGTGTTGATGACTTGAGAGGAGAGCTTACTGATAATGGTAGTAAATATTATTCTTCATGTTGTAGTTCACCAAAGGTCTCTGAAGGACATGCTAAAGAGGTATATCTAATCTGCATCAACGTTTGTTATTTTATAGAAAGAAAAGCATATCTTGATTTCTAATGTCATAATTTCTGCTCTTCAGTTGAAAGAAGAGCAGTCTGTGAATGGCAGTGATGAAGAGGTGGATGAGACCCGTGAGGTAGATAGCGACGAGGATCTCAGTGATGATGATGCCAAAGAACATATGCATGAAGAGGTACCATATGGTTCATATTTTTAAGATCTAACGTGTCTGTCTCTTTTGTTTTTCCATCTAATCTTGCTGATGGATGTAGAGAATGGGTTGATATTGTATTTATCTTAGATGGGTCAAATAAAGAAAAGGGAACATGTCAATCGGGTAAAACTTGAAATTAGCCCAAATGTCTAATGTAAGGTATACAACCCTCTTAAGAATGGACAAAAAGTGTTTGTTGGTAAAAGCAACCTATCCGGTCCTGTTTTGACCGGTTATAAAAATGACCCGTTTCACTCCTGGGCCTGTCACACAATCTGCTCGACCCACCCATATTGCCACCTTTTGAATGGATGTCACTAAAGTATTCTCTTTTGTTTATTTATGAAGATGGAAGGGTCAGTTGACGAAGAATCAACTAAATCAGATGAGGAGTATGATGATCTTGCAATGCAGGATATTCAAGAAAATGGCTACTTCACCGACGCAGAATTAGAATATAAACAAGATACGAGTACAAACACTCGTGCAGACAAGTACAAACAAAATCTTGAGCGTTTCTTAAGAACCAAAAGAGAGTCAGTCACTGATTCATTGGTGGTTAACTCTGGTATTCCAAAGGAGAAAAGATTGCCATCTTCAGGAAGCCTTAGAGTCAGAGGACGGTCTTATAGCATTTCAGGTGCGAAAAAGGAACAACTAAGCCCACCTGTCTCAAGAACCTCAAGCTCGGTGACGGGTGGAATCTTGAGACGACCTGTTTCAAGTGGTTCACGCAGTTAGTGCTATGCAGTTTGCAGTCTTTATTAACATTAGTTTATGTATATTTAATGTGACATGGCCGTACCGACAGTAAATTCTGTTGATTTCATTAATTTGTAGTCGACACAAATATCTGTTTTTTTTTTTTTTTTTTTTGAACAGCAAGTCCTTGAAAGTTGTTTGCTGATGGTTTTTCTATATGGCGGGTGGTGGTGTGGCATTTGTGAAAACATCGTGTCTGTAAATTTACCATGGATGTGGTTTTGACATTGTATCATGTTATGCCAATTGTTCTGCTACTTCTTATGTGGTTGCAGATAAAGCAATGAATTTCAGTTGTAATTTATCTTTAACAACTGGTATAAATGGTATCCAGAAATATTAATGTGTTCTGTAGAGGTTGAGGTTCGGAGTCTTGTAAAACAGTAGTGCAGGCGTTGATTTTGCCGTTATAAAAAGCACATCTTACCTTTGATGAGGAATATAATACCAGGCTTTGCTGTGGTTTGAATTAAGTCTTCCTTTTCTGTTTATCGAGTTTTAAGATAATACTTGCCGGGAATTCTATCATTCGACAATTCCATCCACCACCTATTCTTCCAGGGTGATTACGAAAAACGGTTTGGAAAGCGTTGAAAAAGAAAATGAAAGCAAAGTACTAGTAGATTTGTGATTGGAACTTGAGACCGGTGTTTTTAAAACCGAACTAGCCATCAAACCGGGTTTTTAATCAACCTTGTTCAACCGGTTTCCCTTTGAAACGGCTAGTCCAGTCCGGTTTTGAAAACACTGCTTGAGACAGTTTCAAGGGGTATCAAGACCTGAAGACAACATGCTTATGAAAGTATTGGTAGAAGAATTGAGGCTAGAAATGCTAAGCTTAGTCAAAAAGTCTCTTGGAGTGTTGATTTCTTCAAGATGTTGAATATTTATGTTAATGTTTGATTAGTTTCTTTACACTATGTTCTCGAGTTATTTTCGGAAAGAAAGTGAAAGAAGCGAAAAGAGGAGAAAAGAAGAGACGAGAAGAGTAAGGAAACTACTTCTTAAGAGCATGGGGTACGCATGCGTGGTGGCTGGCGCCATCACCACCAGCCAAGCAAAACCGACGGCGCACCGTACCGGTGGTGGCGCCGTCGGTGCTCGCGCCGCAGTCACGGCTCAGCGCCGTCGCCTATTTTTTTTTTTTTTTTTTTTTTTTTTTTTTATATTTTTTATATTTTTTTTCCTTCTTGGATTTTTTGCTTGAATTTGTGATCCTTTTGTAAAAATGAGAGCATGGTTAAATAACTTGTAAAGTTAATATAGTTCTTTTATAAGATTTCAAAAAAAGTAAATAAATAAATAAACTAAAAACTTAATAAAACATTAATTTCATTAATAAAAACGTAAACATTACATAAACAGCATACAAAGTTAACATGGTTACAAACGATACATGAAACAACTAATCACGATACGAAAAACAGAAAGAAACGAAGCGGAATACTTAACATAAAAGATCATTACTCATCGTATATGTCCCATGCCCTTGTGTTTCTCAGAGTGAACCACACTTGTGGGTAATGTAGCTCTCTCCCATAGCGTTCATAATAAATTCGGTTTGCATTGGTGAGACGATTGGTGTCATGACTGGTACGCTGCAACTCTTTGTAAATAGCATTATATCTACGACATTCAATGTTCATTCTATTCCATTGAGCCGTAATACTATTCTTATTACGTTGAACACCATTAGTCTGCTCGTTAAACTTTCGTGTAACGACATTCCAAAAAGAACGTTCATTCAAAAGGTCTGTAGATTCTTGAACTTCTAGCCATACGATAGCTAGCAAGACTTCTTCTTCCATTAACCAACGATTATTCATTGTGAAGAAAAGTATTAGATAGTGGTGCAGATGTGTGTGAAGAAAAGTATTAGATAGTGGTGAAGAGATGTGTGAAGAAAAGTATTAGATGGTGTGTTATTTATAAGGGATTTTTAAAATTTTCAAAATTCAAATTCAGATGCAGAAGCGGGATTCTTTTAAACGTTTAAAATTCAAAATTTGAAATGAATGGGCGGGATTATGTTTAAACGTTTAAAATTCAAAATTTGAAATCAATGGGCGGGATTATGTTTAAACGTTTAAAATTCAAAATTTGAAATCAATGGGCGGGATTTTTGAGCTTATTTAACACCATTTCATTTCACAGTTAATTCTCACTCAATTCACACATAATTTTCAAACATTTCTCTTAAACAATGTCTCGCAAAAATTTCTCTCAACAATTTCCAACTCACCGTGACTTCTCCCAACAATTTCCCACTCACCGTGATTTTTCCCAGCAATTCCCAAGTGATCATGACTTTGGCCAGCAATTCCCAAGCTCCAACATGAATCTGAATGCAACTGCACCCGTGAACACTCCACCGAAAGACATCTTTCCGGTATTCACACCGGATAATGAACCGGTGCCTAATCCACATGTTGTCCAACAACAACCCGATCAACCGGTGAACAATCTACCGGTTGAAAACCAACCCATTTGGAGAGGGTTGACTGATGAAGAATTTGAAGAACAAAATATGCAAGAATTGTTACGTGTTGAAGCAGAGGAAGAAAGGGAAACAAGAGCTCATGAGCAGCGAGCAAAAGCCAAACATGATCGTCGAAACCGTCGAGCAGAATGGCGATGGGCAAATGGACTTCCACCTGTGCCATCCAGTGAGGATGATTCAAGTGCCTCCTATTCGAGTCAGGAGGGCTACGTGTCGGATGATTCGTTTTATTGAATCGTAGTTTAGTTGAATCGTAGTTTAGTTTAATCGTAGTTTATGTTTAAGTATCTTAATTAGTTTGTATTTTTTTTATTGCAATGTGTGTTTTTTTATTTGTAATGTTTGTTTTTATTATTAATGAAGTTTAATTAATTTATAGTTTATATATTTTAATTTAAGTAAAAGAAAAAAAAAAAAAAAAAATGGCCGACGGCACCAGAAATTCTGGTGCCAACGGATACCCCATGAATGTGGTGCCATCGCGTTTATGGTGCCATGGAGCTTTTTTGCTGACGTGACAGTACTTTTTGCCCACGGCACCACTGTACCCGATGCTCTAAGCGAAAAGACAATTAAAAAAACATGTATCCTCATTAAAATATTTGGACGACCAAAACATACAGTGTTGACCCAAATTTTACATAGTAACAAGCATTTACTTCATCTGTGGAGTGGCCCATGTAGAAGCTAGTTTGATTTCTGTTTGTATGGCTAGTATTGTATGTTCTTCTCTTTGGAAATCTTGTTCATGTCCTTACTTGATTGCATATTGCAATTTGCATCTCTTTTTGTGATTCTAACGTATTTTCACTTTTTCATAAAGAAAATCTACAAAAATTAGAGAGAGAAATAAAGTAATATTAAAAAGAAGGGACCATAAGGTACATGTGGACCACTTCAATTGACGATTCACACTCCATGACTCTGTTCTTGTCAAAATATCGAATTCTGGAATTCAAATTATACTGTAGTAGTTATTCTATTTTGAGCTACAATGTGATATGGGGAAATTAGCAAAACTCTAATCGAAAACGACAGTTGACTTGATTTAACTTTATGATATATTTCTAAAATTATTATTTTTTTTTAAATGCAAAAATTACTCCTAACATTATATACTTTAATATAGTAAATACCTATGTTTTGTTTGTTTAATGTCTGATGCCTAACTGCAACTACGTCTGTAGTATCTGTTGCTACTCATAAGTTATCAAATCTAACCTTTCATCTTGAATATCATTTTGAAGCACAAATGATGAATACGATTATATTACAATGTGAATTCGATATACATGACAAACACATGACAAATCAGGCGGTGTGGATTACGTGACTGAATCTGTTTGCTTATTACATACGAATGAATAGTGAATGAGTTATAATAGATCTCTTTAATTGACTTCCGTTGGACTGAGGCAGCAGAAGAAGCTTTCCGACAGCTAAAACACCATCTGGCATCACTCCCCAAACTTGTCGCACCGCGACCAGGGGAAGAGTTAATCATGTACTTATCTGCAACCCATGGAGCAGTTAGCGCAGTACTATTGACAGATAGAAACTCCGTCCAGACACCCATATACTTTGTAAGCAAAGCATTGAAGAAGACAGAGACTAACTACAGCGCCATGGAAACGCTGGTCTTAGCCCTAGTATTCGCAGCTAAAAGACTGCGCAAATACTTTCAAGCGCATCCCATAGCTGTAATCACAGACCAGCCAATCAAACAAGTTATCTCTAAACCTGACGCATCAGGACGGCTACAAAAGTGAAGTGTGTTGTTAAGCGAGTATAACATCTCGTATAGACCACACACTGCAATCAAGGGGCAAATATTAGCCGACTTTATTGTTGAAAAGCCAGATACTGATAGTCCAACTTCAACAACCAAAACAGATTTACAGGAACCCTGGATTCTGTTCACGGATGGATCCTCATGCGTGGATGGATCAGGCGCAGGCCTTATTCTTACTAATCCAGAAGGAATGGAGTTCACCTACGCGCTGCGCTTCGAATTCACAGCCACAAACAATGAGGCAGAATACGAAGCCCTGCTTGCTGGACTACGTATTGCAATTCAAATGGGCGTACGCAACCTAGAAGCAAACGTATACTCCAGGTTAGTGGCTAACCATGTGTTAGGCGAGTATGAAGCTAAGGATGAATACATGATCCAATACTTGGAAAAAACCAAATCCTTAATTCAGAACTTTGATAGGTTCACAATCAAACAAGTACCTAGAGGAGACAACAGGAAAGCTGACGCGCTTAGCAAGATTGCATCTACAAGCTTTGCGCACCTATCAAAGCAGGTATTGGTGGAAACACTAAAAAACAAATCAATCTTGGAGATGGAAGTATCCACGGTGATAGAAGAACAAGATCCCACGTGGATGACACCTATCATTGAATTCATTGGCAAAGGGATCTTACCACAAGATCTTAAGGACGCTCGAAGAGTACGACGCACAGCGCAACGATTTGAATTACGGGATAACATCCGATATCGACGTTCTTTCTTACAACCTTGGCTCCGATGTGTCGGACCTCTTCAAGCAGACTATGTACTCCGAGAAATTCACGCTGGATCATGTAGCATGCACTCAGGACCACGGTCCGTTGTAACGCGCGCTCTACGGTCAGGATATTATTGGCCTACTATGCACCGCGATGCGCGAGATATGATAAAAAAATGCAGCAATTGCCAAGTACACAGACCAATTCCGCGCCAACCACAACAAGAGCTAACCCCCATCACCTCACCATGGCCATTCTATAAATGGGGCATTGACATCGCAGGCCCTTTCCCAGTTGCAGCGGGAGGGCTAAAATTCCTCATCGTAGCCATAGACTACTTTACGAAGTGGATTGAGGCAAAGGCAGTGGTGCGTATCATGGGCAATCAGGTAAAACGCTTCATATGGGACAATATTGTGTGTCGCTTTGGGCTACCAGGTGAAATCATATCAGATAATGGGAAACAATTCTGCGACAACCCATTCAAAGATTGGTGCGCACAATTGAACATCACACAACACTTTGCTTTAGTAAAACACCCACAAACCAATGGTTTAGTTGAGCGCGTGAATCGCAGCTTAGGCGAAGGGATAAAAGCACGCCTCGACAGACACAAAGGAAAATGGGTGGACGAGTTGTCACACGTTTTATGGGCGCACCGTACCACAATCAAAACCAGTACCTGAGACACACCATTTTCTCTTGTCTATGGGACAGAAGGCGTCATACCAGCTGAAATAGGGATGCCAACTATACGAACAGCAGAGGTCAACGTCACAACAAATGACGAGGAACGGCGCATAGATTTGGACTTGCTAGAAGAAAGGCATGAACGCGCAGCTATACGCGAAGCAAAGATGAAGAAGTATTACGACGAAAAAGTCAAACATACTTCCTTCAGGCCAGGAGACTTCGTATACCGCGCTAACGACGCGAGCCACGCAGAAGACACAGGCAAGCTTGGACCCAAATGGGAAGGACCTTACGAGGTCACTGATGCACTAGGCAATGGTGCATACAGGTTGCGCGATATGGAAGGTCACGACCTGGTGCGCACTTGAAATATTTGCAACCTCAAAAAATGTTATCTTTAGGAAAGGTTACGGCCCACAAACAGACAACTTTGCACTTTAGTATGTGCCCAATAATTGTTTGTTTTTTCTTTTCTTTGTTAAGAATTGTTTTTTACTTTTTTAAAAAACTTGCAAGTATCAATAAAACGTTATGGTTTCTAGCTAACTCCATAACACATTTTACTTTATTGCGTACATTCTTATATGTGTCAATATTGTTATACTATATTTTTGCCTACATGGCGTGCATGCACTAATTAAGACCCACGATGGCATAAAGGATGAGTAAACCTACTAACTAACTCGTTGAGTAAGAGGGTTGCAAACCCATCAACATTGGATCACGCATCCTTGCTAGGCACCTTACCTTCAAGACGTTGCTCAGGACTATCTTCTGGAGCAGCGGAGCTTCCTGTCTCTTGAAGCTTTCTCAAGAGCAACGCATCCTTAGGTGATACGGTCGCTACACTAACATGAATCCCATCTGACCTGGGAATATGCGCAGCGCCCACACCGCATAAGACAGCCTTGCCCTTAATACCCTTTTTCTTGGTAGCTCTCTCTGCGTGCAGCTCCAACACCTCCTTAAGAGGAATCTCCTTTTCAAGAGTAAAAGGATTCAACATATGGCGTGGCTGTGCAAAAACAGGAACTTGCAGCTGCGACTCGTCAGGCTTGAGAAAGTAGTCTGGCTGCGCCTCTGCATCCTCCAAGATATGGCGCCCCAATGTCAACCCCTCCATAATTACCTTTATAGGGTTGTCCTGGTCACGCTCTAGCCGCGCAATATGAGGAAGCTCAAGCAACTTCATTCCCTCCATCGCCTTCACCAGCTCGTCATACGCATTGGCATTGTAAGCAGGCACCTCAGCAAGTGCTACCTTCAGCAACTTAGCCTCATGAAGCTCCTCCATGGCTTGCGCCCTCACACGCTCCACGGCGCACTGCACCACCTTTCCAAAGGTCTCCAATACCTCTAGAGACTCTAAGGTGCCCATTGCAGCCAAATGCAAGCCATGACTAATCAACCACCTACATAAACAAGAATAAATTGCATTAGAAGAGACAAACCAACAAATAAAGGTAACATTGCAGGAAAATATCTAAGGACGTACCTGCACTCAGCTATGGTAGACATCAGGTGAGGGTATAATTCCTCATCATAATCTATGCTCAGGCCACACAGCTTCTCCTCCTGCACCTTAATAATATTCTCCATGCGCAAGCGGAACTCATTAATGTTCGCAAAATGTTCATCCTTCTTCTCCTCAAGATACCTTACCGCCCAGGTAAGGTTGGCCCTAAACTGATGAAGTTCCTCGCGCGCGTGCTGCAGCTCAGCCATCATGGTCAACTTCTTGCCAGTGACCTTGTCTGCGTGCGCCTTAAAGGACCCCACCTCCGCTTGCGCCTCAGCCAGCTGCGCACGGAGAAGAGCAATCTCCTCATCTTTCTGGGCAAGAGTACTGCTCTCCCCGATGTACCGCGTCTTCAACTGAGCAACCAACTCAGTTTGACGCTCAGCAGCAGCAGCCAACTCCACCAACAGTTGCTACGCAGATACGTCCTCAGCCACCTTCACTCCCTCCTCTATGTTTTCATTCTGAGGAGGGATCACACTTTCCACAAATGTCGCATCATCCTTCGCAGCATGGTCACTACAAGGAATAAGGAAGCAAGTCAGTGCATATTACGACAAGTAATAATACATATATGAAGAATATGTAAAAAATATGGAATATCACTTACAGAAGCGGAGAAGCCTTTGCAGTCTCCTTCTCCGTGCCAGTTGCGGATGTATCATCCTCCGCAGACGACTCTTCATCCACAATCAGATGACGCCTCCTTTTGGAAGTACCAGGGGCATCATCCTCTCCCTTGCGCTTCAGATTCTGCGCAACCCCCTGAGGCTCTACTACCTCCACGCTGTCAGAAGATTCAGCTTGCAGCTTCTCCACATCTGCAGACTCCACAGTGGGAGCCACGCTCTGTACTGGCGTCACAAAAAGAAGGGGCGAATCTTCATGACCAGTTGGCCACAACACAGTCAGATGCCCAGCAGTTGCATCCAAGAGCGGTTGCTCGTTCTCCCTCAGAGGGTGCACACCAACAGTCACCTGTTTCGGCTTCTCAAGCTTCACAACCGCAAACAAATCCATCTCTGCGCAACACATAAACAAATAACAAAACACAGGTTAGTTATTACAAGTGCGCATACAGAAAAACTTACATTATTTGAAGCGAACAATTAAAAGGGATGAACACCCACCCCGGCCTTCCTCATCAATAAAGGTTGGCACCTCGTCAGCACCAAGGAAATAGCTGCGACTCAACCCTATATGTACCAAAAACTTCTCAGGGTAAGGGTTAATGGGGATGCGGTTAACATCAATAGTCTGCGCATCCGCCAAGCTATATGAACCGGGTGCGGGGCGTCGATCCCTCGGCAGCGTCTCTTGAGTATAAAACTCAAATGGTGATGGAAACACCACATCATCCACCCAGAAAAAATATTCCCTCCAATGCCTCAAGGAATCTACCTTATCGGTATAACACTGAAGGCTCCCCGCACGCTTCGCAAAGGATACCCATCCATGCGACCACGTTGTGTGGTAAAACGCGCGGAATAGGTCTACAATAGGGTTTATTGCAAGTAAACAACAGTTTACTTCAAAGTTTGATATCTTCGCCGCACCTATACAGTGCAGCTGAGAGATATGAAGGTGATAGAAATTGAGCACGTTGATCAGAAATACAGAAATTGGTACGCGATAGTTAGCGTACTCAAAGAAGCGCGTGTATAACCCTATCTTCCCTTCGGGGAAATCGGCAATACACGCATCAACGTCCGGGGCTTCTGGATGCACATCCAGAGGAATAAAGTAATCAGATGAGAACTGACGAACGTCATCCTCATTCATCGCAGAGCGAAACTCATCCAACTGAGCAACCATTTTTACCGTATAAAGATCTACTAAGAGACGCACGCTTAATTACCTAATGAAACAGTTGATTTCTTTGAAAAACGCTTTGAAGAAATGTGAAATGGTGAATGTGTGTTTTTACTGTGTGTTTTTGGAAAAAGGAAGGCGGTGACTCTTATATAGATCATCAAAAACCCTAGATGTAGGCCAAGTGGATCCCACTCATAAAACGTGTGGCTGGAATACGAAAGGTACATGCACTTTTTCCCGTTTTCCAAGGAACACGTGGACACACCCCCTATTTTCCGAGGAAATTTTCTGAAATATCTTGGACTAGATACATATTTCTTCATATTGGGCGGCAAATTTCTAAGTTTGTCCCGCCACGCTTACCGCTGTTTTCACTAGTCTAGCATCCGCGGCTACGAGCCGCGCACACTAGACTGGGGGGACATGATGACGTATAGTCTATATTCGGGCCACAGCCCAAATGATAAACATTACTAAGGCCCAAAAACACCATGAGTGGGTTATTATAACTTGGGCCGCATTGATAATGGGATTGGGCTCACGTAGACCCAAGCCCAACCAAACTACCCGGGCATAGATAAGGATCTTCTATTTACGGAATAGATATCCTTAACCCGGATAAGCACCACGTGTGCGAAGAGTAAGGAGCAAGGAAACTACGAGGATTCTGCACCTATATAAGGAATGACATAATTCTCATTAAAGGTACGATTCACAAAAACCCTAAAACTCTTTACGAGAACTCTAAAACCGATTACTTACTCTCACACCGGAGGATAATCGTGGGAGACAATCCCACGATAAGCCTAACGGTGTTTGTTTGTTTTCTTAGTGCGCAGGTTTCAAGCATTAAGAGCGAATTGGTACAAGAGCAAAGAGCCCAAACTAAGTACAAAGAGTGTTCAATACTTTTGTATCAATACTAATAGCACAGAATTAATAGATGTGGATCGAATTATTATAGTATAGAAACAACATAAGTACAAAGAGTGTTCAATACTTTTTATTAAATCGAAGAAAACAAACATAACAACAAAATTGTATGTATATAAAACAAAAATACGCTAAATCGCGGCTTTTCTAACAAACATCACAACAAGTTTTTCCTTCTCCTCGATCGATCTCCCTATTTAGACGTTTGACTTCCTCCATAAGCACCCTCCGTTTTATTTGAGATCGTTCAAAAATGGTAAAAATAACGAAACGATGTTTTTCAATTATTCCGTATGTGTGTATATTTAGTTTGTTAGCGTACATTGATTAATACATTGGATCATTATTCGTAATATATAGTGATACCTAACATGTCTTGTCAACCTGCCACCAATGCTATGTGTGTAAGTTATTGTGAAACTAGTGTGACATGGTTTGCGATTGCAATAAAGATATATTTTATTTTATTCTAAACAAATTACAACAAAGATTGAATGTAACAAATGCGAAATAGTTGACTACGAAGTAATGCAACATGGTGTGCGATGACTATGCATTTCAACTGTAAACTTTACATCTTTGTTGAAACGTCCACAATTTTTTAACAAAGTTCCTATACACCGGATAGGGTAGAACCCTATACGCCGGATAGGGTTTATCCCTATATGGTGTGTTGACCCACTGATGTCCAACAAAGTTCATTTTCTGGAAATATGACCTCTACTTGGTGTAAATTCATAAAAAACCTGGAAACATACTAAATATCATTTCTGTACAAAGTCATTACATAAACACGCGCATACGAATTTATATTCAAAAGGTGGAAATTCACCCAACCACTCTCATTTTGACCCATTACTACAGAACTAATTCATAAACATACAAATCGACCCATGAGCTGAATAAATCTGTTTAGACATCAAAATATTGATCTAAATTATAATGGGGCATTACAGTGAGCGTATTAGACGCTTGTCACCTATACCCATGAGTGTAATCGTTCCCTCAAAATGCACCTTAATCTACTATCATCAAGCCCCATGACATCTTCAATTACCCACATAAAAACAGAGTTGTGAGCTGTAAGTCACAATGACTTAGTGAGTAAGACGAAGCATAGACTTAACACTTGCATAACTAATAATTGCTACTACAATAACATGGTTATAGTTGGCAAAACCGGTGCTCATACAACATGGTTATTATCCAGCTAATTTTGGAGCAATATCGGCCAACTGGAGCATATGCTGTAGGACCAAAAAGTTAGATGATTTATGTGGTTCGGGAGATCGATGTTGATCAAAGAACATATCCATGATTCTAGAGAGAGAGAGAGAGAGAGAGAGAGAGAGAGAGAGTAAAGAGAGGGTGAAGAAAACAATGTTTTATTAGATTGAAATAATGAAGCTTACACAATGATTTTCTCACACCTCTCATGGAGATTCATGAAGGGTATTTATAGGCTCAATGCAATATAAGTTTGCCTATTGAACAATAGTAGTCCATACGGGCACTACTTACTACGAATCTAGTCTAATTCACGCGTAAGACGTTATCTTCACAAACTAGCGAGGCTAACAATCTCCCTCCAAGATATCGTCACACGTGAATGGTTACAATGAGACCTATAAATATATAAACAAAGCAAATTACAATAATAACAAGGTAATAACAATGTTGTTGAAGCGCAGAGTCTCTGTAGTCTAGATACTGAGGCAGACTTGAAGTTCTTTCTTCTAACGATCTTGACACTTGATCTTTGGCGCTAACGGCACTAATCCTTGTAGCTCTGAACGTTAACTGTAATGGTCTAGTTAGGTTGTTACTCCCTGATAAGGCGAAAAGTGTACCGCTTTTGGGGGGTCATTTAAGCCCGAATTCGTGATTATTTGATCAATTATTACCCTAAATCGTTCCGTTTGTCATTTTAGGTACTTTTGAGGAGAAATCTGGAAAAGGAAGCATTTTGGATGTTTTTGGAGCGATTAAGTGAAGAAAACGACAAAGTCTCAAATCCTTGCTGGGAGCAGTACCTGACGGCGTCAAGGCCATACAAGTGACGGCGTCAAGCTTGGCAAAAGAGGTGGATATGGAAAATACACATGATAGCCCAGAACAATTTCAAGGCAAAAACGCCTGACGGCGTCACCAAGGCCGTCAGGATTGATTTACAAGTGACAACCCAGAGCTTATTCTCAACATGACGGCATCAAGATTGGATCTAGGCAATACGACCTTTAATTTGGCGGCAAGTTGACGGCGTCACAAGCTAGAACGTGACGCCGGCAAGGTGTAAAATATATATATAGTTTTCTAATTTTCATTCATTAAGTGTGGAACTTTTGGAGAACTTTTGTGTGCAAACCCTAGATGAATTTTCTGTAACAACAAGGGTTTCAACCCTTGTTCCACCCATGTTCAATTGAAGATAAGTTTTCCAATAATCATTCAATATGTCCATGTGTTGTTTGATTCTATCTTATGCTTGTCTTCTTTTTAACATGCTAGACTAGGTTTTTCTTGTGTTTGCTTAGATGTAATGAAACCTAGATGTTGATTATTGGTTGATGGTTTATTTATAATTGTTGTGGATGATTGAATTCGATGTTAGGCTTAAGAAAACTGGCAGACTTCCAATTGGTAACTTGCTTGAACGTCTTAAGAAACATGATCGGAGGTGTACTACGATTTATTGTATGTATTTAATGCATAGGCAACTGCTAGTGATACTACGTTAGGAGCTAGTAGTCGGCTCGACCTAGAATGAAGTAGAAGCCTATAGAGTTAGGGAATATCGTACACGGCCCTACGACTAGTATTAAGGAATATAACCCGTCATCCATGCAATTGTAACAAGCTAATCAACCGGTAAAAGATATCTAGGGAGTAATAAAATCTAAGTAAACACACTTTCCCTCATTATTGTTTCCACCACACATTTAGTTTAAGTTTATTTTATTTTGTTTGCATCTTTAGTTAATTGGGTTAGTTGACTAACAACTAATTCCGCCCACTCCTTCAAAGCCTGAGATTTTACTTGCTTTTATTTAAAATATAAAAATACAAAAAGAATCATCCCTCACCCTTAGACCTAGTTTAGTAGACATTTTAATCCTAGCGAATACTATTCCTGAGTTGAACGATCAATCCCTCGGTACTTGTCACTATACTATACTACAACGAACAGGTACACTGCCTAGTGGGGATTGCAAGCTTCTCAAGATCCCTTGAGAGGTAAAACCTTTTGCGAGGGTGCAATTCCACGCATCAAGTTTTTGGCGCCGTAGCCCGAGGAATAGTTATTGTCTAGGTTAAAATTTCTTTTTATTAGGTCTACTTGCTAGATTCCTTTCTAGTAAGATTTTTATTTTATTTTTATACGTTTCTTTAGTCTATCTTATTTCTTTGTTTCTTTCGTTCGTAAACTATTTCGATGGATAACAATAGCATTGGTCGTTTGATTCCTGTTATTCGTATTTTTCGTCAGAGGATTTTTCAACTACCCGCCCCAATCCCTTTAGTGGAAAATAAGAACCCACCTAACCTCTCGCCTGACCATCACTTTGACAATAATTCTGAGATGGAGGAGTCTGACCATGATAATGACCATAGGGCTAGTCCTTTTTACTATTCGGACTCCGATGAGGACCTAGATGATGGTGATGTAATTAATGAGGATAGGATGGAAGATGAGGTGAACCCTCTTAGGTATGTCGACCCTAGGACAAGGATTGAGAATGACAACTCATTTAATATGCAGTTTCCTTGTAAGATTGGATTTAGGAGCTTTGATGCCTACCTTAACTCATCCCTACCAATGAACATAATCTCGCGTAGTGAATACAATAAAATTATGGTAAATGAGTTAGAATACAAAGGAGATAATATTGTTGCTAAGGTAAAGACATTACATGTGTTTGTAGGAAGCTTTGTTTATTTGGTTGAGTTTATGGTTACGGAGAATCTAGGAGAATTTATCGATAATAACTTAACCCAAGTTGTGTTTGGGAAACCCTTCAAAAGGTTAACCAACCTAGATGAAAAACTTATGGAAGGGTTAATTACATTTTCGGATGGGGATGAAGATTTTGTTTTCCAAATGCCCCGTGCACACCCTAGGTTCAAGGATTTTTCTATTGAGAAATGTAATAGGTATCCACCCCTCGATATGCTAAGTGAGAATGATAAATGGAAAGGGCTTAAATATCCTCATGAAAAGAACAAAAGGTATTATCGCAAATGTTTAGAGCTAAGTGATGGCTATAAGAAAGATGAGGCAACTATTAGATGGCTCACACTTTGGTATGTGAGCATAAGCGACACAAGATAGCCCATGACTTTGAGTCTAGCTACAAGACTCGTAAATAAAGAAAAACGCTTCTTGGGAGGCAACCCATGTTTTATTTGTTTGATTGGTTGTTTGTTTGATTCTATTTGCTTCTGTATGCATGTTTTATTTTTATTGTTTGTGGCTCATGTTTCATACTAAATTGTGAAAATGCTTTACTTTGTTATTTTTCTTAACTTCATAAAAGATATTTCGCAAAAGCTAAGTGTAAGGGAAACCCAAATTTGTTTATAAGAACGAAATTGAGCATGAACCACGACAATATTAAATGAACATGTGTATTAGTAATTGTTTGAGTCAAATGCTTGTATCGAGTCATAATGATGTTTTGCAGGATTTTCCAGGAAGTAAGGCATAAGTTTTTCCAGAAATTTTCTGGAAACTTAACATGAGATTTTTGCAGGAACATTCTGACGGCGTCAGGAGTTATAACCTGACGGCGTCAGGTGCAAAAATTCTGAAAATTTTAGCAAGTTTTGTTTATACCGGAGTCTTAAAGTTTTTGTTGATTCTTTAGTTTTATAAACTCCAGAAAATCTGCAAACATTCATTCCACAAGCATTATATCTCAATTTGCTTTCTAAGATTTTTTAGTATATACAGATTGCCTCCGATTTTACGCGAGGTTTGCCTTGATTGTTTTCTCAGGTTTAACAGGTTACATTGGACAAGAGGATGATTTATATTTCTGGAGGGAAGCTTTCAAAGTTCATTTTCTTGGCAGAAGATCTAACCTTGTTGACACACTATCCACACCGAACGAATAAGGGAAGTATTTGTTTTCATTCTTTTACCTTATTTTCTTTTACATCTTTTTATTGAACATTGGGGATAATGTTCAGCTTAAGTGTAAGGGGAGGGTAAATAATGATACCTTAGAGAATGCAATTACGCTTGAGTTTGTTTGTTCAATAGTAGGTGTGTAATAAAACTAAGAGAAATACTTGTTAGGGCAATTTTAGCGCCAAATTTAAATTTTTTTACAACATTTAGGAGTGAAGCTTTAGCCTTAATGAGCGTCTCATGGATAGGAGTTGTATGACTAGCACCAAAACCGTACCACTCAGAAAAATTTTCCACCCAAATATGTGAGGTTTGCCTTTAGATTTGTTAGGAAAAGCATTCATTATTGGTGCTTATGAGTGTACCGGTAGTACTTAGATTCCAGAACTTGCGTTAGTGATGCATCCCGAGACCGCTAGTGAGACTACATTCGTGTAGTTAGGATTTACTACATGATAAGAGATATTAGGATCACCCTTGTGTTAAACCCGTATCATAATTACTTGACCATTTAAGTCAATTACCTTGACTAACAAAGTCAATTAATTTCTCCCACACCTTTACGTTGTACTCATTTTTAGTACACGATACCCCTAGTACACCCCTCCGAACCTATCTTTTGCGTTTCTAACTTTAAGCATTTTACTTAAAGGAAGAATTTGTTTACAATCCACCCCAAATGTGCAACCAAATCGCCTTAGTCTTCCTTGTATGCACTCATCTTTAGTGCATTATTGTTATTTGTTTAAACCCTTAGTTAATTATCTAATTGATTACATGGTTGCTAAGTCGAGTCAACATATTGTTTTGGGACGATTAGGACTCATGGGTAAAGTACTAGTGTTATGGAATAATGGGGATGACGTCAATTATTACCCCCATATGTGCGTTAATCTTAAAAAGTACTCAAAGTGTTTTGATTATCTTAATTCGAGTCATTAGAATGGTTGATTGTAAAGTATGTAAAAGTTTAAGTGTAAGGGGAATGTAAACCCTCTATCATGTATTATTTTGGATGGTAGGGTAAAAGTGTATGCAAAAAAAAAAAAAAAAAAAAATAAAAAAAAATAAAAAAATTAAGAAAAAGAAAAAAAAAAAAAACATACGGGCTACCATCCCGTTTCATTTTATGTTTGTTTTATGTTTTGTTAGTTTTTGATTAGCTTAAGTCGAGTCGAGTCTTGGCTTAGCAACGCCATGCTATACATGTAATTAACCAAGATGATTAACTCGCCACCAGTAAAAATTGTCTTTATCCAACAAAACAGTGTTTATCATATCCCTACACCTCATGTTATAACCCTTTAAAAGACCTCTTTGATAGTTTATCCTAGGTGCTTACGCCAAGTGGTGGAGGTTTGATCCATTCCCAAGCCTATGGTAATCTATTTGCTATGACAGGTAGTGAGAGATGTTTTCCATTTCCTTATTGTGATATATACTTTATTACACTCGAGAGATGTGAGTATCTAAACACTATTTGTGAGGTGCTAGTGTATAACCTCCGTGCTCTATTATTTGTTGTAATTACTTTTATCTTAGTGTTAAATGACCCCTAACTTGTATTTTGATTAAAATAAAAGCGCATTTGCTTGAGGACAAGCAAATCTCAAGTGTAAGGGTATTTGATAAGGCAAAAAGTGTACCGCTTTTGGGGGGTCATTTAAGCCCGAATTCGTGATTATTTGATCAATTATTACCCTAAATCGTTCCGTTTGTCATTTTAGGTACTTTTGAGGAGAAATCTGGAAAAGGAAGCATTTTGGATGTTTTTGGAGCGATTAAGTGAAGAAAACGACAAAGTCTCAAATCCTTGCTGGGAGCAGTACCTGACGGCGTCAAGGCCATACAAGTGACGGCGTCAAGCTTGGCAAAAGAGGTGGATATGGAAAATACACATGATAGCCCAGAATAATTTCAAGGCAAAAACGCCTGACGGCGTCACCAAGGCCGTCAGGATTGATTTACAAGTGACAACCCAGAGCTTATTCTCAACATGACGGCATCAAGATTGGATCTAGGCAATACGACCTTTAATTTGGCGGCAAGTTGACGGCGTCACAAGCTAGAATGTGACGCCGGCAAGGTGTAAAATATATATATAGTTTTCTAATTTTCATTCATTAAGTGTGGAACTTTTGGAGAACTTTTGTGTGCAAACCCTAGATGAATTTTCTGTAACAACAAGGGTTTCAACCCTTGTTCCACCCATGTTTAATTGAAGATAAGTTTTCCAATAATCATTCAATATGTCCATGTGTTGTTTGATTCTATCTTATGCTTGTCTTCTTTTTAACATGCTAGACTAGGTTTTTCTTGTGTTTGCTTAGATGTAATGAAACCTAGATGTTGATTATTGGTTGATGGTTTATTTATAATTGTTGTGGATGATTGAATTCGATGTTAGGCTTAAGAAAACTGGCAGACTTCCAATTGGTAACTTGCTTGAACGTCTTAAGAAACATGATCGGAGGTGTACTACGATTTATTGTATGTATTTAATGCGTAGGCAACTGCTAGTGATACTACGTTAGGAGCTAGTAGTAGGCTCGACCTAGAATGAAGTAGAAGCCTATAGAGTTAGGGAATATCGTACACGGCCCTACGACTAGTATTAAGGAATATAACCCGTCATCCATGCAATTGTAACAAGCTAATCAATCAGTAAAAGATATATAGGAAGTATTGAAATCTAAGTAAACACACTTTCTCTCATTATTTTATTTTGTTTGCATCTTTAGTTAATTGGGTTAATTGACTAACAACTAATTCCGCCCACTCCTTCAAAACCCAAGATTTTACTTGCTTTCATTTAAAATATAAAAATACAAAAAGAATCATCCCTCACCCTTAGAACTAGTTTAGTAGACATTTTAATCCTAGCGAACATTATTCCTGAGTTGAATGATCAATCCCCCGGTACTTGTCACTATACTATACTACAACGAACAGGTACACTGCCTGGTGGGGATTGCAAGCTTCTCAAGATCCATTGAGAGGTAAAACCTTTTGTGAGGGTGCAATTCCACGCATCACTCCTTCCTAACTAGTGAGAATTTTTCTTTAATTTGCTCCTTCCTGAACTGAAAACTTTCTTTCATCAAATCTCTTTAGTCTTCTTACACACAACATATAAAGCAGACACTATACTGTAGCACCGTGGTTATCATTCGGGGGAGCAACATAACAACAAAATTTTGTAGCACCGGTATTAAGCACAGTTTCCTCAATCAATCCAATCACAAAATGCGAAACACTACTTTTTCCTTCATGTACTTCTCCCACCTGATGGTTGCGAGTTATCGGAATCATGATAATTTTGTGTGCATGCCGTAAAATCACCTTTAACTTGATGCAACATTAAGCCCATAGCTTGTTTAAGCATAATTCCGTGAGAATATGTCGAAAAAATACTCTCAAAACAATTCTCTCAAATCAACCTGTAATTAAACCTCATTTTAATTCATCGGCTAATAGTAATGACCACTGATGGAGACAACCCGATATGACCAACTTGAAAAAGAAGTAAATATCCCAACTTTGTGACTTAATGCTTGTACTATCCTTGATTAAGAACCTATACTGAGCACAAATCATGTCTTAGTGCTATATACCCAAACCAATATAGGTAGTGTCTGAAATATTCGCCTCTTGAACAATCTATAACTCCGTGTGACACTGAGTACTACAACACAACTCCTAAAAGTGATAGCTATACACTGTGAGCATGATGCATGCATATATTGTTATAGAATAGATTATATTTACCAAGTTTTAAATTTATATTTAGCTGACTTATCCTATAACACACACTAACGAACAGTGTACCCGATCAATGTAGCTAGTTGGTAAGTAGAGTGTCGAACGTTAACACCTAGATGTCTATCAGTATCATTCCTAAGTTAGTCCTAATAACCTAATCTAACACAGGGGGGGGGGGGGGGTTCAGTCTGAGAGACTGGTACGATTGAGTAGATTAATTAACAGTAATTAAAACTACAGAGTTGAATAAGCAAATGGCAAACACATACAAAGATAGAAAACATACATAAATAAGAGGTCAAGTCGATAGTAGGAAAACTTGTCACATGTTTAATTGCTTAGCTGTATAAGATGAGTGCTAAAATATACTCTCTCTAAGTGGAATATTAGTTACAGGAGAGTAAACTCTTAATGGTTACTAGATCTATGTATTATTTATCCCATTTTTACATGCTCACATTAACTATCTAACGATGCTCATGAAGTAATTGCGCGAGTCTACGTCGACAAGGTGCGATAGCTCCTAATATGTAATCAAAGCACATGCATAAAGAAGCAAATAAACATCAAATACTCTTTATAATAGCTGGAAAATATTAAGTCCGATCAAATAGTGAAAAAGACACTAACTCAACCACTAACAGATTGCTAATACAAATAAACGAGTTTTCCTATGAATTAGAGTACTAGCAGGACCTTCTTACTGCTCTGAATTCTTTCTTTAGGTGGTGTCTTGTGCTACCAAATCGTCTGTATTCGCCTCTGTAGGGTTTTGTGTTGCACACCGAATTTGGCTGTCGAATACGGTATTTATAGTTTCTGTCAGCAAGGTCGATACGACGTATCAACTAAGGCGCATCTTGGTAACTTCGCGTGGCGTCCACGATTATAATATTCACGAATATTTGTACACCACCATTAGATACGGCGTACCTTCAGTCTTCATGCGGCACATGTTCTTCAGTATCTTGGATTATTGATGCGTTGTTTTGCAACCTTAAAAAGGTTTTACTTCTCAAAGGATCTTGAGAAGCTTGCAATCCCCACCAGGCGGTGTACCTGACCGATGTAGTATAGTGAGTGGCAAGTACCGGGGAATTGATCGTTCTCTAGGGGAATAGTGTCGTTAGGATTAAAAACTACTTAAACTAGGTCTAGAGGTGAAGGATGATTCTTTTTGTATTTTTATATATATTTTTTTTTATGAAAGCAAGTAAAAATCTCGGGTTTTGGAAGAGTGAGCAGAACTAGTTGCTAGTGAACTAACCCAGAATTAGTACAAATGCAAAATAAAATAAAATAACAGAAAAGTAAATGTGGTGAACTTCTTATAATGGGAAAAATGTATATACTTAGATTCCACTACTCCCTAGTTATCTCTTACCGATTAATTGATTTGTTATAGTTGTTTGGATGAAGGTTGTATTCCTTAATACCAGTCATGGAGCTGTGTACGTCCTTCCCCAATCTATAAGCTTCTATATCTTCCTATCCAGGCCTCGTAAATAGTTACGTATGCATTAAATACAACCAATAACATCATAGTACACATCTGATTACGTTTCTTAAGACGTTCAAGCCTATTACCATGTAGGAGTATGGCCAGTTTTCTTAAGCCTAACGCGAAAATCAATCAACCAAATCAACTAATAACAAATCAACAACTAATAATCAACAACTAGGTTTCATTAGATCTAAGTAAATACAATGAGAATTAAGCTAGCATGTTAAAAGAAAGACAAGATAAACAATCAATCAAATAACACATAGACATATTGAATGATTAAAAAGAAGACTTATCTTCAATTGAACATGAAGGAAAAGAGGGCTTGGAAACCCTAAAGTTACAGTAAAATTTATCTAGGGTTTTATTTCCCCAAAGTTACGCCTCTAATGAATGAAAAATCGAAAAGTATATATAGATCTAAAACTCTAACGGCGTCAGGCTTTGGCCTCTGACGCCGTCAGATCGCCGTGTTTAGGATTATCGGATCACCTAGATCCACTTCTGACGCCGTCCCTTTATAAGGGTTCTGGGCCGTTTCTTGTAGAGCTAAAGAGGGGCGGCCTTCATATTGGAATACCTGACGCCGTCAGGTGTTAACCTGACTTTGGTTTCTGGGGCGTCACTTGTAAAATCCACCATCATTCCAATATAAGGTGACGGCGTCAACATGTAAAGCCTGACGCCGTCAGGTGTGATTTCCTGACTTTTCTTGTTTTCTTCATACTTGAGCATAAAAACGTCCAAAAAGCTCCATTTTCCAGAATTCATGTCCCAAGTACCTTAAATGACAAAAGAAACGATTTAAGGTAGTATTTGATCATAAAAACACGATTTAGGGCTTAAATGACCCCCTAAAAGCGTAACAAATATTTCCTTATCAATTATCTTGGTGAAGTCTTGAGATTGATACGCTGCATGTCTGCAATGTCATGCGACCCATATGGAGTAAAACAAGTCAGATCTTCTTCGTTGACCAAGGTTTTATATATGACGCATGGGATAAATCCATGCGGCATATGCTTCAAAGTCAGGCAATGGTCTTCATATTCGTCGAAGTATTGTTGTACGACGTATCTGTCTAGAATGATACGGTGTGTCTTCCTTCAGTTCAGTAGACTTTCCCAACTTGATCCATTTTTCTCCAATTTTCATCCAAAATAGCCAACTTTCACCAAATGCTTGTTTATAACTGAGAATTACAAAAGTAAGCGATTAAGTATCAATTCTCTCACAAAATAATATAAAACAAGTCAATAATATAGGATAAATGATGTCAATAAAATGTACTTATTTGATATCATTAGAGCACTACAACAAAACTCGTTACAATAGGTATAACTAGATTGTCAAGTCTTAATCACTTATGAAAAGTGCCTAGACAAGTTATCTTGAAACTTGCAACCAACTAACGTCTCAAAGATAAATAAGTACACCCGTGAAACATACTTCAAATTCAAATCAATAATATCGTACAAAAACCCCGTCGTCATTTTGTTAAATAATTCGATTATAGCCATGAAATTAGTATCCCCGTGAAATTTGTGTCCAAAATACCACTCTTAATATATGTTATCAATTTTTTTTGGCTAAATTTGATATCAACTCAAAAATTCAATTATCATATGTTGTTTGTCCAATCAGTTACATCATTTTAGCCGTCCAATACTTGCAGTCCAAACGATTTGTTAACCATTTTAGCCCATTGCACGATCCAATCCAAGCCCAATGATATCAATCCAACTCACTCTAATACACGGTTATGATAAAACCCTTTGACCTAACCCTAAACTCATTCATCTTAAACTATTTACCCCCTCCTCCAAAAGTCTCTTACCAATCTCATCTTCCAAATTCAGCTACTCGGCTCATCTCCATCATCAAAACAGCCACAATCTATACGAACTATAAAGCCACTTTCTTGGTTACAATCACGACCGAAGCATGAACCCAAGAAGAACACAAGGTTTTGACTTCAAGATCCTTTCAAAGGGTCACAAGTAGGTTCTCTTTTGATAGTATCGTTTTGATTTTGGTCTTTGAGGGAACCAAAGAGAGGAAATAACATAATTTTTATTATTCTTACTTTATATTCCGATGTTAAATGAAGCTTACCTTAATATCGGATCTATGATGATTTAAGTTCCACGAAAAAAATCTTTAAAAGATTGGATACAACGTTGAACTATTCAGAGATCGATTTGCTTTATCGTGTGATGTTTAGTTAGATAAGTGTTGCGGAGCGACGGTGAGGGTCCATGCCTGTGTCTAGAAATAGGATTTTGTTATGGTTTAGTGTTGGTCGAGGTTGTGGTTAATTTCAAGGTCATCTCAGTCTTGTTTAATATTTTTATTTTGGTTCGGTATACCTTTTGACATATGATGTGTTAAATTGAGGTCACAGAGGGTCATTGTAGTATTTTGGTTTGGTGTGGACTCATGATGTTACAAACTGAAGTCCTTGAGTAGTCTTAGGTATTTTGTTTGTGGGCAAAGGTCAACCTTCTTCATCTTCTTCTTTCTTTTGGTCATCTTACAAATATTCGTAACCATATTCGTAAATGACCATATTCGTAAACTACCATATTCGTAAACGACTATATTCGTAAAACCTTACGAATTTCTTTCCAAGAAATTCGTAAACAGATCTGAAGAGATATTCGTAACATAAGGGTTTTGGCCATGTATTCGTAAGATTAGGGTCTTACGAATTTCTTTAATTCCAAGAAATTTGTAAGAATAGGTTTTACGAATTTCTTTCCAAGAAACCCGAAAAACATATTTGTAACCCATTTCCGACCACTTTTTCGGACCATTTTTTGACCATTTTTCACGGTTTGGTACAAAAAGTCATAAAATGATATACCAGTTTACAAAGAACTGTTATTTGGACAAAATGACACAAAAGAAAATAGTAATATGTAAACATAAAGATAAAAGCATGAGACTTTTTGACCATAAAGATACAATAAACCTTGAAAACTGTTAAACAACCATATATGATAAAAAAATGGTCTAGACACGAAGTAGTAAAACAACTTTAACACAAGGTTCAAACCACAAATAAATCAACAAGGTAACACAACGAGGCTCTGATACCACTTGTAGGACCGAAAAGTTAGATGATTTATGTGGTTCGGGAGGTCGAGGTTGATCAAAGAACATATCCATGATTCTAGAGAGAGAGAGAGAGAGAGAGAGAGAGAGAGAGAGAGAGAGAGAGAGAGAGAGAGAGAGAGAGTACAGAGAGGGTGAAGAAAACAATATTTTATTAGATTGAAATAATGAAGCTTACACAATGATTTTCTCACACCCCTCATGGAGAGTCATGAGGGGTATTTATAGGATCAGTACAATATAAGTTTGCATGTTGAACAACAGTAGTCCTTGCGGGCACTACTTACTACGAATCTAGTCCAATTCACTTGTAAGACGTTATCTTCACAAACTAGCGAGGCTAACAATTGCTAACATAGGTACTATACATCTACTTTCCGATCAATATTGGCTAAACCCGAGCATCTACTAACATAGCTAGTGTTCGTCTACTTCCAGATCAATATCGGCAAAATCTAAGCATCTACTAACTTTGACTAGTATTGGGAAACTCCCAGGGCATATGCACATGTTCTATAGTTTCTACAAAAAACTAATTTACGTAAATTTGAAAACTGAACAAACTTAGTACCAAAGCATTTTCATAACAAAACAAACTCAACTTGAGACTTACAACATATTTGGACCCATATAAAGTTTAAACCAGCCAAAATGGGTAAAAGTGGCATAATGCCAAACCCCCTTTCTACAAAACATACACTTATATGTTTTACTGTTTTAGTTTTTAACATTCCAAAACTACATTTTGACATAAAACAACACTATAAGATCCTAGGGCATTAAGTAGTATCAAAAAAGGGTTAGGGAGTTGCTCTACCATCCAAGCACAACCGATGGCTAACCCGCTAAGTACGTACATGTCCTTAAATTTGGTCTTGCTTTGCTCACCTACATTAGAACATGAAACAATGCAACATAAACCTAAAGCTTAGTGAGAACGTAGCATAAACTGAAATAATGATATAATATCGTGCATAATTGTTGCTTCACATACTATAACCATAACCTGGACGGGAAGTGCTAGTTAAGTACTTATATACCGCATAAGTCATCATAATCATTATATTCCTTATAAGAGGTCATAACACCTTAAATACATTTCACATGGATAATCTTGAGTGTCATATTGCATGAGTACCTCCCGTAGGAAGTAAGGTTTCATTTATGAAACATATATACCACTTATGCACTATCTGGTCACGAGGGCTATCTGAGTTCCATTCTCGAAACTTAAGTGCTAACTATGCACTAAATGGGCACAAGGACTACCTGACTTCCATTCTCGGAACATAATTACTAAATATGCCCTAATCATCCACATAGAACATCGAAGTTCCATTTCGAAACATAAGTGCCAAATATGCACTAATCATCCACATAGGACATCTAACTTCTGTTTCAGAACGTCAATCTATATAAACATGCTTGTCATTCATATAGAACGTCTAAGTTACATTTTGGAACGTCAATGGCATTTATGCATTTGTCGTCTACTTAGGACATTTAAGCACACAATGATCCTTCATATCTACTTAAATCATAATAGTAGGACAACACGGTTCAACACGGGCTGAAGTTAGACCACTCAGGTCAACATGTATATAAATCTTATGACTTGTATAATATGACCACACATGTCGACATGATTATGAATTTACATAATATGACTTCACGGGTCATCATGGGCCGAATTTAGGATTACTTTGATTATCATGAGAATATATCACATAACATGTCTCAAATAACTAACGTATGACACACATAGGAATGTAAACGTGAATTTGCATAACATGAACTCGTAACACAAGTTATAGAATTGATTACTCATCATAATATGATCATGAATATTAAAATCTATATAATATATCTTATGGGTACATAAAGACCCATATTTACTCTTAAACTACGTCACTCACCTTAAGTCGGCTAGTGATTCGACAAAGTCCCTGACTAGTCCCTTTCACCTAAATATAACACGAACATAAAGGGTGTTTGGTTAGTCGGATTGTACGGACCACTAATTAAACACTCATGAACTAACATCTTATTGTGATGTTAAAAAAACCACATAAGGTTGCTGGTGTGTTCTCGTTGTAGGTATAGATTATGTTATCAAGTTTTACATTTATATTTAGTCGACTTAACCTATAACAAACACTAACAGGCAGTGTACCCGATCAATGTAGCCTAGTTGTTAAGTAAAGTGTCGATCACTAAGAGGAGAACATTAATACCTAAGTATTTATTAGTATTTTAATCCTAAGTTAGTTCTAATTAAACCTAATCTAACGCAAGGGGGTTTTCAGCCTGAGAGACTGGCACGATGTGTAGATTAAGTAAACTGTAAATAAAAGTAATAAGGCGAATGACACACACGTACACAGATAGAAAACAGATATAGATAAGATCCCTGACCGATAGTAAGGAAGATATGTTACTCGTTTAATTGCTAAGTTATATCAGATGAGTTCTAAAATCTATTCTCTATCAGTGGGTGCTTACGTCTATACGTATATCATTCCAATATATAGATCCAGTATATCTAGGTTTCGGGTATTAAGTCTTCTCGACGGACTAATCCTGTCATGATTAATCAGACCTCCGCATAAAGTCCACCTTAATGGTTACTAAGTTTATGTATTATTTATCCCTTAAGGGCTTACATTAAATATGCAAATGATGTTAATGAAGTAATTGTGAGAGCAAGTGACAAGGCACGATAAACTATGTAAGTAATCAAAATATACACATAAGCATCCAATAAAACATCAAATATTCTTTATAAAAGTTGGAAAGAATTAAGTGCGATCAAATAGTAAAAAACACGGTAACTCAGAGATTAAAATATTACTAATACAAATTAAATGAGTCTTTCTATGAATTAAAAGTACTAGCAGGACCTTCTTATTGATCTGAATTCGTCCTTCTGGTTGTGTCTTGTGTGGTAAGTTGTGGCATTCTGTGGTATATTGTGTGTGGCTAACGAATGAGGTATTTATACATTATGGAAACAAAATCGATATGGCGTATCAGCATAGCTGATACGGTGTATCTATGTAACTTCACGTGGGGTTCAAGATTAGTAAATTATGAAACATTCGTATACCCCCATAAGATACAGCGCACCTTCAGTCTTCATACGACGTATGCATGTCTTTAATATCTTGGATTTCTAGTGAAGTCTAGAGATTGATACGCCGCATCTCTAAGATATCATGCGGCGTACCTGGAATAAAATATGTCAGATCTTTTTACGTTGACCAATGTCTCATATATGGCGCATGGGATAAAATCTATGCGGCGTATGCTTTAAAGTCAGGCAATGGTCTTTATAATCGTCTAAGTCTTGATGTACGGCGTATCTATCTAGAATGATACGGTGTATCTTCCTTAAGTTTAATAGACTTTTTTAACTTGATCAATTTTTCTCCAATTTACGTCCAAAATAGCTAACTTTTACCAAATGTTAGTTTATAATTGAGATTTACAAAAGTAAGTGATTAAGTATCAATTCTTATATAAAGTAATTTAAAACAAGCGATAAACATAAGATAAATAATGCTAATAAAATATTGTTATTTGATATCATCAGTTACCCATTAATCCCCTTAATATGAACTAACATCAACATATAATCATACGTGACTTGCATAAACACAATATCATCTCATAAACATCAAAACATATAACTATAACAAGATGTCATTTCTATAGCACCATGCAAATTCCCCTTTTTGACTGACTTAATCATTGAACAAGCTCCTTAGGCCATATTAATAAATAAGTATACTCTTTTGCCTTTTCAAAAACGTATGGCACGCCCCAAATGGAGTTACGGTTGATTTTATATGAATTTTCAAAAACTATTTTGTTACACATTTTAGATTTTTACATTGTTGTACTAAACACATTTTTGACCCATATAAGTTCTGAATTTGCCAACGCTTTCTTCATATGAACTGAAGTAAACACATTAGGCTTTCCAAAAACTTAAGCCATGATTCAATACGAGCTACTATCGATTTTATATGGCATTTCTAGCACGACACTATATTTCAGAAATTTATTCAACACGAAGAACACATATATTTCCATCAAGAGGGTATTTGGGTTAACTTAATAATAATCATAACATGACTTTAACATAACGTTAAGCATAAACCCATCAAAACCTCATAATCATATGCAAGACCAAAAACCCATAATCTTTGAATTTATCTTAAAACTATGTTAAACACTTGAATAAGCATGTCCCCATATCTCCTTTGATTCATATTCATGATAAAAACAGATAATTTAATACGTACTTAAAACTGGGGAAAATTGTACAAGGTTACTTGAAGCTCTAGATTCTTCATAGCTATGTTTACCTTGATTTCCTTTACTTAAACTTGACTAAAACCTTGAATTTTTCAAAAACCTTTCCTGGTTTCTTCCCTCCTAAATGTGACGAGAGAGATAAATGGAATGAGGTGATTTTACTGAGTTTTCTTAAGCATTAGGAAATAACTTTCAAGTTTTGGCGTGTACACTTTCTAGATAGCAATTGGAGTCACAATCATGAGTTTGCATTGAAACTATTATCAGGTAATGTGAATGTTATATTTATTTACAATGGTGTTGCTTGGTTGTTTCGATGTTTCAGACAACGAGGTTCAATTGCTTATTAGTGGTAGGCTACAAATTAAGGTTATGTTTTTTGTTTTTGCTTATTTGTGTATGTTTGATGATGTTTTGAGTGTAACGATTTTTGAAATGATATATTGCATGTGTTGGTTGAAACTTCTTTTAGATTTCATTTACTTGATTTAGTTTGCTTCCAGGTTTTTTTGACCTAATTTTGTTAAATTCTTGCAGGTTCAACATACTATTTTGTTCGCCTTAAGCTTTAGACGTTTCACATGTTCTTCATTGCAGGTGCATTGCTGTCCATGTTAAGAAGGTACAATTCTCATTTTTTATTGTCTATCTTTGTAAATATTAAAAGTGATGATGTTTTTTTGGTGGGCTTGATTAAGTTTAGTGATATGTGATCGCTTAAAATTAAAAAGAGTTATCTAAAATAAGTGTGAAGGGGTTATCAACTCATGATTTAAGTTATTATCTGAGTGGTTTATAAGTTGTGTTCAATATTGTTTCATGACATTATTATGTGTTAAATATGTATGTACTAATTGCATGTTTTACACTTGTTTTGCATTATTAGACATAGGATGGGTTCATTCTTTGCAAATTTATATGTGGTCATATGAGTTATGGAGCGCAAAATTGTAGTAGCTTGGTATATTTTATGTTTTTGCTTGATATATTTGTTGGGTCTGCTTTGCGCACAAGCATTCATGCAAACCATGAAGGATAAGAACAACAGTTTTAGCAAGTTAGAGAAATTGATGAACATCGACATTGTTAAGGTTGGGTTTGCTTTAGAACGACACATACATGCTAATAACAGCATTTGTACTTTTCAACTTTATAAATTTTATTAGAAAGGGAAGAATCAAAGATTTACAAGGGATAGCCTATGGAAAACTACCCCGGTTGATGACAGATTTTCTCCTAACTCAAACAATAAGAGGCAGCTACCTTTGCATTGTTGTTCCTAGGAGAAGAGGACCTAACTATAATACATTGTATTATTTTCTATGTTTGAATATCTACTTAACTCAGTTACAACTTTGAGTTTATATAGAAAGGGAAACAGTGGTTGCATGTGGGTTGCATAGTAAATTGTCCACTTGCTATAGACAGGTACGTGCCTAGTAAGCTAGTCTGAAGCGTACTTTCGGCTTTCCTAATTTGAGAACTTATAGTCCAAATGCATTTTTCTCGTATATCAATAAGTACTTGAACTTATCTTCCTAAAGAAGTTTCCCGCCCATGCATTTAGAGGTTGATCAGGTTATAATACAAAATTAAGTCCTCAGAGTCGGATAGACATTTGTCAGATCTCAGTGACCCTGGTGTTGCTTTTAGCTCCTTGTAAATCACTCCCTAACACCACATCAGTTTGTGGGATGTTTTCTTTAGTTGGTCTTTGACATCCCTCAAGCCACACAGATGTTTGAACTTTATAAATTGCTCACTGATTTCTTTATTAGTGAGTATCACTTAATCATACCGACATGTTCTCTGATAACATATCAGAGAGTATCTCACTTCTGAAAACTATCATGTTCACATTGATAGTTATGAAGTGACATTCTATCTGATCGTTATCAAAGTCTTGATGCTCACTGACCTTCAGAAGGTGTATTAGGCTATGCAGGACCTTGGTTTTATCAACTAAACATACTAAATATTAAACTCGTGCTGGCAACAAGAGATGGTGCGAATGAAGAGAGAAAGAGAGAAGAAAAAGAGAGAACTTATATTAATACCAGAACACACACTACACTCTTGAAGCACACCTCAAAATAAGAGCATTTGGAGGTATTTACACTTCATACACAAAGCTTCTCATGGGCCTTGAGATGGGTTTTACATTCTTGGACTTGGTTTACATTATAAGGCTTACATTACTTAAAGACTGCTAATCGATTAGATTACCAAGTCTACGAGCCCAACCACTACTCTATAACATAATCGATAACATAATCTATAACATGTTACATAGTTTCTAGATCGAGAATGACCATCACTTCTTCTAATGCTAACAGGCTATTTTATGTTTAAATACTTGTCAGAGACAATTGGGTCAGTTTTTTATACCCAACAATATTGTCATAAGTGATAATTTTGTATGCTTAGGTTTGGATTGAACTATTATGTTAATTTATATGTGGTCATATGAGTTATGGAACGCGAAATTGCAGTAGCTTGGTATATTTTATATTGTCGCTTTATATGTGGTCATAGATGCTGATTTTATATGCTTAGGTTTGGATTAGACTATTCTATTTTTTGTTGGTTACGCAAAAAATTGCATTTGTCCATTTTTTGCTTCTTAGGTCTTACGAGCCATTTTTTGGTGTGTAAAACAAGTGCTTCCCAATGATTGATAGAACCTAATATGTGGTCACACTTATTTAACACATAAGACTGTTATGTGTTAAATAAGTGTGCACTAATTGCTTGTTTACACATGTTTTGCGTTATCAAAACTTGAGTGGGTTCATTCTTGTAATTCTATATGTGGACATATGAGTTATGGAGCGCGGAATGATAGTAGCTTGGTATATTTTATGTTGTTGCTTGATATGTGGTCATAAGTGCTAATTTTGTATTCTTAGGTTTAGATTAGACTATTCTATTTTTTGTTGGTTGTGCAAAACAATTGCGTTTGTCCATTTTTTATTCTTAGGTATTAAGAGCTATTTTTTGGTTGTGCAAAAGAAGTTGTTCCCAGTGTCTGTTAGAATATGATATGTGGTTATATGAGTTACGGGACGTTAAAAGGTCGGAGTATCGGATTTTATATGTTGCTTCGTATTAGACTGCTTATTAATAATCGTTTTAGGCTACGTGAAGCTTTTCTATTGAAAGTCTGTTCGATTCAGCTCGAAAACAATTTCTATGTTAAAAAATTCTATCAACGTTGGCCAGCTATGTGGACATATGATTTGTTGAGCGCGAAATTGTTGCAGTTTGATATATTTTATGTTGTTGCTTGATATGTGGGCATACATGATGATTTTTTATGCTTAGGTTTAGATTAGACTGTTACATTTTTTGTTGGTTGTGCATCACAATTGCGTTTGTCCATTTTTTATTATTAGGTTTTATGAGCTATTTTTTGGGTGTGCAAAATAGGTGCTTCCCAATATTTGTTAGAATCTAATATGTGGTCATATGGGTTATGAAACGCGAAATAGTAGGAACATGAGATTTTATATGTTGCTTCGCATTAGACTGCTTATTAATAATCGTTCCAGGCAATGTGTAGCTTTTCTGTTAAAAGTCAGTTAGATTAAGATCGAACACAATTTCTATGTTAAAAAAAGCTAACAATGTTGGCCAGATGTGCTTATATTGATTAAAAAAAGTACTGTTTAAAATCACTTTGTTTTGGAATTGACCGATTGTTTGAGCGCGAGTGTAATATTTGGAACTTTGCAAAATGCAAGATAGTTAGGTTGTGTGGTTTTTGGTCATGCAAAATGAGTGTTTGCTGATATCATTTTGAGTCTCATATGTGGTTGTAAGTGGTTGTTTTATATGCTATGTATGAGTTATGGTCTTAACTACTGGTTTTGCAAGTGTTATTGATAACACAAAATGACCGTTATTTTTCGTTATATATGTTGTTGGGTCGTTGTACACAACGAGTTTGGTGTAAGGTCTGGTATGTGGTCCTAGATGTTGATTGTGTGTTGATGATCTCATAAGTAATGTTAGTTAATAAAGGAAACCTAATTACTTTTTCTTCAATAATCTAATGAGCTCCGAATAGGTTTTTTCATGGCAACGTACCTTCTTATTAGTTTTCAAACTTATTAAGGATCCGTTTTGATATATGTGATTGTATTTTTAGCTTGCAATTGATATTCTTACCATGGGAGTTTTCTGTATGTTGTGGGCGATAGTTTTCACACCGATAAGCAGCTGCGACATGCTAGGTACATTAAAATATCGGTTATTATTCTAATGTTGTTCTGTTATCTTTTGCACCCTGTGCGGTATCTTGAGTGAGACATGTATATTCTAGGTACAACTATTAATGGATTATTCTCTTTTGTATTTTGGGTATCAAAGGGATGTCAACTAGAGATTGTAATATGTGAATAAGGAGATGGAAGAAATAAAAAAAATGTTGTGGTATGCTAATTTGCTTTACAAAGTCTATGTACATATCAGGTGATTCAAGGTGACGACAACCATCCAAAATAGCCTTCATCCGTCTCCAATAAGTTCAAGATGCCTTACCATGTATTTTACGGCTTTTGCATTTTATGTTATGTTAAAACCCAAGGTATTTCTTTTATTAAAATTTATGTCATTGGAATAGGAAGAGGAAACAGGTGAGTGATGTGAATTGTTTAAAGTTTAAAGATAACGCATTATAAAATACCATGACAACTTCATTGTTGTTGCGGATTGAGTGATCAACATGGGATTTTATAAAGGATTGCTGAGATAAAAATGTTTTTCAAGGTTTAAAAACACAGAGTTTTGTGTATGTCGGCCCCTAAAGTTGACACCGCACATATTAGCTGCAAGATAGGTACCAATTTTGTTTTTAACACTAATACTTTACATTGTTTGAGGTAACAAGGTTGTCAGTAGATGTTGTCACATAATTGTGCCATTAGAAACTGCGTTTTAAGTCTTCTTTTTTCCCATGTAGGTGTCATACATCGTTTTGGAAATGAGTTAACTAGGTTACACATGTGTTTTTCTATTTGTATAAGGTTTCTAATGTCTTTTAGTATCTGATATGTGGTTATTTCGTGAATATTTGGTGATGCATGTTGTTTCAAATTTGATTAGCATGTTGCGACTTCGCAAAACATATAGCTAATATAGGTAATTAGCGTTGGCGCATTTTATTTTAATCACAATTATCAAGTTCATTTGTTGATTTGCCTATTGTGATTTCGCAGAATCTGTGCCTAATATGTGTAATGGTTGGTCATAATTATGGAAGTCTTCTTTTGATAGCTATGAGTTTATCAAAGGTTACGGTGCCCATTAGACGCAACCACATGGTTTTATTATGTACTAAGTCTTATGGAGCGGATATGGACAATGGGCTATGCTACATTTATCCTGAAAATAAGGCAATTTGAATAAAATTGTCGAATAATTAATACTAAAAATTATTGCTCTTGCTTTAACAAAACTAGAATCATAACAATTATACTTTTTTCAAACCATGTATGTCAGATATATATTATTAACATTATCACCACCTTTAGCTAAAAATTTAGTGGAGATCAGTATACAAACACTCCGCAGCAACGAACTGGTTGAAATCCTCATTTCTACTATACATATTAAAATTTGCAACTTGCTATTTAAAAAGATATATCTTCCAAATATTAATTTGTGATTATTTCCGTATTTTTTACATGGGATTTTCTATTTGGAAAATGAAATAGGAATCTTTTGTTCAATCCTAGATTATCATTTGCATGTGGGCACACTAGCTTAAATCCTTTTAATATTCCGCTTAATCCGGAATTTAATTAAACTAATCTTAACTATTTAAAGTCTTTGGATGGAGAGTGGCATGTGAACATGTCGACCAAGTTTATTCCATAATCTTTCATAATTAAAATCATAATTCCACCATTATGAGCATCATTTAAAGGTTGTACTTAGATTATTGAATATGATAAAATAAGGTTTTTCATTTTTATTGTTTTAATTTTATGTCGAATCTTTAGTCCTCAAATTCGTGAGTATAATATTTTGGTCATTTGGTGGCTCGCATTAGAGGTATACTTCAATGTATGCTCAAACATTTCACCACTAAAATTAGGGGGGGGGGGGGGGGGGGCGGCGATTTCAGCCTATTTATGAGTATGTTTGGCAAAATTAGCTATAAGTTGTATGCTGTAAGCTGTAAACTAAAAAACTATTAGCTGTTAAATGTAATTATAAGCTGTTAATAGTAATTTTATGTTTTAACAGCTCCGAAATATTTTAAAAGCTTCATGACTCAGCTTTTCATTTTGAAGCTATTTGTTTAAAATTAAAGCTTAAAGTTGATGTATCCAAACGGAACTACTTGTTTTGGAGGAGATTATTTTTGTAACAAAAAACTTACAGCTCTAAAAAAGCTACGTATCAAACACGCCCTATGTCACAGGGTAAGGATCCAGTGAGAAGAAAACTTATAATGAGAAGAATGAGAAATAACTATAATCGTATATTTGAGATGCGTCGACTTGAATTAGATGCATCTCTATTCATTTACATGCATCCTAACTAGTTTCAAAAGTAATTTTGAAGTTAAAACGATGCAAAGTAGTATTTGCAACAAATTTGACCCGCAAATGATGAAAAATACATAAGATTTTCCTAACTTGCTAAAATACATCTAATATATGTCTATGTATCTAATTTTTAACTAAAAAATATATTAGTATGCATCTAAAAGATTATAGATGCATCTAATTTAAGTCGATGCATCTCTAATATGTGATTATAGTTATTTCTCATCCTTCTCATTTTAAAAGTTCTTCTCATTTTATCCTAAGTCCTATATCACAATAGGTGAATTTGAGTATTTAACGCTAGCTAGAAAATTAGATACACGCTTAGGCTCCCTTTATTTGAAAATAAACCTATAACATGTTTGAATCCAAACAATCATCATTATATGTATCTTCTACTTTGTCATCTCTCGTTGACAATATCGAGTAAAAATAAAATAACGTAGAATAGTTTCGACGATATTAAAGTAAAACAGGGATGAGGGATCTATACGATATATATATATATATATATATATATATATATATATATATATATATATATATATATATATATATATATATATATATATATATATATATATACACGTTTATCACGTCTATATACATATATAAACGATTATATTCACATGCTTTTGGAATTAGCTACACACCTACACCAGTTAGATCTTCACATGATCATAGGCTAAAACCGTAATTCGATAGAATATTACTCGAGTATTCAACTTTCCAATTTCTAATCAAGTTACTAAGAACAATGTTTAATTTTTCAATCAGGTGATTCTTGTTTGAAAATACCACGTACTTTCACTTTTAAGCCAAATGAGGCAATGTACCAACTTAAAACAACCCGAGCACCTGAGTTCCTTCTGGAGTTTGGGGAGGGGTTTTACCCGGGTTCGAGTCTCGCAAGTGACAAAGAAAATCCGGGATTTCCCTCTTAGTGCGAAGCCGTGAGTTCTATGGGTTTTCTTTTGTGGGTCTCTCCTAGTGGTTCGGGTCCCGGGGCCTGCTGTTTGAGTCATTGTGTAACCTGATGACGAATTAAGCTTGTCAACTATTTGATTAACTATGGAGGGTTTTTTTTTTTTTTTTTTTTTTTTTTTTTTTTTTTTTTTTTGTGTTTGCAGCATACAACATTCATGAGCATTGAGCCAAAATATTGAGAGGTTAGAGCAAAGACAAAAAAGGACTTTGTATGTTTTAGTTCAGAACCAAATTAAACAACCAACCATATGTGAGCTAGTGAACATACCAAAAAAGAACTATAGCTCATTAAGGTAGTTAAGTAACAAATAAAGTAATAAACCTCCCCTTAGTTAAGGTAGTTAAGCAACCAACAAACTTTTTTGAACCTTAAAATTTATGGAGTAAATAACAGTATGGTTTACAGAGTGATGCACACATTCTTCTGTGGGTGAATCATGTCCAACCTTTATTAGATGTGTTTCTGTAAAGGGCTATATCTATTTTTGGGAAAATTATATGTTTTTCTAAATCATATTTATAGAGGATTCTCGTTGCATAATACATGTAACAAAAAGGAAGCACCCAAAGTGATTGAATCCACCGTTCTAAGCAAAATATTAAGAGTAGTGTTTGGGAGACCTAATTTTATGACTAAATTTACATGTCAATGATCTGTTGGTTTTACAATAGGGCACACTACAATCTAATGAGCTAAATCCACACATGTTAGGAAAAAAGTTAATCACAAGTTTTAGGTTTCCCACTTAATTTTCAAATATTAAATATAAGAAAAGTTCATGAATAGGAAAACTTCTATCGCGTGGTATTTCCATACTTAATTTATTCACGGATTTAAACCATCAACTATCTCACATAATATTCACACGTCTCAATAGAAATTTGAACGTACAACCTTTTGGTGGATGGTAACTTAAATATCAGTAAGGCTAAAGGCCATTGGCCCTATCTAGTAGAATTATTGGAGATGTGATAAATCAACTTATGTCGAGTGTATGCATTTACCAGTGAGCCATCAGACTTATGTCAGCAGTACTACAAGCACTCAATATAGGACCATGCACCCCACACAAACAAATGTTAAAAGCAACCCCAACAATGGCAGCAAGCAATGTGACATATTGATGATTTAGATTATTCAAAGTAACCAACACCTACCACTTTGCCAGCAAATATTTCTATGGTTATTTATCAAGCTACATCATCCCTTATAAGATATGGTTTTTTGAGCATTGAATGATATCTAATGTCCCTCGGATTTTGACAGGACATCACATATTCGATCATCATGTAGATTGTGTTATCATAGTCTCAGTTTACAAGCTTCAATAATTTTGTTTAGTGGTGGGAAAGAGGTAAGCAAACCAAAATAGAACCATAATTAAGGAACTATGTTACCAATTCAATATCATCATGTCCAAATAAATAAGAATCAACAGGTAATCACACAAATACACAACAAGCAACAAGAAAAGTGCGTTTTTACTAAGAGAGTTAACCCTTTCTACTTAGAGATAACCCTTTTTACTAGTGATTCTTGTACTCTGCCCGCCTCTTCTACTACGAGAGTTAACCCTTTCTCTAAAGTGGGAGAGATTGAGGTTTCTGATTCTGAAGATGAGTTGGTCTCTAACCCATTTGATGAGTCTGCTAATCTATTCGGTGGTGGCCAAGAGTTTGAAGATGATTATGATGACTATGACTATGATGACTATGCAAAACAGGTTTATGATCTTTAAGGGAATTTGGATGCTTTTAATGCTATGTATGGCACCAAGCTTCAAGGTCTTAGGAAGTAATTTTATTTCGTTTTGTCTTATGTTATCATTTGAGTAGTGGTTTGTTTTCTTGTTTAGAAAATAAGAAGTATCTTGTTCTGTAAGCTATTTGTGGCTGAGATATGTGACTTCACCCATATCCTTTGTATTTAAACGTTTTGGTTATTATATTTACCAGGGTGCAGGGTTACTCCCCTTTACAAAAAAATAAATAAATAAATAAAAAATAAAGGTGCGTTTTTATATATTCCGCCTATCTGCTTAATTTTATTCACGATTTATACTAGATATTTATTATGCACTTGGGAATTACTGTAGTACATTTCCTGTAAGAAATGGTGGTTTAACAAAAAACTTAAAATGAATATTATACGGTATGTATATTAATCTTATATTCATATGCAAGAATATAGTCTCATATGAAACATAGAACTAAAAAGTGAAATTAACCTAGTTTGTAGTACTTAAGCTAAGTACATTGCACTCGAATTCTTGATTATCACAACTAAAAAGTATCTAGAATATAATCCTTTCATTCCATCGTCATTTCATGATAATGACGTAGCAACTTCACGAGTCACAGCTCTTTATAGACTCACACATAAACATATCATGTGAATGAATTGATGGTGTTCAAAACTATATGTTATTTGCTTCTAAATGAACAAGTTAATATCATATTTGATTACACGTTAAATGTGATTTCTATATGATGTATGTTCACTAGCCCCTTAGAAATGTAGATTACCTTTTCAAGAGTTTGCATATATGAAATGAATCCTGATATTAATTAATCACATAAATGAATAAATGATATAGATTGAAATCATAATTAAACCCTAATTCTACCAAGTTGCCATTAAAGTGTAGCATCTTGATACCAAATCACATAAATTCAAGATGAATTACCACGGAAACTCTAAGTGATGGAAACACTGAAAGAGAGACCGTCAGCTAATACTTAATCCTCAGATATAACTAATTATCAGGAAACTTGATTCTAGCTAGGACGTACACTAGAGATCCGCATAGTTTGGAATAATGTGAACAGACTATGTTTTAATTGATTACAATTCTAAACATCATTCATTGTCCATGATTAGAATCTCTTAATCATAAGGTTTTAATTTATAGTACTAAAAACCATATAGATAGAACCTTCAAGCATAGATCTAAAAATAGTAAGTTAGAAAAGAAGGACAAGACATGCACGAGCATGTTCTAGACCATAAATTTCTGAATCTTTTCTGAAAAAGAACTGCTAAAAGTATCAAAAACCAATCTTATGCCACAGTAAGCTACTAATTAAATAGAAACATACACAGAAAACAAGAACAAAATACCCACCTGATAACCAGTTTGGGAGAGTTGGAAACTGACACATTTCATGAGTCACTCTGCTCCAAATATTATCATCACCAATGGAAAGTGTACAACTCATGATACTACCTAGATGGCTATAAATCCCTTTGATGTGCTACTTGTAGCCGTTTTATTTCCGATGCAGCATCATCAAGATTCTCATCATCAAAACGCTTTGTCATTTTGTACGTGAATCTTGATGATGCCGCGTCAGAAAACAACGGCTTTTATCTATGGGTGGCGATGCGGCTCTGGCGGCTGATTGTCACCCTTGATGAAGGAGAAGGAAAATAGGGTTTTATTTAGGGAAAGAATGGCTGGAAAACTCAAAAAACTTTAGTGCGTTTCACAATAATTAAGGCCACGAGGTAAAGTGAGATGTGGCATGCCATGATTTGTTGAATTGTAAAGTCTTGATATGTGGGCACTAAATAAAAACCAAAAGATCTACTGTTGTACAGTAACTCTTTCTGAAAATCTTTCAACTAAATAAATAAGAAAATTTTGCTCAAAAAAAAAATAAAAATAAATAAATAAGAAAATTAAATAAAAACATCAAAACCCTATTAGCCTTAACCGCTGACTGATCTAGATTTTCATTTCCTGACACAGTCTTAGAAAAAATTACACACTTATTTTCAGAATCTGGCAGATCGAGAAGAAACCGATAACTAACTAGTTAGTTGTTTTCATACCTAAAAGTTATTTATGTTTATATGGATCTCGGGTAGATTAAGAAAATTTAAACTTAATTTGGATAGATTGGACTTGTAGCTCAAGGTTAACATTAAGCGACGTCACTGTATACAGTGACCGCTTTAACTTTGCTCTAGCTTCTTGCTAGTAGGCTAGTAGCTATTAGAAATCAGGTTGCAATTTTTTTTTTTTTCTTTCTGTATTTGTATGAATCTAAATCTAAAATAGAAAGTAGAAACTGATAGAGTTTCATGAAATTCATTTTATAAAATCAAGGAAGAAATTAATCAGGAAAAGAATGAAAGATATGTTTAAGAACTGCAACATCAACGTATAGAATTAAAGATAGTATGTGATGGATACCAGAAAACCGAAAAACGGATATATGATAGAAAACGAGTGGCTTGCCGGAGATCTAAGTTTGTTTAGAAGATATTTTAGATAAGAGAGGAAAGGGATTAGGAGTAGGGCACTCACACAAATAGTGGGAACTGTGGAGTTGAGTTAAATACAACTTCTTGAAAGATGCATGGCCTCACTTTTGAAGTAAATACTAAGTTATATCTTGCTAATACTCTTTATGATAAATGCTAATTATGGATCCGGTTTAGGTTCGATTTTGTTTGAGCCATACCTAACTATAAAAGATACATTAGTTTTTAGGAAAGTAGATAATATATGTGAAAGTGGGCATTGTCTTATATGAATCTTGCTACTTAGACCATCCACAATGGTAGAGTTTTTTTTCATCTCCTTTACATGTCATGCAAAGTGATTAATTTATAAACCTATTTTCAAGATGCATAAACCTATTACAAATTTATAAAATTGTTCTATTACAAAACATTTATTAAATTATGAACATGTCTTTTCATGGTACATACTAGCTACATATACTAGAAATAAAAGCTTACAATGGTTGGAACTCAACATAAACCTATTAACAAGTTTTAAACTTAGTATTAGACCTCCCATTATTGATTGACGTTAGTAAATTTGTTAAAGACATAAGGAGTACCCTGGCAAAAGTATGCGGGAAGGCATTTTCTAGAAATATTCGAATAGCATACCCCATTTTTTTTTGTTAAACTTTCATCTACATGTTGATCATTGGAGATGTACATCAAAATGTTTTGTTAAAATTTGTTTATACACAAATTTGGTATCTTAATCCAAATCAAAAAAATATACAGTATAAAAGTTTAGTTAATTACATCTGATCTGATCTGTAAAAGAAAACTTATACAGAAATTCAGGGGCAGGAAGATTCTCTACGGAGTATTTTCCAACAACTTGTAGGGAGATAGAAACAAGTCACAAGCCTCACTTTAAGAAGTGGGTTCCATTGTCCGTACAGTTTGATGTGCTCATTTCATATATATTATTATTTCTACTTTTGAAAACAAATACTTTATCATCAAAAATATATTTGAGATAAGAACCCATTATTGAAAAGTTTGGTTCGAGTTTGAATCCATGCCTACAAAAAATGTACAGTTTTTTTTTTTTTTTTTTTTTTTTTTTAAAATATTATTATTATTATTTTTAAGCCTGCACGGTGTACCTCAAGTTTGTATAGTCTTTATAGTTCATGTGAGACTTTTTGTGATGTCGGGCTGGGCTATGGACCAGTCTTTTAATGTAAATCTGGATTGATGCATATATGGGACAGATTGGGCTTCATCGTACCGGGATTTTTTGGACCATGCTCACGGATCTTAGATATTCATATTGGTCAGGTAATATATTATCATTGTAAGACCATATCAAATAAGTGTCCTATTTGGGGATGACGAGGTCGTAAAGGGGGTGGAAGTAACGCAAACTAAGGTTAGTAACGACAATTGTTAGTGTGAATTAGGAGGACACGTGTTCAATAGCTACAAAGAACCGTGATATGAAACATAAAATGCTTGAGGGTAAACTTGTGTTAGTGGGTGATGATGGGGTACCTTTAAAATCTGTGAATGCCAATACTCAAGCTACTAATATGGAACTGTTTCCATACTTGTCTAATACGTTTGGTTACCCTAATACATCAACTAATGTGGCTTATGTTGGTCATAAATCGAATTGTACGAGGCCTTTTTCCTATGTTGCTCACCTAAATGGTGAACCAAGTAAGAAAGTTGCTAACTTTTCTACCTTGATAGCCTCGGCTGGGAATGAGGCTAATGTTGTTGTGCCAATTGAGTAAGTCATACAGGTTAAGGAGTGCTTTGAGATCTATGTATATGGGTTCTTTCTGGGTAAAAGATATGTGTTTCCTATGGTTGAACATTGTTTTAAGGACGCGTGGAGTCGATTTGGTCTTATTCGGACTTTGATGAATTTGAAAGGTATTTTTTTCTTTAAATTCTATTCTAATAATGGTATGGAATCAATGCTTGAGAATGGTCCATGGATGATACGTAATATGCCATTGATTCTTCGCAAGGGGTCTCCTTTGGTGAATGTGTCTATGAAAGATTTGAAGAGTGTACCGGTATAGGTTAAACTACATGATGTCCCTATCACGACATTTATGGACGATGAATTGAGTGCTATTGCTATAAAAGTTGGTACCCCACTGATGTTAGATACTTATACAACATTAATGTGTATGGAATCATGGGGTCGGTCCAGTTCAGCGAGAGCTATGATTGATCTACATGATAATGTTGAATTAAAAGATAATCTTGTTTTGCTGTGCCTAAAATTAAAGGTAATGGTTATATCTTGCATTTCATGTTGAGTATGAGTGGGAACCGATTAGATGTTCAACTTGTAAGGTATTTGATCATTTGTTTGACCAATGCCCTAAGAGAATTGTTTCCGATGTGAATACGGTTGCAAAGAATGCGAAGCCACAGAGGCAAGTTGTTAGAGGTTTACATGTTGGTCCTAAGTCTCATCTTATCTACGGACCTGTTCAGAATACGACTATAAAGAAGACGAACAATAAGCAGGCCAAACTAAAATTTACGAATTTTAACATGGTTGGGATAAATAATAAGTCCAGTTCGAATCATATGGGTGATGTGGCTAGTTCAAGTGTTACAAAAATTGCGATTTCAAACCCGTTTGATAAGGATGTTAGGATTACTCCTAATGATTCAGTTAACTCGGCTGGTGATAATGTGAGTGTTGGTAATAGTATAGTTGTTAATTTGGATAATGAGGATAATAATAGAGAGAATGATGTGGAAGAGAAGGATAATGAAACAACAAATTTATGGCATCCAAAAATGTTGGGATATGAAGATCAAAGTACTTCTGGAAGTTCAAAGTACTACTGTGTCAAAGTACTGCTCAAAGATCAAAGTGCTGTTCAAAGTCAAAGTACTACTCGTGATTGAAGAATATTCAAAGTACTTCTAAAGAATAAGGACTAATATGCAATATTGTTTAAGGATTGCTATGTAATATTATCAGAATATTCTAGAATTAGTTAGGGATAGTTTACTTGTCGTTCAAGTATTGTAAACCGACTTAAGGTTTTCTTTATGTCTATAAAAGGAGCCTTAGGATGGTACTAGACGCATGCATTCAAGAAAACGAATACTAGAATACGATATTAGAAAAGTTAGGGATTGTTAGTGAATCTGTGTTTAGAGAAGCAGGTTCAAAGTTGGTTTTAATATAATTCAAAGTTCTTCTTAGCTTTGTGTTAGTAGATTCCGCATACTTTACAAAGTAACAATAGTGTTTCATTATTAGTAGTTTTGAGTTATTTTAAGATTACTAAAACCTTACAAGCTACAAAGTAGTTTGATCAGAGTATATCGATCCAACAAGTGGCATCAGAGCTTGTGTGGAAACTTTGATTAAGAAGAAACCCTTAAAATCGATTTTACTACAAACCCTTAAAGATGTCGACAGAAGTTGCACCAGTTCCATCCATCACCTCAATCAGAATTCCCATTGTCTAGAAGGGAGAATATGATCTATGGAGTATGAAGATGAGGCAGTACATTGCCATCACAGACCATGTTTTATGGGATGTGATTGTCAATGGTAATGTTGTCATTGATGAACCTGTATCCATTGAAGGACAACCTACACCAGCTAAGCCAACCTTGCCAGCAGCTACCAAAAGAAATCTCTCAACATACTGCTTTTTGCCATTCCTGATGGTCACTTATTGAAGTTTCATGATGCTAAAGATGTAAAACAACTATGGGCTGCTATTAAGACAAGATTTGGAGGTAATGATGCTTCCAAGAAGATGCATAGAAACCTATTGAAGCAACAGTTTGAAACATTCACTGTTGGTGAAAGAGAAAGCCTTGACTCTGCCTATAACAGATATCAAAATCTACTCAGTATGCTAGAGTTATATGGAGCAGAGGCATCTGTTGAAGATGCAAACTTAAAGTTCTTGAGGAGTTTGCCATCTACATGGCATGTGGTTGCTACCATGATTAGAGGACAACCTAGTTTGGACACTATGGACTTTGATGATCTCTACAACAATATTAAGGTGTATGAGCATAAGATGAAGGGTAACAAAGGTTCAAGTTCTCATAACATTGCTTTTGTGTCTTCTGAAAACAGAGGCAGTACTTCCACTAAAAGTACTGCTTACTTTATCCAAAGTACTATTGAAGAGAAACAACATCCATGTACAACCATGGTCACTACCACTTCATCATCATCAAACAACACCAACTCAGATGATGTTCTATGTTCATTCTTTGCTCAACAAGCCACTCTACCCGTTACCTATCAAGAAGATATCTTGCAAATTGATGATGATGCTCTAGAAGAAATTGACATAAGATGGCAGGTTGCCATGATCACTGCAAGGATCAAGAAATTATGAACAAGACAGGGAGAGGTATTGATTTCAAAGCTAAGCAGGGTATAGAATTTGATAAGTCTAAGATTGAATGTTTCAATTGTCAAAAGACTGGGCACTTTGTAAGGGAATGCAAGTTTGTAAAGTATCAGGCAAACAGAATGATTGAAAAACCCAAGGTTGAAAGAAAGGAGGTTCCTATTGCTGAACCAAAGTCACAAGCTTTGGTGGCTCAAGAAAATCTATCAGAGGTTGACTGGAGCAATGAATTTGATGATGAACCAGTAACCTACTCTATGGTAGCATTGGAAGAGGATGATTGGAGCACAGCTTTTGATGAGGAACCAGGATATGCTGCTTTGGAATCAGGAGATGGTCTAGGAAGCTTTGATTGGAGCATGGAAAGTGAAGAAGAACCTGTTCAGCTTGCTATGATGGCTACTTCACCAAGTTCATCCACTATCTCTGAGGTATGTTCCAAATGTAGTAACTCTTAGCAAAAGATGCTTAAAGAATATGAAATTGAAAGAGATAACTATAGAAGTGCTAGGTCTGAGATAGCTGATTACCAATTGACTTTAGAGTCAATGGAAGCCAAGATAATCACTCATGAGAATAATGAAGTAGCTTGGGCTAAAAAATATGAGCAACAAGATTATCAATTAAAGTTAAGTGAGTGGAAGTTAGGATGTAAAGTTTCTGAACTAGAGAGGTCACTAAAGAAAGAGATAAGTTGCTAGAAAAACTTGCTGTTTGGAAAGAATCAGGTCTGTCACATGTTAGTTTTGTTGAAAAACGAAGAACAGCAAACATTAAAACTGGCCTAGGTTATGATAGTAGTTCAGAAGAAATCTCAACTAGGAACAAGGAACTATGTCTTTCACAAGAAACCTGAACTAGTGATGAAGAATTCATAAGCTTAGAGGAAAACACATCTAGTGATGAAGAATCACCTGCTTCAACACCTCCTGAATTTAAGAAAGACAAGGGATACAATGAAGTTCCACCACCCACAAGAAGTTTCCAACCATCTAGGACAGATGTTTCTTGTTTTGGAGTAGACAATTTAGAGTTTAGGGAAAAGCTTAAAGGTCAATCTAATTCAAGTCAATCTAGTTCTGAGTCCTTAAAGGAAATTGTTAAGAAACCCAGGGATGATAATAAGGATTCTGGGATTGAAAAAGGTTTTTCAAAACAAGCAGTACTTCGAAAAACTTCTCAAAGTACCGTTGATCATTCAACAGTACCTACAAGGAAATCTTTCCAAAATACTGCTTATTATAGAAAACCTTTTGGAAGTGGATTTGGGAATATGGGACCAAAGTTATGTTATGTATGTTATAGTCCTCATCATTTGATTAAGGACTGTGATTATCATTCAGAATACTTAAGCAAATTCCCAAAGACTACATCTGCAAACCATAAGCACAGGGAGAATAAACCAAGGAGTATAAACCAGCTTAGAATTACTCAAATAGGGTTAACCATAGTAATTTCTCTAAAGACTATAGGTACCTTTATCTGAAAAGACCATTCTCCAAAACCCCGGTACCTTCAAGAAATACTTTTCAAAGTACTGGTAAAACAGTACCTTCTCAAAGTACTGTTAGGAATTCCCCCAACCAAGGTACTGCTAGCAAAAACTCTAATGTAAAACCTAGGAGATTTAATTCTTACAAACTTATAAGGCCTTACAACTCAAAAAGAGTACCTAGATCAAAGAACCCAACACCAATTGTTAAAACTAAATGGGTTAAGAAAGAAAGTACTGCTGAGGGTGAAACAATACTTTCAGAAAATAAGGGTGAAAAAGGGAGTGTTGATAATAATACAACACAGGTTTTGGGATCAAAAACATTAATTCTTGATAGTGCTTTAAAAAACAGTGGTGATTACATACTCAAAGAATTTGAGTATGTCACTCCACAAGGGGAACACAAGTCAGTAATGGCTTGGGTTCCTAAAAGAAACTAACACTTTTCATTTTTATGCAGGGCAACCCAGAAGAAGAGCTTAAAGATCATCTTATTGCTGATAGTGGTTGCTCTGGAAGCATGACAGAAGAAAATGAGCTCTTGTCAGATTTTAAGGCCTATTTTGGAGGAAGAGTTGCATTTGGGAATGATCCTGATGGAGGGAGAATCACTGGCAAAGGAACCATCAAGGCTGAATCCATTGATTTTGAGAATGTTAGATCTGTGAAGGAGCTTAAATTCAATCTTTTGTCAGTATTTCAGATATGTGACAAGAAATATCCTGTGTTATTCCTTGACACAAAATGTCTTATTCTCTCCCCTGAGTTTAAGTTAGAAGATGAAAACTTGGTGATGCTGAGAGCACCAAGAACCAATGATGTGTACAACATAGATTTGAAGAATATCAATTCTACTGAAATAGCAACATGTTTGGTTGCAAGGGCAACAATGGAAGAAGCACATCAATGGCACATAAGATTAGGGCATGTAAATTTCAAGAACATCAACAAATTGGTCAAAGGCAATTTAGTTAGAGGTTTACCTTTTAAAACATTCAAGAATGATCACTCATGTCTGGCTTGCAAGAAGGGTAAACAACACAAGGCTTCATTTAAAAAGATTGAAGAAAGAACTATTAGAGAGCCTTTGGAATTGCTGCATATGTATCTGTTTGGACATGTTTCTGTTGCAAGTTTAAACAAGAAGAAGTACTGTTTGGTTATAACAGATGATTGTAGCAGATTTAGTTGGGTCTTTTTCTTGGGATTTAAAGATGAGACTTTTGATGCTATTCATGATCTTATAATAGCACTTGAAAATCAGTTAAGACTCAAGGTTAGATCCATTAGATGTGATAACGGGACTGAATTCAAGAATCAACTTATGGATGAATTTTGTGCCCAGAAAGTAATTAAGAGAGAGTTTAGTATTGCAAGAACTCCTCAGCAGAATGGAGTTGCAGAAAGGAAGAATAGAACTTTGATAGAAGCAACAAGAACAATGCTTGCAGATTCTCAATTACCTGTTCCATTTTGGGCTGAAGCTGTAAATGCTGCTTGTTATGTGTTAAATAGAGTATCTGTGACAAAACCTCAGATGAAGACACCTTATGAGTTACTTATGGGAAATTAACCAAACAATAAGTTTATGAAACCTTTTGGATGTCCCCTGACTATTTTGAATACTGTTGATACTCTGGGAAAGTTTGATGGCAAGTCAGATGAAGGATATTTATTGGGTTATTGTACCAATAGCAAAGGATTCAGAGTATACGACAGGGCTACCAAGAAGGTTCAAGAATGTCTTCATGTTGAATTTCTAGAATATCAAGGAAATCAAAAAGGTAAAGGTCCTATTTGGATGTTTGATCTTGATATTTTGGCCTCATCCATGAATTATGTACTTGTTAGAGAAGAAAATCAAGTTGTTCACAATGAAGAAGAATAACAATACATTGTTCATGGAGTCAATATAAGATCTGAAGATGTTCCTGATGAAGAACCCAGTGATAAGAAGAAAAGTACTTTTGAACCTCAAAGTACTGTTGAACCTCAAAGTACTGTTGATCCACAAAGTACTGTTCAACCAAAGTCCACAGTATCTGATGAAGACCAAGCTATCCAAGATGAACTTAATAGGATGCTTCTTCAAGAAACTATTGCTAAATCCTATGAAGATGATCAAAGGAGAGCTTATGAAGCAGAAAAGACGAAGGCTAAAGGCACTGACAGTACTTTGCCTCAAAGTACTGCTGATCCATTTGAAAGTACTTCAAATGTCTTAGATACATCAAATTGGATCAATGCTGATGATTTGAATGATTCAACCATGCATGCCTTAGAAGATACTAATGATGAGTTGGATAAAGAAGGCATTTTCTCAGATTCCAATGAAGACCCTGATTTCACTAATTTGGAAGAAAATCTTGAAGTTTCACCAACTCCTACATTGAGAATACATAAAGATCATCCTGTCAATAAGATTATTGGACCTTCTACCTCAGGAGTGCTCACAAGAACAAAAGTTAAGAATCTATCAAGACAACATACTTCTTTACTTAGCTTTGTTTATAAACAAAATAGGGTGAATCACAAGGATCAGCAATTGTGCTTATTTGCTTGCTTTCTGTCTCAAGAGGAACCTAAGACAGTAGCTCAAGCATTAGCTAAAGAGAGTTGGGTTGAAGCTATGCAAGAAGAACTCTTACAATTTAAACTTCAAGAAGTATGGGTATTATGTGATTTACCTGATGGTAAAAGGCTAATTGGTACCAAATGGGTCATCAGAGTTAAAAGAGATGAAAGAGGGAATGTCATCAAGAATAAAGCAAGAATAGTGGCTCAAGGTTACTGACAAGAAGAAGGGGTAGACTATGATGAAGTATTTGCTCCTGTGGCTAGAATTGAAGCCATAAGGTTATTTCTGGCTTTTGCATCATATATGGGTTTTCCTGTATATATCAGATGGATGTTAAAAGTGCTTTTCTCTATGGCACTATCACAGAGGAAGTTTATGTCAAACAACCCCTGGTTTTGAAGATCCTACATATCCAAACAAAGTCTACAAGGTTATTAAGGCTCTGTATGGCCTTCATCAAGCCCCTAGAGCTTGGTATGAAAGATTCTCCACTTTTCTATTGCAACATGGTCACAGGAGAGGTGCTATTGATAAGACTTTGTTTATCAAAAGAGACAAAAAGAATATTATGCTTGTCCAAGTGTATGTGGATGACATTATTTTTGGAGCTACAAAATAGTCAATGGTGAAAGAGTTTGGGGAGCTTATACAAAAAGAGTTTCAAAATAGTCAATTGTCAAGATAAGTATGTTGCAGACATTCTTAAGCGGTTTAACTTCACCACTGTCAAGCCAGCATCTACACCCATTGATGCTAACAAACCATTGGGAAAAGATGAAGATGGGGAAGATGTTGATGTTAAGCTATACAGATCTATGATTGGATGTCTAATGTATTTGACTGCATCTAGACCTGACATTACTTTTGCTGTGTGTTTATGTGCAAGACATCAGGTCAAACCTAAAGTTTCACATCTGAATGCAGTTAAGAGGATTTTTAGATATCTTAGACAACAACCTAAGCTAGGATTGTGGTATGCTAGGGAGTCTCCTTTTCATTTGGAAACCTTTTCAGACAGTGATTATGCAGGAGACAATTATGACAGAAGATCAACCACTGGTGGATGCCAATATCTTGGAAGAAGACTAGTTTCATGGCAATGCAAGAAGAAAACAATTGCAGCAACATCTTCCACAAAAGCAGAATATGTGGCTGCTGCAAGTTGTTGTGCACAAGTACTTTGGTTGCAAAATCAACTTTTGGACTATGGATTTAACTTCAAGAATACTCCTATCAACATTGATAATGAGAGTACCATATGTATTGTGAAGAACCCTGTCTATCATTCCAAGACAAATCATATTCAGATTAGGCATCACTTTATCAGAGATTGTTATGAGCACAGACTCATAAATTTGGTTAAAGTTCACACAGATGATAATGTAGCAGATTTACTCAGAAAGGGCTTTGATGTTTCAAGATTTACTTTTTTAGTGGTGAGTATTGGAATGATAAATAATTAAGCTACATTTGAGGGGAGGCATTAGTAGTTATTCATTATTTGATGATGAAGAAGGTGCTGCTTTATTTGACAAGCAGGTTGTTTGGAATGAACTTAGAGAGATAGGCTATGAAGGTGCTCTAAATAAGCTTACCTTTCAAAAGGCTCTGGTAAGTCCCCATTGGAAGTACCTTATCCATGTTTTGCTTCATTGTCTAAGTCCCAAAAGTATTGCTTGGGATCAATTTGGCCATACCATAGCCTCTGCTTTAGTTAGGTTAGCTACCAATCAACAATTCAACTTTTCCTATATGATCCTTGATGGTATGATTGCTCACATCAAAGCTGGTTCACCATTTTTAATGTATCCTAGGTTTGTTCAGTTATTCTTAGCCAAACCACTTGAGGGTGTTCCAAAACCTCAAGATTATATACCTACTGTTGTACTTCTACACAAGGTGTTCACTTTTATGTCTCACAAGAGTGTTAAGTTTTCTTGCCAAAATACGCCTTTGTCAGCTCACATGCTGGAAGTAGCACAAGCAGTTAAGGATTCTGCTCATGAGGAAGAAAGTGATTCTGCAAATTCTGAGCACTCTGCATCATAACATACTTCAACACCACCTCTTGTGTCACCTCAGCAAGTAGCTACAAGTGAAAGAACTGCTTCTATGTCTGTTCCTGTTCAAGTATCAAGGGAGAAGACTTTTTCTATTGAAAGTACTTCTCAACATCCTGTTTTCAAGGAAAGTACTTCTCTACAAGGTACTGCTTCAGAGCATGATACACCACCATCTCCTAATGATTATACTTCCACAGGTAGGTTTCAAACACACTACTACAAAAAATCTCACAGAAACCGGTCAAAATGGCTCATGAAGAGTGGTTTTGGAACCACTCTCTGAAGGGAGGTATCTCTATGATTGAAACATATAGAAACTGGTTTGGCAACCAGTCTCTATTAGGAGCATTGACACTGGTTTTCTGCTTAAAATCGGTCTCCATTATAGAGTAAACAAACATACTTTTATTGGATATTGACACCGATTCTCCCACAACCTGTCTATATAGAAGCATCCAATCTATCTTTATATAGAGTAAAAAAGATATGTTTTTATCTCAAAACCTATCTTTTTGGTAAATCTATTTTATTAAAAAAAAAAAAAAAAAAAAAAAAAATCATTTCTAAAACTTTCCAATATGAAAATTGGAAAGTTTTAGAAATGATTTTTTTTAAATATATTTTTAGAAATATATGTAAATGCATCAACTATATATAAAGTGATTAAAATACACTACAAATGTCGAAATCAACAAAGTAAATTAAGATAATACGTCAATTCAACTGAACATAAATCCTAGACAAAATCCAAGTTAAAACACTATAATTCAACAAACTATAAAGAAATACACTAAAATTCAACATAATTGAACATCATTATCCGGGAGACTCGGATTAATCGCACCACAATGTAAACCATGCACCACTGATGGCGTTCAACTATTTGTTGTCTAATGGACGTTTGTCACTCCAAGGTACCTACATATAAATTAATGAAATAAATAGTTATACAACTAAGACGATTTTCAGTGCAAGAATTAAACTGCCATGTTATTTAACAATGACAAATGACACACAACATAAGGTGATCAATCATGTCATTAGCATCAAAGAAAAATAAATTAACAAGCGCGAATTTGCCTAAAACCGCAAGTATATAAAAAGATGTCCTAAATCCGACATTAACCTTTTGGATGTTGTAATCAGTAAGTGTCCGACCATCCTATAATTGCTTCCCGGCAGATATCAATCTTTTCTGGTCTGGGTGGATACCTTCTTATCCCTATTAATCCAATCACACGTTAGCAAAACGCCTAATAGAGAACAAAAAGAATTCTGATGCGGTATCAAAAAGATTATTAATTTCGCATACGGATTATTTGAATTTGATTATAGTACATATCCAAAAATTTCTTAAAAGAATAAAGAACTATGCCACCTCAAGTAACTCACTCACTCTATATGGAAAAGACAAAAACTGTCCATCTCATGACCTCTATCTAAAAGTTTCTTTGGGAACGTGACTTGCGATACACAGAAAAGAAAAGAGCATGTTTCATCAGATCGAGATTACGGTGTATATAATGCTAACTAAGGTATGAAAAGTGTGTTACACGTGTTATGAAATCACGGTCAGCAGTAACCATGAACTTCCCATCGGTTGAGAACTCCTGTAGTGTGATACGCCCATTAGTAAATTTGTTTACTTTTAGAATTGTACACATTCTACGTTCATGGTTGCTCTTTTAACCTTTGCTGCTCATTTACTCTGAATGCTAGATATATTTCATTATACTCAACCAAGAGTGATCATGTGGATCAAATAAAGCAATATCCTGGGTCGGAGATGTAATGGAGAAACTTGATGATCATGTCATAGATCATAGATGCTACAGTGGTGATTATGTCAAGTATACACAACAAAAACAACCAAAGTAGTTCAAATAATAAGTAGTAGTAACCTGTCGAAGATTTTCTTATGATTTTTTCACTACCAAAAGGGGTTGATCAAAGCAAGGATTTCACCCGGGCCTTTGTTTCCTATTAAGCCCTTCACAAATTTGCTTATAATCATCCTGTCGAGTGTTTGGCTATGAGGTTACCATTCTCATAACCAATTTCTCCTGCATATCTACATAAGACGATTGTCTAAGTAAGTTCGTGTTCCTAACTAATAAGTATCAAAGGTCTCAAGTCATTTGGTTAATAACATAGTATACTATATTTTTTTATTGTTTGGATGTAAAAACTACAACTGCTAATTTACTTACTTGGTACTGAAATAAACACTTACTTATAAGCACTGATTATGATGTCTGCATTACTGTTTCAAATATACTCTAAAGGTGTATATCGCTCTTGTCATATTTCAGTACAAAGGTAGACACAAGTTAACTTGTTGAAACAAAAGCAACCTGTACATTAAAAAAGAATACTAAAAAATATATTCAACCACTGAAATTCAGCGATGTCCTAAAATTGAAATGCTAATTTTAGCATCGATACCAATATTTAATCTGGGACATGTTTAATATTTTTATTAAATAATGAGTCAACTACATAATTAAATTATTAGAATGGCAATGAAACATCGAAATAACTTGGAAATGGGATATTAAGAATCATGACAATGAAACTATTTACCTTATCATTGGTTTTTAGTCTTGGATTTCGTTTACCCATATTGCAAAATCCACTTCACATGATTGATGGTGATTTTTGTTTACCCATATTCTCAAATCGACTTTACTCAAATATTGCTGATCCAAATATTGCCACCGTTGATTAATTAGATGGGTATGAATAATGGAATGGTTAGGCACAGATAATAATGGGCCGACCCATTTAGTAAATTTTAACGTTTCACCATTTAATATTAAAAATTGCATATTGAGAGTACTTGTGTTTAGTCTTTTTTTTATGGGGTGGTAAAACCAAACAGATTTTTTTAAAGTTTATTGAGTTTTTAAAAGTCTTTTTTTATGGGGTGGTAAAATCAAACGGTTTGGTCTGGTCCGGTCCGGACCGATTTTACTTAAAACCCGACTATTATACCTTCTTTGAGTGGACTGACCGAAGGACTAGACTGAACCGAACACATTCGGTCCGGTCCTCGGTCTAAGATTTTGGGCAAGTTTGGTCTCAGTCCGGTCCGGTTTTGGACCGTTAATCACCCCTAGTTTTAACTACATTAAGTAATAGCCTAAACATATATTTGGTAACTTTTTGTATTTTTAATGGGTCGATGATCATGTTATGCAACATACGTTTTCGGCTGCTATTAAAGATTTACATACGTTTTCGTCTGTGTAGGACCGTGTTTTGATTGATTATTGTGATTCGGGAGGTCGGGGATGATGAAAGATTAAATTTTCCATTGTTAGTGAGAGAGAGTAGAGAGAGAAGGGAAAACTTGTTTTATTAAAGATAATGAAAGGTGAAAAATACAAAACAATGTCTCACCCTCCTAGTGAAGTCTAGGAGGGCTTATATAGCCTAACACAACATACTATTGCAATATTACATAACAAGTCCTTGTGTTTTGGCTAAATGGGATAACTAATGTAATCCCGATAATGTCGTTCTATTTTCGTGTTGGGATTATAAACTTTGATCCCAACAATCTTCCCCCAATGGGGCGACATAAGGGATTACTTACAACATTTCCTACAAGGACAAATAAGAATAAAGAAAGGTCTTCATAAGCTCTTCAAATTGCTGAGGATGGCGACAGTGGACGCGCTTTGTCTTCATCTTGTACCTCGGCTTGAGAACTTTTTTCTTCACTTATAGGCAAATGATGTAATATGCATGAAATGGATTAACTTCCCCCCAATTCATGCTGCATGTCTTTAGCGGCTTCTTCGTACACTTCTTTTTGGCGAAGTTTCTAAATCAGCTTCCCCCCAAACTAACAACCGTCTTCAGCAGATTCGAAACTTTGATGTAGTCCACATGTCTTCTAACTTTTGAAGTTTTGAGTATGCAGCGGAATTTGTAGATGACACCGTAAACCACACCAAGCAAATCTGACTAGTTACTTAATCACGGTTTACGCTCAATGCGGAAACTCCGTTCGGCGGTAACATGCAAGAAATCAGCAAGATCTTCTCACTTAAGTAGGCTACTTCACACTTCACACCCCGTGAGAGTTGAAATGATTACACCAAAATCACAAAACTGAACCACTGATCATCTCTGCGGACGTCTCTCCGGTAGTAATAAAATTGTAAGCTCGATCACGTGAGTCTATTATGCGTCCCTGATGTGCACATTTCTTCCCCCTAATTGCAGATCCTCGTGGAAAATGAGTGTTTTCGCAAAGAAGTCAAGAAAAGTCAAAGAAGCAAAAGAACACCCACTCTCTCTTCCCCCACGATGTCTTCGCGGAATCGGAAGCATACACACTATGTTTACGATGGAAACGGAGGCAGCGTAACCCCATGTGTCTAATTAACCGAATATGTGTGAAGTATCATAAATAGCCCGTGAGAATTAACTCCTGATAAACATCTCTACTCTTTTATACTCCTCTCAGCTAACTCTTTACCGACCCCATTATCATTCTGACGGCTTTTTGTAGTGACTACTGATGGAGAAAACTCAATATGATGAACTTGAGACTGAAGTAAAATAACCCAAACTTGTGACTTAAACTTGCACTATTGTCTAACTAAGAACCAATACTGAGAATTTCAATAATGGTAGGAAATCATATACCCATCCAACCTTTCTTAAATGTATATGAACGTCTCTTGAATCATCCACATCTTTTGGTGACACTTGAGCACTACAACGTAACTCCTTTAAAGTGATAGCTATACACTGTGAGCACAACAACGTAACTCCTTACATCAGGTATAACTAGACAACTCAAGTCTTGTCATTCGTACGGATAAAAGCTCGAACAAGGATCTCGAAGAATCATGCATCCAACCAACTCCGATATCTTCAGATACTAAGTACACGCACCCGTGAAATTCCACTTCAACCTCAAATAAATAATAAAGAATTATCGCCGTAGTCACATCTTGCGGTTAAATGCCCAAAAACTAGCCTTAAGTGAATCTTGATAATGGTTCCCTATCTTGTCAAAAAACGTATCCCCGTGAAAAAATTTCACATATTCGCCAAATAATGCATCAAAAAGAATTTAACATAATGTATGACACATACATTTGTATAAAAAATTTCAGCTCAAGTCAATTATTCGTTTGATATATCATTCCTGCCCATAATGCGTTTATAATCGCTCATAGTCCAAAAAAAACACCACAGCCCATTACAAATGAGATGATAGTACCCGGGCCCAACAGAAAATCATACCCATCCAAAACAACTTGAAGAACCCGATCCATACACATCCAGTTATGATAATCCAAACCGAAAAAATCTCACATTATTTAACCTAATCACACATAACATTTCACTCAACCCTAATAATAAACTATCCGCCTCTCTCCCTCTCCTACACGCTTTGTGAAAAATACAATAGCACCAAACACCCAAACTCATCATCTCCTATTCTGTCTTTGTATATTAGATCCAACACACAGACTACAACGAGAAGAACATGACTCTTCTTCTTGTAATCACACCACAATGAAAGAGATGATCTCAGCTTCAAGATCTTTTTACAATCAAGGTCCACGGTAGGTGTAATGTATGATATTCGTTTAGATTTTGATCATTGATTGAACCAAAGATAAAGAGAATAACGAAATGGTTATTTTTCTTTTCTTGAAAGTTTCGTATAATTAAATATGAAGTATAAGCTTCATAAAAATTGATTCAATGATGATTAATTACTTTCTTATGGTTAACCTTTAAAAGGTTTTGTATTTCTTTGAATGACCCGAAAGTATGAACTGAGATCATGTAGTAAAAACTTATCAGTTTTGAGTCTTGTTGTGGCTTGTTGGAGATGGGATAATGGTAGTGATGTTGGATTAGTTGTGGTTATGGTTTACGAGCAGTAGTTCTTAATCTTACATCTTCTTCTCTTTTTCGTACTGTTTCTTAACCCTGCTTACGAAAAAAATGGTTGGTCAACGGGTCTTACTTCTTCTTCATCTTATTGTTTTACTTTACTTAAGGTCACTTTACGCATAACTTTTTGCGTAGACCAGATCTTACGCGTAACTTTAACCTCAACCTTTTGCGTAAATCTTAAGCGTAAACTAATCTTAAGCGTAGACAACATTACGCGTAAATGGCCTTACGCGTAAATGAGGCTTTCGCGTAAACAATCCTTACGCATAACTTTCCAAGTTATGCGTAAATGCAACTGGAGATGAGTTACGCGTAAGAGTAGTGACTTACTCGTAAAATGAGGGTTTTTTGCTAAAGATGACCATCTTATGCGTAAAATGAGGGTTTTGACCGTTTTGACCATTATCCGATGACTTTCCGACCAGATTCCGACCATTTTTTCCGGCTATTTTTCTGACATGTATTTTGACCAGTATTTGGACCACAACTTCACGGGTTTTGTGATACAAAGCATGTAAAAGAAAAAACTCTCAACAGATAAGACCAGATGTGTATGATAAAAAAAGTTAGCACAGATCTGAACATGCTTCAAAACTTGTACGAAATAAACAAAAAATGATGTTATGTTAAAAAGACTGAATCTTGGACTGAAAATACCACAAAGTAGTCATTTTCACTTTTGACCAAATAAAAGATGTGAAAATAACATCAAAACAGATTTGTACAACCACAAAAAAAAACACTTTTGACAAGATAAACACCACGAAAATCAACCAAAACTAATAACGAGGCTCTGATGCCACTTGTAGGTCACCATTTATGTAAACACAAGTATGATGTAGAAAGAAATAAGATGAGAATGAGAGATGGTTGATTATGAGACAATATGAAAGGTGAGAGAACAAGAGTTTCCTTAAGATAATCAAATAACCAACAACTTGAAATGTTACATAAGCTTTCTATTTATAAGGGAGGAGTAGGGCAACACTCCCTTCCTCCCTTATCATTCTAATTCGTGGGCTTTCAAGCCCATAGGGCTTTTACACTTAAGCCTAGTAATCATAAAACATAATGAAATAAATACTAAAGCAACCTATTACAAAAGGTATTGACCGAGACTTGACTAAATACAAAAGTATGATCCCAACAATTTTTTTTTTATTTTTTTTTTATTTTATTTATTTATTTTTTTTACATAAGCTGTGTTACTCAGAAACACTTGCCCTATGCTTATAACAACCCAGAATCATGTTTGATTGTGATAGTGATTGTGTGTTCATACGTTTCTACGCGTAACTCATATTAATGCATGTTTACGCATAAAAATGGGTATTAAGTGTGTGGGAATGTTTATTGATCAGTGGTTGTATGTTTTACACTTTCAGGAATCAAACAACTCTAATTACACAAGGTGATTTTCTGGAAAAAGGCATGTTTACGCGCAAATTGTTCATCCTACGCGTAAGATTGAATCTTACGCGTAAGATTCGACACGTGGACAAACATTGTCTTGGATAAGACAATGTTTACGCTTAATGATAAATCTTACGCATAAGTTTTGTTCTTACGCTTAAGTCTTGAACTTACGCATAAGCCAAAACCTACGCATAAGTTATATCTTACGCTTAAGGTTAATCCTTTGCGTAATCTCATATCCTACGCATAAGATTTTATCCTACGCGTAAGATTGAGCCTACGCATAAGATTTACCTTACGCGTAACATACAAACTTACGCGTAACTTTTGCTCTTACGCCTAATTTCACTTCCTACGCTTAAGTCATGTTATGCGTAGACTTATTCACTTACGCGTAAACTTGTCAAATTCATGAAATTTTTTCTAAGTGTTGTAAAATTTCCAAAGTGTAACTTATTGTAATGATAAACTCATGTTGTAACTTGAATGTCATACGTTTCTATCATGTGAGCTAACACTGTACACCCACTGATCAAAGTATTATATGCAAATCATGTAATCTTATGTCTGAGCTAACACTGTAAACCATTGCCATGTTTGTATTTGTTTATGATCAATTCAGATGGCAGAACACAACGACGTTCCATACGGACCAGAACCCGAACCTAAGCTTTCATGGGAAGAGACATTCCCAGATGATTACACCAGGAAGATTGGAAAGAACAACCTCCGAATCAACTTCAACAAAATCACTTGCAACGAGTCCTCATGTATTGTTGAAGTGGATGCTCTTCTATATCACCCCAACAAGCTGTTGTTCACCAAGTCTGCCTCAGTATCCTGCTTCTACATCCACCAGTTTTGGCATACACTTCAGCTAGATCTTGGGGAGGCTTCCTTCACCTGTATGCTTCATAACCGTCAGGTCACTGTGGACATTGATATGCTTAGGAATGTACTTGGGTTACCAGAACTCGGCCCAGATGAAGTATATGATCAAGTTCCCACCGAAGAAGAGCTGATAGAGTGGTTACGGGATATTGGCTATGACAAATCAAAAGAAGTTATTACAAGACATTCTAGGGTCAACATTAGGTATCTTCCACAACCATGGAGAACCCTATACATTCTGATTGCCAAATCCTTGTCTGGCAGAGACACTGGCCACGAACACCCAAAGCTACAACACCTCAAACTTTTCTGGGCAGTGGCTAATGTGAAGAAAGTTGATTATGCTAGCATTATCTGGGAAGACCTGGTGTGGCACATTCAACACAAGACAACCAACATTCCATTCATCCGTTTCACAAAACTACTCATCGAAAGCTTCCTTCGTGAGTATGACGATATCCCACAGAGACTTGATGACAAAGATAAGAATACATTCAGAAATGAAGATACTCTCAGAGTCATCAAGAGACTTGACACCAGCACACACAAGCAACGAAAGAAACTTCCCGATTGTCTCTTGAATGCCAAAGTGAAGGCTTGCAAGAATTACAAGTATTACGAACAAGCTCTTAAGGATGACAAAGTTGGTTTCCTTGACGAAGTTGTTCTACCCCCCAGCATGCAAAAGAAGGGAAAGAAAGGCAGTAAGACTGGGAGCTCCGGCAGTTCCACTCAGTCTAAGAAGAAGAAGGGTACTCTCAAGAGAAGGACTCCTGCCAAGAAGCCTGCATCCATTCCTGAACCTGGGTGGTTTCCCTCACCACAATCTTCTCCAAAACCGGCTGACTCTGAACAAACCGAATCCGACGAAGGTCCAGTGTATAGAGAAGCTTATGCTAACATTGATAAGGATGTGAATCTTGATGACATTGACGATAAGGATTTGACGTTCGAAGATTGGGAAAAGAATATTGACGAATTTGCTGATCATGCTGAATACCCAGCATATCTCAATCAAAGACCGTTCACTGAAGCTCAAACAATTTTGGAAGAAGAAAGGATTAGGAGAGAGAAGATGAAGGAACCAGTAACTGCTGAACAAGAATCTGTAGGCCTTTCAGTTGAAGAAGAAAATGAAAGGGCTCTCAATCTGGGTCTCCTCCACAGCCGAATTGATGCATTCAATGCTGATCTACCTCCACCTCCAGTGTTCTCTCAAACCTCCGAAGCTGGCGGATCAAGCAGCATTCCTGAGCCTACCACAAGGATCAACACAGACTTGGTCGCTTACGATAACCCCTCGGTATCTCCCACAGACATTGAAATGACTAATGCTACAGCAATGGGAGAAGAAGAAGAGGAAGATCCCATGGATACTGATGCTCCAAGGTTGATGACTATGGAAGAAATGGAGCTCAGAGAAAGGGCTCAGGAAGAGGAACTAAAGAGAAAATAGGAAGCTGAAAAGGCTAGGCTTGAGGAGCTTGCACAAGCCAAACTGGAAGAAGCTATCCATATGGAAGAAAGCAGGAAGGCTGAAGAGGCAGCCAAGCTGGCTGAAGAAAAGTTGAAATGGGAAGAAGAAGCCAAGCTTGCTGAAGAACTAAGGCTTAAGGCCGAAGCTGAAAGACTGGCTGAAGAACAAAGGTTGGAAGAGGAAGCAGCCAAAGCAAAGAAAGTTGATCAACCCGAACCACAGAAAGGAGATGACAAAGACCTTACCACCATCATTGAATCCTCACAGTCATCACCTCCTGCATCCGAATCAACTCACGACAAATCAATCAAGAAACCAAGCACCAAAGCCTCTGCTGCATCAAAGTTGCTAAAGTCAGCAATCAGAAGAGTACATGAAAAAAAGAAAAACAGACTGGAAGATCAGGTTGCAACATTAGTAACCCAAGTTGCTGAATTGACGAAGCTGAACTCGAACGTCCAAGAGCTGCAAGATAAAGTTGATACTTTCTTAGCTAAAGACGTACAAGAGAACTTGGAAGCCACATTGGCTGCTCAAGCACAAGAGTACATGGCACAACACTTAGTTGCTGAGTTGAAAGATCTGCTGGCACCCATGAGAGATGAACTCACCAAGTTCGCTCAGCAAGCTGTCAAGAAAGTAATCCGATCAACAACATTTACTCTTCGAGCTGACAAGTCTACTGTTCCACTACCAGGGCTATCTCTGGATGAATTGGAAGCTCAACTCTTGGACAAGCTGGCAAGTAAGTTCACCTTGACTCCTGAAGAAGCCAAAGTCCTGAAAGCATTGAAAGACAAGATGACCAAAGAGACTTGCAGCACCGAGGCGGACAAACTGAAACGTCCAAGAGATGATGAAGACAGGGATCCTAATTCTCAGGCAAAGAAACAGAAACAAGCCGAAGGACCCTCATCTCAATATAAAACACCGGTCACCCCTCCAACAACAACAACTTCCTCACAACAACCGAAGACATCAGGTTCTGCTCCCAAGGCACATGACCATTTTGAATACACCGGTGGTGACGAGATTCCTCAACCCGATGAAGTTCCAGAACCGTCCTCCAAGAAGAAGAAGAAAGAAAGGAAAGGAAAGCATCATCAACCCAAACAGGACACCTCACCAAAAGGCACAAAACCAAAGAAACGGAAAACCGTCCTTAAATGGCTAGACCAAGACGATAGTGCCGAATACTCTTGGTTTGAGAAGATGATCAATTCGCAACCACCACTTGAAGACAATCAAGAACTTCAAGATAGTCTAACGATGGAATACGCTCAATTAATTCAGCAAAAGTTTCAGATGAAAAAGATGAATAAGAAAGAGCTGCGAAGAATCAAGAATGATGCTTTCAATCTTCTGAAAGACCGGTCTGCTAACTCAATCAAACTTGAGTATCATCTGGAAAATATTGCTCGAGCTATGTCAAGCAATATTGACTGGATCAATCCTGAATCCTATGTCGATCCGGTCACAAGGAAAACCGCACCCTACATTACTGACTGGTCCAAACCACTACCGATGATTGGGAAGCCTAAGGAACCGAAGATCCCGTACAAGTTCTTCTTCAACACAGATTTGGAATTTCTGAAACTTGGCAACAAGATTGAGAAGAAGTACGTTACCTCACTCGCCTTTCTCCCTGCAGCTCGATATCTCAACAATGCCATTGAAGAAGAAGCTTCAGCATTATTCGTTGATAAAATTGTTGAATATGACCGGAACGCACTTTACGGTATACATCATTGGCTAGAAAACCGGGCACAGTACTATCGAAGCAGCAGACTTAGTCAGACGATGGGCGATGTGACAAGTGATTTGAAGATAGTCTCAATTCAGTTCATTTCGACTGTCACTCACTTTGGGTACCCCTTCCTCAACAAAATCACACTGAAAAGACTTGATGAAAAGGAGTACGATATTTCCGAGTCAGACTTTCCACGACTACTTCTCAATGACATCGAAGACATGTACTTGCTCAAAGTTCAAGGAAAACTCTGTGGCTTGCCTAAAGAGATGCAGCTTGCCTTTATCCAAGCTCTCCTAATCTTCATCAGGCAGATACTCATCAGAGAAAGAGTAGAAGATCTTCAATTGGGAGTGGAAAGTTATCAGAAGAAGCTCAATCTCACCAAACCCAACATGTTCGACATCCCCGACCTCCAACATCTACCTCAATACACCTTGATCAGACAACCATTTGGGTTCACCTACCGCAGTATAAACGGTCGCAACTGCTTCATGGCTTACGACGAAATACACAAGTTCTGTGATGAAACCTTGAAGTTCGTCAGAGATGGAATCAAAAGTAGATTGGATGACATTGCTCTGGGTAAATCTAAAAGGTGGAAAACCAATGAGGCCAGGGATGCTCGCAGATTCATCTTAAGGATTGAGAACAGATTGAAGCGCAGGGATCAGTTTCGAAGGTTGGAAAGTTATGTGGGAGGCAGACAGAAGTTTCCGGTGTTGACATTTCAGAGACCTGATTGGTAGAAAATTGTAAGAGTTTGATTTGATTTGTCAATCATATACTTCATAATGGCTTGTGCACGCATTACAGTGCACAACCCGAACTTGTAAAGAAAGGACCTTGAGGTACGCATCAGTGCCTCAATCCTAATATAAGGAGCGAAGGCTTCTTACTTTTGAGTAGAATTAATCAAACATTTATGATTTTCATAATTCTGCTCAAAAGGACAAGTATTTCACCTCAATAAGACCTAATCACTTGTTGAGGGGGAGCACTTGTCAAAACAAAATACTTTGCTCTAAATCAAAAGTTCTTGGTGAATCTCCCCGTAAGACTCAAAAGGCATATTTTAATCTAAAAGTTTGTCAAAAACATCATTTATATGCTATTTTTGAGGGGGAGAAAATGAAAAAGTGATTAAAATATACGAAGTCAAAGCTTTAAAGTTGTATCATGTGCGAGCTAGACTCAGTATTGACCCAGGAATTGACGAGACAACCAAAGTTAGTAATATCAAAAAGACTTATCCTCGACAGGTAATAACATCAAGTTAGTTACTAGAGCTAGTTGTCACCTAAAAGCTGACAATGTATCTCTTTATCTAACCACGTAAGCGTGTCTCGAAAAGGATATGTCTTAGTAGAAATGTACCGTCTCAAGAAACTTTCAGTGGACTCGACCAGGCCGGGTAATAACTTCAAGCTAGTCTAACTAGTGATGTAAGCGTGTCTCGAATCGGTCTTGTTCACAGAAAGTGGATCAATTCAAAATGTTTGCTCCTCCCGCATGTGCAGATTTATTTAATACTTATGAGCACATGTGAAGGGGGAGCCCTTCAAAAGTGTACAAAAAACTCTCAAAGTGTTAACCAAAATATTTGATAATCACAAACACTTTGAGAGATTTTTCAATCAACGGTTTCTTGGCTACTGTCGGAGTTATAAGGTGATTAAGATAGGAATATCCGTCCTATGATCCACCAGAGCCGGAGGGATCTACCCAAGGACATCTCCCATAGTTAGAATTAGAAGTCCTTAGGTATGATACGAAAAAAGGAGAAATGAATGAAAGGGAAAGAAGGAGTTGAAGAATTAAAAAGAAAAGTAAAGAAAAGGGTGAAAAGAAATAGCCCTCCATATGTTCAACCTTAGGGCAGACACCGGGTTCAATACGTATGCTACTGGTTGTTGCAAAAGACAACACCAGTATTGAAGACAAAGTCGTCATGGACCCAGTGACGCAATGCACTAAACCTTCTTAACCACTCAAGTTCTCTTAAAAGGACTTGTTTCATTCTCACGGGGAACCAACGTAACCTATCGACCTATCTCTTAGAGACGGTTGATATTGAAGCAGGAAAGCCCTCCCTAGTCTCCGCATAGGAAACCTAGATGTGCACTTATAGAGTCTAGAGCCTTGAGATACATCAAAGATCTCTTAGGAACACTTAGTATTTCTACAACTGGTGTTCTACATCAATGGACTCCAGTTGTAAACTATCGAGTCCTTCGCAGATCTTAGCAATCTGCCAAGAACGTTTATGAGAGGATTACTTATGTATTCCTCAATGATTGAACGAAAATCCTGCCAGGGTCAACATCAAACAACCCTGACAGCAGGTCACTTCGGTAACCCCACAAGGGTTATGCTTAGTGTTTGCGGTGGTTCCATAGCGGTCTACAGTCGTGGAGTGATCCCCAGCGACTCACCCAGTCATTGAGCTACTTAGTAGGTCTCGTAAGCTCCCTCGGGAGTATCTGATATGGGAACGACCTGGATAAGGATTAGAAGGAGTCTTCACAATATGCTGTTGATGAGCTCTAATTCCTTATCTGTAAGTACCGGTTGTTTTATTGCTAACTGTTTACTCGCAGGTACCTCACTTCCATAATGGTAGATTCCAACATGCTCATACATACATCTTGAAGCAAATGATAGCTCCCCCAAGGATCTTGGCAACACAAAGTTCAAAGAAAGATTCTACGCCAATAAGAAGAATCTACGAAGTATAAAGACTAAAGATCTCAGAGTATGAAAAGAAACGTCATGCACGTGAAAGTATAAGTCTGAAGATGTATGAGTATGTTGGAATGGCGGACAACCACCACAGACGCAGGAGTGACGAATGGCAGACTACTTCGTGACACAATCACTACATCATCACCAAAGAACAAAGACAAAGAGCAAAGTACATTCATTATCATTCAACCATTTTGAAGACGTCTAGAGTTTTACATGTCACAAGTCAACGACAAAGATGAAGACGTCAAGCAACCGTGATGACCGACCCTTAGGGGGAGATTGTTGGGATCATACTTTTGTATTCAGTCAAGTCTCGGTCATTACCTTTTGTAATAGTTTGCTTTAGTATTTATTTCATTATGTTTTATGATTACTAGGCTTAAGTGTAAAAGCCCTATGGGCTTGAAAGCCCACGAATTAGAATGATAAGGGAGGAAGGGAGTGTTGCCCTACTCCTCCCTTATAAATAGAAAGCTTATGTAACATTTCAAGTTGTTGGTTATTTGATTATCTTAAGAAAACTCTTGTTCTCTCACCTTTCATATTGTCTCATAATCAACCATCTCTCATTCTCATCTTATTTCTTTCTACATCATACTTGTGTTTACATAAATGGTGACCTAACAGTCTGGTTCCATAAGTTTTTGTCCGTTTTTTACATTTTCGTCCGTTTTCATAGGTTTTCGGCCGTTTTTGAACGTTTTTATATGTTTTCAGTTGTTTCCGTCAACTTTTATACGTTTTTGTACGTTTTCGTCCGTTTTTGTCTGTTTTCGTTCATTTTCATACATTTTCGTTTGTTTTCGCATGTTTTCATACGTTTTCATCCGTTTTCATATGTTTTCATTAGTTTTCATCTATTTTCGTCCATTTTTATATGTTTTTGTCCGTTTTCACAGGTTTTCAGATGTTTTTATACGTTTTCAGTTGTTTCCGTCCGTTATCATACGTTTCCATCTATTTTCATACGTTTTTGTACGTTTTCGTCCGTTTTCGTTCGTTTTCAAACGTTTTTGTCTGTGTTCGTACGTTTTCATACGTTTTCGTTCGTTTTCATACGTTTCTGTCCATTTTCATATATTTTAGTCCGTTTTCATACGTTTTCCCTTTTTATAAGTTTTCATCCATTTTCAAACGTTTTTGTCCATTTTTATATGTTTTCATATGTTTTCGTCCATTTTCGTTTGTTTTCATACATTTTCGTCTATTTTTAAATGTTTTGGTCCATTTTCATGCGTTTTCGTCCGTTTTTATACGTTTCATACGTTTTTGTCCGTTTCATATGTTTTCGTCCGCTTCCATATGTTTTCATATGTTTTCGTCTATATTTATATGTTTTTGTCCGTTTACATACGTTTTAGTCTGTTTTCATACGTTTTCTGCCTTACTCACGATAAAAACATTTACTTGTTTTTAACGTTTACTATATCACAAAAAAAAAAAAAAAAAGAAAAGAAAAAGAAAAAAAACATTTTCCTACTTTTAATGTTTTTGTCCGTTTCCATCCGTTTTCATATGTTTTTGGCCGCTTTCAAACGTTTTCATACGTTTTTGTCCATTTTCATACGTATTTGTCCGTTTTTTTACGTTTTAGGTCGTTTTCAGCCGATTTTATATGTTTTTGCTTGTTCCCATCCGTTTTCATACGTTTTTGTTCATTTTCACACGTTTTGGTTCGTCGTTATACGTTTACATCCGTTTTCGTACTTTTTCATACATTTTCGTCTGTTGTAATAGGTTTTCGTCCGTTTTTATATGTTTGCGTCCGTTTTCATACATTTTCATATGTTTCCATACGTTTTCGTCCATTTTCATATGTTTTCATCGATTTTCATATGTTTTTATACGTTTTCGGCCGTTTTCAGACGTTTTTATGCGTTTTCGTCCGTTATATACGTTTTATTTGTTTTCGTCTTTTTTCATACTTTTTTGTCTGTTTTCGTACATTTTGGGCATTACTTAGATTTTTTCGTACGTTCTCATACATTTTCGTCCGTTCGGATACTTTTCCATCTGTTTTCATACGTTTTATACATTTTCGTCCATTTTCACAGATTTTCATCCGTTTTTACACGCTTTCGTTTGTTTTCATATTTTTAATCACATGCGATATTACTCATATGTAAAAAATGGCCGAAAATGTATGAAAATGAAGAAAAATGTATAGAAATGGCCGAAAATGTAGGAAAACACAGGAAAACGTTTGAGAACGGATGAAACATCTAAAAATGGCCGAAAACACACGAAAACAAACGAAGAGGAATAAAAACATCTGAAAGCATATAAAAACGTCTTAAAACGGCCCAAAATGTATGAAAACAGACGAAAATGTATTAAGGTGGATGAAAACATATGAAAACAGACGAAAATGTATGAAAACGGACAAAAATGTATGAAAATGGATGAAAACAGCTAAAAACGTATGAAAACAAACGAAAACATATAAAAATGGATGAAAACAGACGAAAACGGACAAAAATGTATAAAAACAGCCAAAAACGTATGAAATTGGACGAAAATGTCTGAAAACGGCCGAAAGTGTATAAAAACGTCTGAAAACGGTCGAAAACGTATGAAAATGGACGAAAACGTATGAAATCAGACGAAAAAAATAAGAAAGACAAAAAAATAAGATAAATTATAAATTAGTATTCGTGAATAAATAAGAAAGACAACAAAAGACAAGAAAATAGGTTGAATAAATTAAATCTTAGATTAATCCCCATCGTTAGATCAAATTAAATTGATGGTGAGGATTAATCCATCGGTATGTAGCAAAATAAGAATATGTAAATGAACTTTTCTCATGATTTTATTTATTTATTTATTTTTATTTTTTTTGAGAAATTGTCGTGGCTTTGCTTTTGTTAAGAGGATTTATGGTAATTTATAAAAATTAGTTGCGCTACTATTTCAGAATTTAGGTGTTCAAGTGGGTGGAGAGTCATTGAGGGTTGGATGTTCAATCTAGAGAGTACTAACACTGGTTGTTTCTTAAAAACTGATATCTATAACATAAATACATAGAGACATGTTGTTACATACGCACCGATGTCTTTGATAGTGCAAAAAGATTGGGTTGCACCTACAAAACCAATTTCTATGCGTTTTGTATTATGTAAACTGGGTTTTTCAAGAAAACCAATCTCAATTTGTTCCATTCCCGCTAATTTTTGATCATAGGAACATGGTTTTATATAACCGGTCTCTATTTGGGGGTGTTTATAGCTTTTTTTGTAGTAGTGACATCTGGAGGAGATGAGGGAGGTGAGGGACATATGGATACTTATGTCATTACTGCACAAGCTGATGAGATCAAGAGATTAAGGACTAAGTTCAGGAGATTGAAGAGATTTGTTTGGCCACTTGTTCAAAATCACAGATTATGGGTCAATATGAGAAGTGCTAAGAAATCCAAGAAAGCTTCTAAATCCAAGAAGAGAAAGAAGAGGTCATCATCATTCATATTGGAGAGGAATCAGCATGATAATCTGAATGAAGATGAAGCTGTACCTCAAAATCTAAATGAAGAAGGTACTGCTATGGATTTTGAAGACATTGTTCATGATATTGCTGAAAGAAAAAGTGATGAAACTGAGCAAGTCAATTTTGAAGATGAGAATGTTGGTATTAAAAGTGGAGATACAGAAGAAGTAGACTTGAAAGAGACTGATTCTCAAAGTACTGATATTCAAAGTACTTTGCAAGGTACTGCTTTGGATTTTGATGAACAAGTTGGACCTCCAACAAGAATTTTTGATAATGAAGCTGGTCCTTCCAATCCAATTCAGCAAGAAGAAATAAAGGAGCATACAATTAGTGATGATGAGACTATTGCTAAGATTATGGTTAATAGACCAAGAGGGATAAGTATTCCTGGTACTGAACAAGTTCAAGTCTCACAAGCTTCTTCTAAATCTGAAGAGTTAGATCCCAAGGATAAAGGAAAAGGGATTATACTAGAATCAAAGAAGAAGAAGAAGAAGAAGAAGAAGAAGAAGAAGAAGAAGAAGTTCACTCTGGCACAGCTAAGAGCTTTTGAGGAAGCTAGGAATGAAGAAGTTGCAAGAAAGTATCAAGCTGATTTGGATGCTGATTACTTAAGGGAATCAAGAATGCCAGTTGTTGAAACAAGAAGGCCTCTGTCTAAACTCAAAAGAGAAATTCTATGATAAGTTTTCTAAGAGGCAGAGGATATAAGAATTTACAAAGATTAAGATATCCAGAGGTAAAAGAACTATATGACAGTGTTCTAGAGTCAATCAAAAGAGAGTTGGATAGTTTTGTGCCTATGGATTCTGAGAAAGAAAAGAAGTTAGAAGATATTATGAAAGAACAAGATGAGAAAAGAAAGTTAAAGAGGAAGAGAGCAACTCAAGATGATCAGTTATCAAAGAGGCTCAAGATGCTAAAAGCAGATACTGTTGATGAACTGAGGAATTATCTTAGAGTTGTGGATTTTGAGAATCCAAAGAAGACAGAGAATGGTGAGAAGAAGTCCAAGATTTCTACATTTTCTATGGTAGAAGCATCTGATGGAGATTATCTCATTTTTCATAGAGAAGATGGAAGCTTTACAGTATTCAACATGCTATGGGATATACTGCACAAGATAGACAGAGAAGATTTATACTATTTGTATCTACAAGTGTAGTTTGAGAATACTTAGCCAAAAGGAGTGGGGTTAATCTTATTGGATGATTTATTAACCATCTGGGAGACAAATGAAACAAGTAGTGATGCTCTGTGGAATGATCAAGAGAATTGGGAAATAACAAGATGGAGATTTTTTGACTCATCAGGGGTACACTCACTTGAAATGAAAGATGGAGCAATGATTCATATGTTTGCAAAGAGAAGGTATCCTCTGATAAGAGAGATTATGGTTAGAATGTTGGATCATGGTATGGAAGTTGAGAATGAGACTGAAGTAGCAGTAATGGTGATTGAATTGTTCATACAATGGACTACTTCAGATGAATGATATTGCATATGTACTGGTATGATTTGTATTGTATAAATATTTTTGAATAATAAAGTACTTTATTCAAAGTACTGCTAGACAAACAATACTTTCTCAAAGTACTGTTTGCTGCATAAAACCAGTAAAGTCTTTTGATATTGATTAAGTTTTAAAAGAAAATTTTGTGAAGTATAAGATGATATCAATAAAGGTTTTGAAAAGTTACACATGGTGTTAGTACTTGTACTACACAGCAAATGGTAATCAACTCACCATGTTTAACAGACAAGAAAGAGTTTGACTCATCATGAGGGTACGACTCTGATGTGATAATCAAATCTATTTTTAGTTGACAATTTACTAAAAATTGTATGGTTTTCAACTCACCATATCTGTAAAAGTGAAAAGTTGGCTAGCCCACAAGAAAATGGCTTATGGTAAAGGCTGTGGAAAATCCATTTTATGGTAATTAGTTCACCATGGTTGTGATAAAAGAACTAACTAGTCCAAAAGCAAACGGCTCTTGGTAAAGACTAACCAAATCCGTTGATAGCTGATGATTTGCTAAAAATCATATGGTTATCAATGTACCATGGTTGTTCTAACCTATCCATTAAATTTCAATGATTCATCTCTCACAGAAGTTTACACATCTGTAAGTGATGAGAATAGTATGAAACTTTAAAGATTTGATGTACACTTTGTCAAATTATTGCTGAGTTGCTGAAAGGATTTGTTGCTGTGAAGATATCATCTGACGCTGATAAAGAGTACTTTGACACACAAGTCAGATAAAAGTTAAAGAATATAATTTTCCTTGAAGATAAATATGCTGAAGATCAAAAAGATAACAAAGAAACTTGAAATCAAGCAAGTAGAATTCAAGTTAAGGGAGGATTGTTGGGATATGAAGATCAAAGTACTTCTGAAAGTTCAAAGTACTGCTGTGTCAAAGTACTGCTCAAAGATCAAAGTGCTATTCAAAGTCAAAGTACTGCTCGTGATTGAAGAATATTCAAAGTACTTCTAAAGAATAAGGACTAATATGCAATATTGTTTAAGGATTGCTATGTAATATTATCAGAATACTCTAGAATTAGTTAGGGATAGTTTACTTGTCGTTCAAGTATTGTAAACCGACTTAAAGTTTTCCTTATGTCTATAAAAGGAGCCTTAGGATGGTATTAGACGCATGCATTCAAGAAAACGAATACTAGAATACGATATTAGAAAAGTTAGGGATTGTTAGTGAATCTGAATCTGTGTTTAGAGAAGCAGGTTCAAAGTTGGTTTTAATATAATTCAAAGTTCTTCTTAGCTTTGTGTTAGTAGATTCCGCATAATTTACAAAGTAACATCAGTGTTTCATTATTAGTAGTTTTGAGTTATTTTAAGATTACTAAAACCTTACAAGCTACAAAGTAGTTTGATTAAAGTATATCGATCCAACAAAAAGTGCTAAGGGTACAAACTCCTCGAAAACTGGTGGTGGAACCAGGATGAAGAGCTTATACGAGCGTAAGAAAGATGATTACAATGATAACCCTTATGATGATGATGAATGTGAAGATTTAACGGAAGCACAATTAGTATTCTGTGACACTTATGATATAAGGGTTCATGGTCATACTAGACGTAAGTAGTTTATCTAGGAGTTTTTCCTAAATTTGGTTTGTCATTCTTGTGATAGTTTTAGTTTTAATCACAAATGGTGCATTTGTTTTTCGTTTATGTAACGGGCTGTGATATAAGATTCACTCACATACTATGTACTTAACTCTTTTTTGGAGTAATAACTTTACCAGGGTGTAATAACCTTTTACCAAAATAATAAAAAATAAGTGTCCTATTAGATCGGATTTTACATGATATATGTGTTCTATTGAATTTAGGTATTAGGACCTAGGGGTGTGTTTGTTTTATGGGAATGGGAATAAGGAATGGGTTTCATTCCTTAAAATGTTTGTTTTGAAGGTTCGGATTTTAAAAACTATAATCAAACCCATAAATTTGGGCATAGCTCATACCCACCATAATAGTTGGGTTTTCTCTCTCTTGAATTGTACCCATACCTATACCCTTACCCACCACTAAACCAAACGCCCTTCCCTGTGGAATTAGTATAGATTTTTGATGGATAACGATCCATCTTTCTCGTTTTCGCTCTTTCTCCTAATCAGTCATGAGGGTTTCGGGATAACTAAGTGTCATATTAAGGTATAACGTTATAAGACTAAAATGAGTTAGTGTCCTATTGAACCTATCTAATAAGACCTTAACATAGCTATGACCATGACGAAAAGTTTAGATTTATATGGTAGGACGACCTTGGGAGTGAAGTATAGTAATTACTACTCCGTATTTATATAAGGTAAGATGTAATCTATTCAAACTCCTTTGCCTTACCTAAAGAACGTTTCAACAATAAGCTAAGATACAAATTAAATCAGTACAGGTTTTGAAATATCTCTTCCAATTCCTGTTAAAAAGCTTATGAAGGACTAGACGCTAGATGTGAAAGAGTTACATGTTACAATTTAGGGGTGGTGACCAAAAAATTATGATCGAGAGGTTAAACTTTGATAAATTATAGAAACTACATTACAAATCGGTTTGTTAAGGGCATAAATTACAAAAATAGTTAGATATTGTGCAAATTTTACACTACAAACTTTTTCGCTAGAGGGGAACGTTCCAACCCCTGCCCCCTCCTGTCTCCGCCAATGGTTACATGGTAAGTATATAGTAACTTAAAAGGCCAAAACAATTGGTTTGTTACTGCAGAAATACGCATCTTTCATGCGTACTAACGATACGAACAAAGTTTAATTTCTTGGATCATAATGATCAATTTATCACGTTACAATAAGTTTCATTATAAATAACCACACGTAAAACACAATAGGCCTGCTTGACAACACATGAATATGACCGGAACTTTTGACTAGAGCCCAATAGATGACAAAGTTATGGGCCCTTAGTAAGAATTAGCAATGATTTAGGAACAAAATGGACCCAATAAATATGACTTGTGATTTGTGAAACATAAGATTTAATTTTATGACGGTACTCTTTTACAGATATATTTTTTGAATGGCAAAGTCACACAGGCACCTAAGGTATATGACACATCAACCTAAATTATACATGTGTCTTTGACGGTATTTTAACTCGCAATCACTTCACTCAGGATATTACTATACCCTCTTACAAAATCCTCCTACTCATTTGATTGGAACACCTAGAAAAATAATTGGATAATATGTGGAGGGATAATTAGTAGATATTACAGGTGTCACATGTATATATGGGTAAGAAGACTATTGGGCCTATTAAATAGGAGGATTTAACATTTTCCTACGTATTGACACAAACGAATGGATAAAGTAGTCACTAAACTCTAATGATTTCCAACAATTTTGTTAACCTTAAACTTATCAATTTTAAGTTGGTAGTTTGGCAATAGTTTCACTTAAGTAATTTGTTTGTAGTTTTGGCAAATCAGCTCAAATAAATAGTCATCACTCTTTAGCAGTTATTGAGTATTCTTTGTATACGATCCTGTAAACCTTTAATAACCAGTCAGAATTGACCTAGTAGCTTAAGATGTGAGAAGTTCTAGGTTCACTTCATACTAGGGGCAAACAACCATAAAGTGGTCACACCAACTTTCTTAACAGAAAAGGCTTTTCCGGTTTGAGTTTGCGTGTTGATGGGTTGAAACCCTATGAATTAGTTGGTCGGAAAATAAAAACACGGTTATCCAGAGAAATGTAGTCACTGTACGATGCACAAAATAATTAAATTATTTATTAAATAAGAACTAGAGAATAGAATAGTGTTACCTGTCATACACATCTCATGTATATTCAAAAATATTCCTACAGGTATTTTTATATACTTGAATCTTATTTTACATTATCATTATTAATTTAATCAGACATGGAGACATTATCATTCCCTTTCAAGACATCATTAAAGTTGACTTTTTATGGGGTTTGACTTTTTGTTTCTCAAAATGTTAAGTATGATACTCATAATTTATAACTTATGATAACTCTTATCTATATACATTAATAGTATTTAGGCCTTTAGACAAAGTCAAAAATTAAGCATGATATTTACTAATATACCTTTAATGATTATAAAAGGAGAATGTTATAAAAAGATAAAAAGGAATAAATATAAAAGTCAAATTTTCATACATGTAATGGAACCATTGTCTAAAGTTATTTCACACGAAAAATTTTCACATGTCACGAAAAACGTGCAACCAAATTTATGACAAAAAAACTATCAAATTGTCGTGGCCGCATCACCAAGTACCCAACTAGTTTACAATAATCTACAGTGTATATCGATTAAACAAATTTGACCAGCACATGAACACAATTTTGCCCTAATTGTGTTTATTTGACGGTAAAGACACCAAAATATGTTGTTGTAAAGAATAAAGTAAGATAGGGTTGATATAGTATACGGATCAGTTGATAAATATAAATTTATTACTCTTAAAATGTGCAAGAAAAAGAGGATTATATATCTGATTCGAAATCTGATACTATCATTAGTAGATGTCGAAGGGTGTTTAAGAGGTTAGTCTTCTTCAAGTTAGGGTTTGGCGTTTCTTTGCTGTGTAGTGATTTGTATGGTCACTTATCGGTTAAGGCGTAGTTTCGGTTTTCAGTTATCGGCTGTATGAGTAGTTATTTTCTTTTTGAGCTTGCAGGTTATGGTTAGCTTAGGTGTTTTTGTGTTTGTTGTTTACTTGGTATATTGTATCAGGGGCGGTGCTGAAAACGTCAAAAAAAAATTAGGCCTGACACGAAGAAAAAAACGTGCCCATATATTATAATATCCATAGTGGGTTGGCCTTGTACATATAATGGGTATAAAAAATTTTAGTGCCCCTTATTGGGTTAGGCCCGGCTCGGTTGCTGATGCTGCGCCGGCCCAAAACCGCCCCTGTATTGTATACTCATGTAGCTTCTCGATAATTTATTCTATATTCTTATTGCCGTTAAATTAATAAAAACGTCATCTGGTATATACGTATCATGTACATTCATAGATATACTACTTACTATAATTTTGTATACTTGAATCTTATCCTACATTATCAATGTCAACTCAATCTAACATGGAGAGATTATCATTTTCCCATTTCAAGATATATTAAGAGTTTAACTTATTTAGGGTTTGACTTTTCCTCACCCATAACTGATATAAGTATGATATAAGTCATGACAAGTCATATAATTAGTTATCAGCAATGTTCCTTGATTGAAGTAATTTGAATATGAATTATTTGAGTATGTACAAATCCATAACCCCAAGTTCGCCTTTGATAAAATATCCTTAATTCGATGTGTCCGTAAAAGCACCGTAATATCTTGCTCTAAAGATACACCCCCTAATAGAAAGATTTAGAAGCCCAAACTAAGTTAACTGCATAACCTATCACTGCCATAGTAGTTTTGACAAGAATTTTTTTTAAAAAAAAAAAAAAAATTTCTTACACAATCTTTATAAAATCTGTGTTAACTCTTTTTTTTGAAATGGAAGACTATTTATACATAAATGTTGATATCTGCATTTATCTAACGCATAGGTAAAGAATTGAATGATTAGTAAAGGCAATAACTTTGACCAATTACGAATGCGGAAAACAAGATAACAAAAATAAATAAAAGTAACAAACCTAAACCGATTCTCTCTCTCCCTTGGCGATTCCAGCCGCCACCCCACTTCTTTTCCGGCCAAATCACTCTCTAAACACGCCTCTCTACCATTACACGATCCTCGTATCTTGGTATGCAATCGTTTTTAGAGTTGTGTTTGTTTCTTGGGGTGGCGTGCTGCTAAAAAACCCTCTCTTCTAATCTTTTTTTCAATCCTGGTGATATATTATTAGGGTTTTGAATTGATTCAAGGGTCGATCTTTTATAAACCCTATAAGTTTTGCTGCAATCGATATCCCTATCTATTAGGTGTATCGTTTTTTTCTGTTTGGGTTTGGATCTATCAATGGTTCGGTGTGCTCCTCATGAAGCTTATCATAACATTATTTGAGGCGTGTTTTGGTTGGGCTCGCTGCTCTTCATCGATTAAGAAACTTTTTTTGGGTTTCGACTTATGATTTATGATGCTGCTGGATATCCCTTATTAGGGTGTGTATGCTGGTTGCGTGCTATGCATATGCTGGTTATTTTATGTTCGTGGGTTAAAGAGAGGGATGTTTGTGTTATTGTTTTAGCTACATCATGTTTGGATCCTGCTGCTGTTGTTTCTCTATGTTTCTGATCTGTTTGATGTGGTTATGGAAGTTTGGAGTTGTTATACTCTATGTCTCGACCTGTTTTGACTACTCATTACCATTGAGTTCGCATGTTTACGATACTTCAATGTTTCGTGCTGCTGGGTGGAAGTGGGATGCTCGCATCTCATGTTTGTCTTGTTAGTATACCTAGTTTGATACTTTGTAATTAGCTAGGTTTGGTTTGTGTTTATGGCCTGTCATAAACACTTGTTTATCAAGCGCCTGTGCTTGAGGTTAATGTGGTACTTCAGCCACATTCCATTTGTACTTAAACGTTTTTTGGATAATATATTTACCGGGTCGTTGACCTTTTACCCAAAAAAAAAATAACTTTGACCAATTGTTAACTCCATTATTGACTCATAAATTACTAAAATAAAATGAGTTGAACACATTTAGTTGTGACTATATATATTATCAAATATTTTTGTGTTGTCCACATCCATATCTTTTTGTTGATTCAATATACAGGGTCAACTTGTGAAAAAATTTAAAGCTTATGATATTTATTATCAATGAATAAGGGATCCAACAGATCAATGTTATCAGACTAAAAAGAAAACTAACATTTGGAGAATGAGGTTCTAGTGACCAATATTAAGTTATTAACTTTGGAGTTTTTGTGACATCATTAGAAAGTGTGAGAAAAAACTTAGGATTTTGGGTTTGGCAATTTTTATAAAAAATCTGTGTCACAAAGTGGCGACAATCTGGGTAGCTAGCTATAGATAGATATTTACCAACTGCACCTTTACTGACCCTTTTTTTATGTGTATGAGAAACACAATAAAGTTCAGTGACACTTTTTTTAATTTTTAGTGACACTTTCTTTACCAGCGAGGTTGTTGTTTTTTTTTTTTTTTTTTTTTTTTTTTTTTTTTTTTTTTTTTTTAAAATTATTACATGATAAGTTTTAGTGTCTTTTTGTTTATAATTTTCGCCAGTTTACTCAGTTGTTGGAATTTTGAAGTCTTATACAATCATCTTTTCTAAAACAGTTAAACTACGCATTCTGCACTCATATAACTTAAGAATGATACTGACATTAGTGACATATGTCTACGACTAGGTGTTCCCATGTACATGATAATCTTAATGGAGCAATGATCGACCAGTAGAGCATACATGAACATAAAAAACAATGAACCGGCATTGTCAAATCTAAATTGGAATGAATTCATAACATATATATGATAATCTATAGAAAACCATCACGTTTAGTATAATAGTATCACGGTTGTAAAAAATCTTTGAAATTAAGGTTGGGATTTATGAGAATGTAGTATTCATTGTTGTTAAGAAAAAAGTTACTCTATAAACCCGAACGGCAAACAAATATTGACGAATAACATACTAATGCTTGAACATGACAACAAGATATACACATTTTTATCCAAACGACAAATGATACTCGACTTAAACTCGGTTAGATGCCCCGTGTGTGATAACATATAGTATAATAGTATCACCGTTGTTTTCCTGTTTCTTAGCCAAAAAAAAAAAAAAAAAAAAAAAAAAAAATCACATCTTTGTCTCCCTGTTTCTTAGCCAAAAAGGCGTGGCTGGATGTGTTAGAGTGGAGGAACATAACCAATGTAAGTGTATCCCTTGAAGATGCAATTAATCTTGGGGTCAAGCTAGCTTATGTCTTGACACATCAAATTCTTTGACTTCGTGGTCAAAATAACTCTATGGCTTCTTTGGAAATATAGAAACGAATACACTTTCGGTTCAAAACACCCCAAGATAGAGTTCCCATTCAATGATATCAACCTTTTCTCCCTTTATTGGATTAGTTATAAGCTTAAAATATTATTGATTAATTGGATAAGCGGTTTGACAATCCTTGTAACTCTTTTCGGTTACATTTTAATTATTTTTATTTATGCTCCTAACTCCTTGATAGTGTTCCTAGTTAAATCGTCGTTAGAATTTATGTTTTTCATTTTTTATCCATGTGACCCTTCACCCTTAGTTAACGATACCTCTAATCCTTTCTTCATTTATATATAGATACTCATAATGTAAATTAATATTAAGTTACTGTCATGTCATAAGTAATATTTTTAGGAAAGCTATAGTGTTAATAATCTTAAGGAAGTTACATCAAAAGTATAGTAAACAATACCTACTGATTAAGAATGATGACATCGAGTTCAATTAAAATTAGGGTGACATGTATAGAAGGGGTCGAAACCCTTTAAAGAATTTACGTTGTTAGTTCTTTCTTTATATATATATATATATATATATATATATATATATATATATATATATATATATATATATATATATATATATATATATATATATATATATATATTGGCAAATCCACTTTCAAATGCTCAAACTTTTTATTTGTATATGATTAATCTGTTCATGTTTTTATTCATACGTAGTATTAGTTTACAGTTTTAATCAGTACCGGCAATCTATTTATTTGAGCATTCATTATTTATTGGTCGCAATTTATATAACTATTGAGATTCTAATATACAACAAGTATATTGATTTTATTGTACAAACATTTAACTATAAGCTATCCCACTCTTAACCTGTTAAAATCAAACATGGTTGGGGGTGTTTTCAGGTGGTGTAGGAGCCGACGCCACCTTCCCTCCACGCTCAGTCCGGCTATTCTCAGCGAACTTGATACTTGCTTGATGCATCCCTTTCTTTCTCTCTTCCTCGGTCCATTCTTTACCATAATAATGCTCTTCGGTACCTTTGACGATGTGTGTACTTGGAGGAAAAAACATGCTTCCCCATTGCGGGAAGTGAACCGTAGCAACCGGAAGTGTAGCACAAATGATCATGATACCCATATACTTCAACCCGTCGGGGGTCGAAAGGGAAGCATTCGCAAAGAATATTAATTGGGTTAGTCCTGAACCAAAATTCCCACCAGCCCCCGTCATTCCAGATATGATACCAAGTGATCGTCGGGAAATGAAGGGAATGATACCGAATGTGGCACCACATGCGGCTTGTGCTCCAATTGAGAAGAGCATCATAAAGGTAATGGCTAAAGGTAGAGAGTTCACTAGGCCGAGGAAGACGCAACAAACACCTCCTGCAGTTTGGAGAAGCCATAGGTTCCATAATCGACCGCGCATTCCAAATCGTTTTGCCATGTAATCAGATGTGAAGCCACCGAAGGGACGAGCTAGAAGGTTTGCCATTCCGAAGCAGGCCGCAACTATCCCGGCAAGATGAAGCTTTAGGTCGAACCTATATCATAAACAATACAAAGGAAACAGTCTAATTAAAGAACAACGCTATCTCGTATTTCGTACGACTATAATAGTCCAAGACTGTGTTTATTATTTTCTGTTAAGCCTAAATTAGCTAAAATTGTTAGAGCATTATAAACTTGTTGTTTAAGTTTTTTTTGACTTGTTATTACTAAAGTATTCAATTTTGATCGTTTGAGAACTTCATTTTATATTCAACTTCTTTTGAAACTTGGAACTAGTCATTGTGATGTTTCTCAGAAAAGAATAATAAAGTTTGTTTCCTACTATACTAAAGAATCTATAAGTTGGGAAAGCAAGCAATAATTGAATACATAATCTTACTTGAAAAAGTATTTATCACTCAAATTAATAGTAGAAACACATTTTTCGGCCTCACGGCTTGCCGACCGTGACATTTGAAGTTGTTTTTAATTAGTTAATGTTATATAATGTAAAAAATAGATTATAAGTAGTATTAATGAAATAATAACACACGGCATACCTATCATAGAAGTATTCAGCAATGACATTATCAATTGTTAACTCGACACCCATGGAATAACCATAAAGAAGTACGAAGATCCATGTCCGATAGTTTGTCACAGCATACCATAATACCTAGAAACCCAACAACCATTTAGCCTAAAGATGATAAAAAGAAAAGAGAACTGAAATATATGCTATCGAAAAGTACCTTGCCGAATTTATCTTTTGCAACATCCCCCTTCTTCTGAAGGGCACCGAGGTTACCATCAGGCAAATCTTGACCTAGAGTTAACACCAATATCCCCATGATCACATTAAGCCACCCCGGTATGAAAAAAGCAATCCTCCATGCCACGAATGGTGATGCACCCGCCTTCTGTATTATCTCAAACAACACCGGCATCAAGAGTTGCGTTGCTCCACCTCCCATGTTCCCCCATCCGGCTGCCGTCCCATTTACCAACCCAATAATTTTGCTGTTAAACATGGTACTCATCCAGTACTGGCACGACACAAACGTAGCCAAAGAGAACCCAATCATGAATCTAACTATTATGTAACCGGTAGCATCGCTAACAAATGACATGCAGAAGACAGTTGGTGCCGCAAGCATGATCAAGAAAGCACAGCCGTAGCGAGGTCCCAGCAAGTCACAAACCGCACCCATCACCAGCCTGGAGAAAATACTACCAGAAACCGAGGCCACACCAGCATTCCCTATGTCGGCTTTGGTTAGATCGAGGTTATCCCGGATGATGGGGACAAGTGGAGCTGCAGCGAATGTGGAGATAAATGTGGTGAAGAAAGATATCCATGAGAGATGAAAGGTTCTCATGTGAGGGTTTGCAAATGAAAACAGTTTAAAAACTGTTGCCTTGTGTTCAGAGTCTACAGGTAAGTCGAATTTTGCGTTGTGATCGGTCTGCACCATTGGAGACTGGACTGAGAAGGCGAGCACGGGTTCTCGGCCCGTGACTCCATGCATGGAGCTTCCCGGAGAACCTTCAATCTCAGGCATTCTATTGTGTTTTCTTTTTATCTGTTAGTGTGTTGTTATATATGCTTATACTGAAGTGTTGATGTTATGCTTTTGCAGTCACAAGGAAGTGTTTATATAGTCTTGATAAGTTAATTGCATATTGCATGCATGTCATGTTATTAAAGGGTTGACATTTCAAAAGGGTTAAATTTGGTACCAAGTGGCTATTCTCGAAAGGTTTTCTCATACGTTTTTTTTAAGGAATCCCATTTGCCGCATAATGGTTAATTATGTCTTATCAGATATCCTAAAAGATACTTAGAAAACAAACAACTTAATAGTCGAACTAAGATATGCTATCAAAATCATATGTAGATTTGGTAATACATGATAGCTTCTAACTTATGGTCCAGCTAAATGTAAGCTATAAACTATCTGTCAACACAAATACAGAAAGCCGGCCAACAATAAATAATCGCAATGGTATTCAAGTTTTCTGATCTATAGAGCTAATTGCCTGCAACTGGTTAATTTTCAGCCTGGGTAACAGCTGCATATGTATTCTAGTAAAAAATGGTCAGGTCTACCCCAATAATTTACAACAAATCTGATAATCCTGTCTAATTTATATCAACAAAGGGTTTTGGCTAGTAGTTAGTACTTAGTAGGCTTTGTACTTAGTATTTGCAACTCAGCAGCTTGGATTTTTGGCCAGTAGTTAGTATTTAGTAGCACTTTGTTAAGCTCGTATTTTGAGGGTTTTGATTTATGTTGCAAATGTCGTTTTTCTAACTGAAGTCATTTTGGGTTGTAACTTAACTGTTGAATCTTTATCTAAGTTATTTGTGTTGGAATATTATTGTGCAATGTAATGAATGCAGTTCCGGAAAAGTCTGCACTTTTGTATGATTGTATGATTAAATTATGGAGAAATGAAATTTAGTTCTATTGTTATAAAATCACAGTTGTTAAATAGATCGGTTGAACAACTGATCTAACTGGTGTCTAGGTAACCCGCCAAATCCAATTAATAGATCGCTTGTTTGTTGTTGCCCGTTCTTATTGTAGCATCAAAAAGATCGGTTATGCACCGATATATATGACTGCCCCCTCAAATAGATCACTCTTAGTTAGAGTGGTTGGTTACCGATCTTTTTAAAGCTTTCTAACCGTTCTTTTTAGTCTTTTGTGTAGTGATGTGATGCCCTAACTTATATCAACAAGACGCACTACAAGGATAAGGAGAACAGGCGTCGAGCGTTTTCCCGTCGACAGTATGTCGACGGCATAAGGCAGAAAACGACAAAAAAAAGGCTTGACCGAGCCCCACTGCGTTGAATTTTTCATAATTGTATTTTCCCGTCGACATGTCGACGGGAACATTTTAACATATTTTTTTAGCCTCAATAATTCACCAAAGTTGGGCGCGAAATTTACCCGCTAATATATTCCCGTCGACGTGTCGACGGGAATATATTAATAACGTTTTTTCTCACAATTAACGTGTGATTAAGCATAATAATTATTTTGTTTTGAGAGTCCCGTCGACATGTCGACAGGAGTATATTACTAATTATAAATATTTTTAATAAATGGGTAAAATATTGGGCGGGATATTTTCCCGCGTTCTTTTTCCCGTCGATATGTCGACGGGAATATATCTTCAAAAATCAGGCTATATATATCCTCACAAATACATTCCCGTCTCATTTTTTTACCTATATATACATTCTCACAAAATTATTTCCGTCTCATTTTACACATCTCACAAATAATTCAATCGTCAATTCTTACAAGACACACATGACTTGGCGTGGTTGCACAGTTGAAGAGGAGTACTCAAAAATCTTGTCACACGAGCTCCTCTTTAATGAAGTTATGTTAACTTTTGGTCATGCAGTTTATGAGGAATATGGTCCTTTTAAGAACGTTGAACCGTGGATGAGAGACAAAATTATCGAATGGTGTAGGAAAAAGTCGTACTACAAAGAGTACATGGACGAGCTAGATGCTGCTGAAGCTCAAGCTGCTGTTGAAGCTCAAGTTGTTGCTGTTGGAGGTGACGACGAAGCTGAAAGTACGTTGGAAACCAAACTTGATAATCTGGGAAATAGGGTCACAAATCTTGAAGCTACGTTTGCACATATCAAGGAAATGAGAGCAAGTAAGGGAAAAGATGGTGCGAGTTCGAGTAAAGCGGGAAGTAGCGGAAAAAAAAATAAACGGGTTGTTTCGTTTGATCTGTTGTTTTAGTTGTCGAGTTGTTTAGTTTGAGTTGTTTCATTTGGTTGTCGAGTTGTTTAGTTTGAGTTGTTTCGTTTGGTTGTCGAGTTGTTTAGTTTGAGTTGTTTCCTTTGGTTGTTGAGTTGTTTAGTTTGGTTGTCGAGTTGTTTAGTTTGAGTCTGTATGAAGATGCATGTGGTTAAGAACTCTTGCTTGTTTTAAATAAACAGTTTGCCTTTGTGTTTGATAATTATTACTCCTTCAGTTCTATTATTTGTGCGTACAAATTTTAAATAAACAGTTTGCGTGTTTGATAATTATTGCTCCTTCAGTTCTAATTATTGCTTCACAACAACAACATTTTATTAAACAACAACAACAACTACAACAACATTTTATTAAACATCAATAACATCAACAACAACAGCAACAACAACGATAACAGTACTACATATGAAATTTATCCATGTCACCTAAAAGGTCACGGAGTATTGCATCCGACTGACATGCGTGGTCGTGGTTGGGATACGTTGCCATGTCAAGTTTTGCCTCTAGCACCCTTAATTTTGTCTCTAGCACCTGTTTTTGTGCCTCCAGTATGTTTATTCTAAGATTTTTTTCATGACAGTTTGAGCACCTTTTTGGAGTAGATCCAGAACCGCTTGATGTTGAAGCTCCTAGAGAACCGATCATCATTTTGGCGAGTCGTTCCTCCTTCCATAAAACAAAATTACATCCATGGTCTTCTGTTCCAGGCTGTTAAAGAGTAAAAACTATTATTTTTAACAACTAACCAAATTATTTGTATAATACACGAAAAAATATGTAATTGTTCACCTGCGAGAAAGGACACGCATAGTATAGTTTACGACGGGAGTAAGATTTACACGATTCTCGCAGAATCATGTCTCCTCTTTCACAAGGACAAGGAAAAGCTTCAAATTCTGCCATCTTCTTCACCATGATAACAGTGTATGTTTGTGGTTGTGAGGTTGAGTGGTTGAATCGTGACCGGGGTGGCCCGATCTACAAGTTGAGGTGATAAAACGTGGTGGCCAGAAAATGATTCCGGCGGCCGGAAAATGCTGGTGTCGCCAGAAAACAGAAACTGCTAGAGAGAGATAGAGAGAGAGAGAGATATAGTGAGATGAGTATGTGTGTGTGTGTGTGTTTATATTGTGAGGATAAGGTGTTAGGTAGAAAAAAAGTTGTTAGGTAAAACCATTGCATCTCATGTATAACCGTAGCATCTCGACTCGTTCGTTTAACATCTCATGTATAACCATTGCATCTCGACTCGTTCGTTTAACATCTCATGTATAACCATTGCATATCGAATCGTTCTTTTAACATCTCATGTATAACCATTGCATCTCGACTCGTTCGTTTAACATCTCATGTATAACCATAGCATCTCGACTCGTTCGTTTAACATCTCATGTATAACCATTGCATCTCGACTCGTTCGTTTAACATCTCATGTATAACCATAGCATCTCGACTCGTTCGTTTAACATCTCATGTATAACCATTGCATCTCGACTCGTTCGTTTAACATCTCATGTATAACCATAGCATCTCGACTTGTTCGTTTAACATCTCATGTATAACCATTGCATCTCGACTCGTTCGTTTAACATCTCATCTATAACCATTGCATCTCGACTCGTTCGTTTAACATCTCATGTATAACCATAGCATCTCGACTCGTTCGTTTAACATCTCATGTATAACCATTGCATCTCGACTCGTTCTTTTAACATCTCATGTATAACCATAGCATCTCGACTCGTTCGTTTAACATCTCATGTATAACCATTGCATCTCGACTCGTTCGTTTAACATCTCATGTATAAACATATCATGTCCATTTTCAGTGAACATCCTGATAGCGACATGCAACAAGAATTTCCTAGATGGTTTCAGAAGAAGGTAAACTAATTATTATATGTATTTCCTTGTATAAATAACGACTATATATATTACTCATCTCTATCTATTCTTATCTTTGTTCATAGATCGGTAAACTTTACACAGACAATGACCCAAGTTGTACTCCTGACTTATTCGCTTTGGCTTGTGGACCATTATCGACCGTAACCTCAGTTCATTCTTGCGTAGTCAACGGTGTAAAGTTTGTTGTACACAGCCGCGATGTAAAACGTACAACTCAGAACAGCGGAATTTGTTCTCCTGGCGAGAAGGAAGGAGAAATGTATTATGGTCAGCTAGAAGAAATTCTGGAGTTCGCGTATACCCAGTTCAAAGTTGTGCTGTTTCGAGTTAAGTGGTTCGACTTGGTCAAAAGAGGTAGAGTCGAACGTTATAACACTAGAAACAACATGACACAAATTTGGGCATATAGCACAGCGTTTGAAGATCAACCTTACATTCTCGCAACACAAGCAAAACAAGTCTTCTACCTTGAAGATCCAGCCAGACGACCACTCCATTGGAAGGTCGTCCAAGAAGTGAATCACAACACAACCTGGGATGTCATTGTGGCAGAAGACGATGATGATGTGATACATGGCAACAACTCATCGAATCTTCAACTGTCTGCTAATTTGAATGATTTGGCATTTGAAACCTTAAATATCGATGGTCGATCAACGTTAGTTGAGGCACCACCACCAATCATTCATGTTGATGACGACGATGAATTTATTGATGATAAGGACGACGATCCTTATGATTTAGCAGACTCTGATGCAAACAATTCTGATGATGAAGTTGAAGATGCGACTCATGCTGTTTATGATAGTGATGTAGATGTAGCTGATTGATCTTAAATTGTAACTTGTAAAATGACACTTAGCTTATTTGAATGAAATTGTTATGGATTGTTTAAATGTGTATATTTATTTTAAATGCGTATGTATTTGAATGTGTGCATGCTTATGTTAATTTGTTCCCGAATTTCTATATGTTAATTCAACTTGTACTTTTACAGATGGCAGCAGTAGCGCAAGGTCACGGTGGTGACGGTGCCGATGACCCACCACCACCTTATCGTTCGATTACTAGCGGTCACCGTAGTGGTAAGAAAATTAAACTTGATAATTTGAATTTTGTTACTTGTTATTTTTTAACGTTTTCACTCACTTCAATTGTAGGTTCGTCACAAAAACCTCGACGAGGAGGTAGAGCGAGACAAGCTGGCGGCATGGGTGGAGGTCGGGATGGCGGCAAAGCATAGGTCCGTGAAGCCAACAAAAACAAAGACCTCAGGAAAGCTGTGACTGCCTCGGGCCCGCAATCGATCGAGTTCGAGTGGCGTGATCAGAGGACATTTAATCATGTTGGGCCCAACCGCGCATGGTTCAGTAACTATGTTGGCGAGCTGGTTAGGTCTTTGCCATTGCACTATCCCTCCTGGCACAAACTTGACGAAGCGACTCGACAGGGCTTCATGAACCGACTCGGGGTCAGTTATTTTATTTTCCTCTTTATATTTAATTCTTTGAATGTGTACATTTATTTAAATTTGTTTAATTGTGTATATTTGTTTAAATTTGTTTGCAGGAATTCTTCGACTTGCAGACCCACATGCGCCCACCCGATTGGAAAACCATTTCGGCGGGCCTCAATGCATACATTGCTAAGGTCTACTCCGACAACAAGGGCACGATGAAGAGGGTTTACTTCGACGGGGAGGGTGGGCCTGAAAAAGTGGATGAGATACGAAGAAACCCTCCTCCGAACGTCGAGCCATCTGTGTGGGAGGAGCATATCAAGTTTTACATGAATGATAAGAACCTGAAGCGTGCTGCTATGAACAAGGAGAACCGAAAGAAGTTGAAGGTATACAGCCGTCACGGTTCCAAGTCATTGGCCGCTATTCGCCACGACTACGTAAGACACATTTTATTTTTATACAAGTATTTAATTATAATTATATAAAAGTAATTAATTTTGATTTTATAAAAGTATTTAAGTTTAATTAAAATAAATATGGTGTTTGATTTGCCATTTCTAATTTGTTTCATCTTATATATATGCATGTGTATATACAGTTTCAGAACATCAAGGACAAACAATACCCGTCACTCATCCAGTCGTTTTACGACACACACTGCGACAATGATGGTATGTGGTTGCAGGATGAGGCTCGTGTTCAATATGTAAGTATTTATTTATTTATTTATTTCCCCAAACACGCACTTTAATGATTCATTGAAACATAATATTGTAATTAACCCGACACACACACACACACACACACACACTTACATATACATATACATATATATATACATATACACATATATATATATATATATATATATATATATATATATATATATATATATATAAAAATTTTCTCAATTTTTTTCTCAATTAAATAGGAAGAAATGGTCCGGCTGCGAGATCTGGGAGCGAATACGCCGGAAGAGGTGGCGTACACGGAGGAGCAGATACTTGCGATGGTTTTGAAGGGCAAGCAGCGGGGCCACATTGCCGGACAGGGTAGGGTCGTACCCGGGCTCTCCAGGCCACCGTTACCATACACGCCACCTCCACCTCCAGGTATGTACAGTTTGATAATATATTAATTATAGATTACTCGATCATGACTCAAATTAAGTATTGCAATAGATATTTTTTAATTTTGATTATTTCATTTTCAGAATACGCTGAGATGGAGAAAAAGCTTGCTGAGGCCGAGAAGAAGATTGCTAAGGCCGAGGAGAAGAGCCGTCGAGAAGCTGAAGAGCGTAAGGCCTTGAAGGTGCAGATTGATTTGGTCACAGGTTTTATCTCCTCCAACCCGCGATGGAACGAGTATGTTAGTCAGGCGGGTTCTCAGCACGTGGATGGCTCAGGCAGTGGCGTTGGAGGTAGTGGCATTGGAGGTAGTGGCTCAGCTAGATGGAGCGGGAGTCGTAGAGGCGATGAGGATGGTTCTGGCGATGATGAGGGTCTTACTGATGATCACGAGTGATTTTGGATGTAGAGGTACAAACTTGGGTATTTTGTGTTGTATTTATGCTTGAAACAATATTTTGGCGACCCATATGTTAGTATTGTATAGTTTAACCTTTTGGCGACTTGAACGTCGCGGATATTAAAACATTTGTGGATATGGCAGCTAGGTTTAGATATTACCACACCCCGTTTTGTAGACTTTATATGTTTTTATGCATTTTGAGGGTGTTTAGCGATATTTTGCAAGTGTTATAGCCGATGGCGAGTTATACGTTTAGGACATGTTGATATTTAGTGGTTATATGTGCTATTACAGTTACAGGTTTTGGTAGATTTTTTCCGGAAAATCCGAAAAAAATCTGGAAAATTGCAATATTTGCAGCCTGCTGTTAGCAGGATGGTAATAATGATACCGTCGACATGTCGACGGCATCATTAAAACATAAATATTGTGTATTTAATGATACCGTCGACATGTCGACGGTATCATATAAAACATAATTATAATAAACTAATTAAAACGTTAATTAGTTATATGATCCCGTAGACATGTCGACGAGAAGAATTTGACAGACATCAAATTCCATTGACTGGAAAACGATGTGGAACCTACAGTGTCGACGGTGATTGTCGACGGGAACACTGTTCCCGATAAAGCACAGCCGTCTTTATGTTCCCGTTGATATGTCGACGGAAAGGGCGTAAAAAAGTCGCCGGGGAAAACCTCGTTTGTACTAGTGACGCAAGAGGTCCGAAATCCACTGTTATTGCACACACATTGAGACCTCTCTTTTAAGGGGAAAATTGTACGGCATCCACAAGAAGTGATAACACCATAAAATTGGTTTCGATGTTGATTCATTTATATCCTTTTGTTTCTTTTGTCGTTGTGTTGTGGGGTGTATATATTAAGCCGATTAAAGATCTTTGACTGCGTACCTGTGGCTGCCCCATTAGTAAAGATCTTTAACTCGTTTGTGCAAGCCATTCTTTGGGTCCTTTGGGAGTTTAGGAATGATTCAGCCTATGCTATCAAACGTCTAATGACATCAAACTTTCTTCATTTCGTTGATTATATAGTAAGTTGGAAGAAAAAAAGTACTTGGTCTCACTCTGGTAGAGTGATTCTACAATCCATGTAACGCTCTGTACGCCCCCATGTAATCTCCCTAGCTTTTTGCTCGTGTTTTATTTAATTCTATCCTTAGTGCAAAGAAAATAATGCAGATTAAATATACAAAGTTAATCAATTTTCGCCACCACACACAAGCACACACTCAAAATGGAAAGATTCTCATTTTAAAGGGAATTTTATGATCAATACAAGAAATGGTGCAAAGGAGGAAGTTAACTTTTTTTTTTTTTTTTTTTAAACGGCGAATTTTGTTAGAAAGATAACAAGATGCTAGGAAAAAAAAACTACTCACTTTTTGTACAAGCATGTATTGGATCACAATTTCAATCAATCCAATTGGAATTGAAACTCCCATTTCTATGTCGTATCAATGAATAGAAAAATGGCTTGCCGAGGGGTTTGGTATCAAAACAAACACACTTAAGCTAACTTCAAACTACGCAACCCGTGATTTGGATGACTGCATCGAAGCACAAAGGTTGTTAAGAAGAGTCGAATTTTCATAAGTGATTAGGGAAGAAATCTCTTGCTCATGGTTATACATTTCACACTAATTTTATTTATCGAATTACAAAGGTTTTTAGCGATAAGAACAGATAAAAACATGTTTCGGTTTCTCGATAGATAGGTTACAAACCGAGCACCGTGTTGAGTCTAGATCAATGCCACGATCATCTAGGGTTCTTATAGTTGGTAGCTGATATTTTCTATCTAATACATTCTTCAATCGATGTCAAGGTACACGAATCAATTTTTTCCCTCATTGATCTTGTTTACTATACCTTTAGGATATTTTTATTACTTTGAATATTTGATGTGTAATGTATGGACTCTAGCTATTGTAAACATGCTCATTTTATAACTCTATTTATTTATATAATCAATTGAATATAATAAAACGTGAATGTGTATTTACCAAATATTGTCTAACACCGTATTAGAGCCATTCTTAAGGTTCACTAAATTTCTCAACTCCATACTTCCGCTACCTTCGAGAGTATTGTTTAATTTGGTGCTAATCGATCCAAGTGCACTTCCATTGAATTATCATATGTTAGTTATTCATGGAATTGTTCGTCAAAGGTTAATTAGTCGATCATAAGTCAATATTAAATTCTTTAATAGGGAATATATTAGTAATTAAAAAGCGTTTTTCGTTGCCATTGTATACTTCTTCAGCAATTACATATATATTGGTGTCTTTATAATTAATTGTTCAGAACCTGCCTATGCTTCGAACAAGGCTTTTGCTACCGTGACTCATTAGTTGACGTACTAGCAATCATAGTTGCTATTGTTGCAATCTTGCCTTCGATTGAACTTGGTTCTTTGTGGTGTGTTTAGAGTAGTTGTGTTGTGACAGAAATAAAAGTGCAGAAGTTTAAACACAGAATTAACAACTGATATATTTACTGAATTGTATTGATATGGAATGATTGTTTACAGAAAATCTAATCGTATTTATACTAAACGAATCGGTGCAACAAAGGGGCATACCGATTCACTAAATGTTATACCTATTTTCTAAACGTTTTTTTTTTTTGGTAAAAGGTCAACGACCCGGTAAGTATATTACTCCAAAAAAGCATTAAAGTACAACGGATATGGGTGAATCCCATATCTCAGCCCGTTACATAGGCGAAAAGCTTACATAACAAGATACTTCCTATTTTCTAAACAAGAAAACAAACCACTAATCATATGATAACAAAAGACTCTGACAAAAATATAAACTACTTCCTACGACATTGGAGATTAAAGCCATAAATGGCATTAAGAGCATCCAAATTTCCCGAAAGATCATAAATTTGCTTCGAATAATCATCATAGTAATCAAACTCTTCTTCACGCTCATGACCACCACCAAAAAGATTTGTTGATTCGTTGAACATATTAAGAACCTCATCATCATCACTATCGGAAACCACAACCTCACCCACATTTGAAAATGGGTTAGCCCTCTTAGTGGAAGAGGTAGACGGAATAGGATGACCATCATCATCCACAAGCGTAGCTTTCCCATCAATAAGTAGCTTTTCAAGCTTCCCAATTTTCTCAACTATAGGAGTAGAACCAACTTTTATTGTTCCCATTGAATCACTCACAAGCGGTTCTTGTGATGCATTACCGTTTAACGACTCAACCTTATTAACTTCCATTGTACGACCAGAATCCACATCCTTGTTGGTGTCAATAGTAGGAATACCAAAACCATCCGTATCATCCGTATTAAGAGCATCAAATTGGTTAGATGTAGAAATCTTCGTTCCACTAGAAGTAGCCACATCAGAATTCTTCTTGAGAAGCTTACAACTCTATAAAAGTTAGGCTTAAGAAAACTGGCAGACTTTTATAAAACGGTTACAATTCTATAAAATGGTTATAGAATTCTATAAAACGTTACAATTCTATAAAACGGTTATATGACCCAGCCCAATACAATGGGTCGGATTATTATCTAAACTTATAGAATACATAAATAAAATTACACTTAACTACCCTATTCTCTTCTTCTATAACATTAAATTCCAACATTCACCCCCTAATATTATAGACTGCAATCAAGTCTTCTTTACTTGTCTTTACATCAATGTTGATTCAGTGTCAGTGTCATAGATGAGATGCGACTCTTCTTGCTTGCTGTATTTCCATTTCGTACATTCCTTTGCAAAGTGTCCATGCTTGCCACATTCATAACATCTGAGCTTGCTTTTGTCTTTAGTTCCTTGACTCGCATTCGAATTATTCTTCCATTTCATGCTTTCCTTGCCTTCTTTTTTGAAATCTTTACCTCGCCATTTACCATAAGTTTTGTTGTTTGAACTTGCCATGAGAAGCTTTTCTTGATCATTTGCCTCTAGTATGTCTTGACTCTTGATTCATTCTTCATAGGCTGTTAACCTTTCAATGGCTTCTTCAAACGACATTTTGTCTAGGTCTTGATATTGTTCTATAGTTGCCACGATCGGTAAAAACTTATTTGGAACAGAGTTAAGTAGTTTCCTTACTAGAACCTTATCTTCCAAAGTCTCACCAAGTCCTCTAAACTTGGCCTTTATACTACTTAACCTTCCTCCATAGTCACTTACTTTTTCGTTTGGTTTTATCCTTAGCGTCTCTAGTTCACTTCTCAAGGTTTGTAGTCGTGCCTTTTGAACAAGATCGGCTCCCAAATGCTTGACCTTGATTGAGTCCCATACTTCCTTTGCAGTCGAGTATTGTGCAACTTGTATTAAAACATCTTGTGGCAGTGATTGGAAGATTATTGCCGTTGATGTGTTTTCTTTCTTCTCATTTGTTGTTATTCTGATGCGTGGGATTGCGCCCTCGCAAAAGGTTTTACCTCTCAAGGGATCTCAAAAGGCTTGCAATCCCTACCAGGCAGTGTACCTAACCGTTGTAGTATAGTAAAATGGCAAGTACCAGGGGATTGATCGTTCAACTTAAAGGATAGTGTTCGTTAGGATTGAAATTAATCTAACTAGGTCTAGAGGTGAGGAATGATTCTTTTTGTATTTTATATTTTATGGAAAGCAAGTAAAAATCTCGGGTTTTGGAAGAAGGGGCGGAATCAGTTGCTAATCAACTAACCCAAAAGCTACTACTTAAACTAATGTGCAAGAAAAGTAAATTAAGGTTCTACAAGGGAAGTGAAGCATGTCTACCTATGATGTATTACTCATTGCTAGCTATCCAATTTTACCTATTGAATTGTCACACCTTGTTTTAATTGACGGGTTGTATTCCTTAATACCATTCGTGGGGCCGTGTACAATCTTCCCCAACTCTATAAGCTTCTATCTCTTCCTATGTCGAGCCGACTACTAGCTCCTAACATGGCCTCCTTAGTAGTTACTTATGCATTAAATACAACCAATTAATCATAGTACACATCCGATCGTGTTTCTTAAGATGTTCAAGCATGTTACCAATTGGAAGTCTGTCAGTTTTCTTAAGCCTAACATCAAAATCAATCAATCAAACAAGAGACAATAGGATACAAGAATTATAAACTAAACCAATTAGACCTATCGAAGTGTCACACCCTAATTGATGAAGATAGACACAAACATCAACAAGGAATCAATAAGATCTAATCAATTATAAACAAGTTTCACATAATCATAAATAGACACAAGGTGAATTAGCCAAGCATAATTAATGAAGAGCAATCAACAATAATCATAATTGAAGACATAACGTAAGATTGAATCAATAAACAAACCATTACAAGATGTTTATGGAATGATTAAGACCCTCTAAGTTGCTGGAAAAACAGCTACCCTAGCCCTAAAATCAGACCTAGGGTTGGGGGCTTACAAATAATGAAGTTATGATGTTGTATTTATAGGCTGTTTTCTGCCCGGCCTGATCTGACGGCGTCAGTCCTAACACTTGATGGCGTTACGACCATTTTTTCTCCAAATCGAAGAACTTTTTGTACTCTTCGCGTGGTCTTTTGAATCACCTAAATTAGAGTTTGTATGCAAAAGTTATGGCCAAAACAATAACAGCTACCGCGCGCGCAAGTTGTGACAGTTAACACGTGATGGCCTGCCTCCATTAACACGTGATGGCGTCAGACTTACACTAGATGGCCATCTGGTATTAACTTGACGCCGTCATGTTATAAGTTTTCTGGGCCATCACATGTAATTTGCTCTTGACGGCCTTGGTGACGCCGTAATGTGTTAAATCCCAAAAACATTCTGGCGCGTCTCGTGTAAACTTCATATCCACCTTTTTGCCATAACGTGACGCCGTCACATGCAATATGCGATGCCGTCAAGCACTGTTTCTAGCTTGATTTGGAGACTTTGCCGTTTTTTTACTTTTCCCTTCAAAAACGTCCAAAATGCTTCCTTTTCCAGATTCTTCTCAAAAGTACCTAAAATGACAAAAGGAACGATTTAGGGCAATATTTGATCAAATAATCTCGACTTTGGGCTTAAATGACCCCCTAAAAGCGGCACACTTTTCGTCTCATCAAATACCCTTACACTTGAGATTTGCTTGTCCTCAAGCAAATGCACTTTTATTCTAATCAAAATACAAGCTAGGGGTCATTTAACACTAATATAAAAGTAATTGCAACAAATAATCATTCCACTTCAACCAAAACAAGCACGGAAATTATACACTAGCACCTCACAAATAGTGTTTAGATACTCACATCTCTCGGGTGTAATAAAAGTATATATCACAATATGAAAATGGAAAATATCTCTCACTACCTGTCATAGCACATAAATTACCATAGGCTTAGGAAAGGATCAAACCTCCACCACTTGGCGTAAGCACCTAGGATAAACTATCAAAGAGGTATTTAAAAAGGGTTATAACGTGAGGTGTAGGTATATGATAAACACGGTTTTGTTGGATAAAGGCAATCTTTACTGGTGGCGAGTTAATCATCTTGTTTAATTACATGTACAATGTGGCGTTTCTAAGCCAAGACTCGACTCGACTTAAGCTAATCATAAACTAATAAAAACATAAAATAAACATAAAAGAAAATGGGATAGTAGTCCGTATGTTTTTTTTTTTCTTTTTTTTTCTTTTTTTTTTTGCATACACTCTAGCCCTACCATCCAAAATAATACATCATAGGGGATTTTGCATTCCCCTTACACTTGAACTTTTACATACTTTACAATCAACTATTATAATGACTCGAATTAAGATAATCAAAACACTTGGAGTACTTTTTAAGATTAAAGCAAATATGGGGGTAATATATGATGTTCTTCCCCATTACTCCATAACAATAGTACTTTACCCATGAGTCCCAATCATCCAAAACAATATGTACAAGATATGACTCGACTTAGCAACCATGTAATCAATTAGATAATTAACTAAGAGTTTAAACAAATAACAATAATGCACTAAAGATGAGTGCATACAAGGAAGGCTAAGGCGATTTCGTTGCACATTTGGGGTGGATTGTAAACAAATTCTTCCTTTAAGTAAAATGCTTAAAGTTAGAAATGAAAAAGATAGGCTCGGAGGGGTATACTAGGGGTATCGTGTACTAAAAATGAGTACAACGCAAAGGTGTGGGAAATATGAATTGGCTTTATTAGTCAAGTAATTATGATACGGGTTTAAACACAAGGGTGATCCTAATGCCTCTTATCATGTAGTAAATCCTAACTACACGAATGTAGTCTCACTAGCTGTCTCGGGATGCATCACTAACGCAAGTTCTAGAATCTAAGTACTACCGGTACACTCATAAGCACCAACAATGAATGCTTTTTCCTAAAGATCTAAAGGCGAACCTCACATATTTGGGGTGGGAAATTTTGAGTGGTACGGTTTTTGTGCTAGTCATACAACTCCTATCCATGAGACGCTCATTAAGACTAAAGCTTCACACCTAAATACTGTAAAAAATTTTAAATTTGGTGCTAAAATTGCCCTAACAAATATTTCTCTTAGTTTTATTACACACTTACTATTGAACAAACAAACTCAAGTGCAATTGTATTCTCTAAGGTATCATCATTTACCCTCCCCTTACACTTAGGCTGAACATTGTCCCCAATATTCAATAAAAAGGATGTAAAAGTAATGAAGGTAAAAAAATGAAACAAATACTCCCCTGATTCGTTCGGTGTGGATAATGTGGTAACAAGGTTAAATCCTCCTCCAAGAAAATGAACGTTGAAAGCTTCCTTCCAGAAATATAAATCATCTTCTTGTCCAATATAACCTGTAATCAACGACTACAAAAACCAAAGCATCAAACCGAACAAAGAAAAACCACAACTAGATGTAATTCCAGACTTAGAAATAAAAACAAAACAATTAAAGATAGGATACTTGTGGAATGAATTACAAATAGGAAATCATAAAACATATCCACAAGTATTGACACATAAACAAGATAAAATATATGCTAATCATGAATTGTGAATTTTTCATGTTTGAATTTCGTTCTTTTTAACAAAATAAAAACTTCACTACACTTATCTTTTTGTAAAATACCTTCATATACAATTAAGACGAGGTTAAAAACAAAATAAAGCATTTTCATAAATTATTCAAAGCAGGAAAATTAAACAACTATGATTAAGCATATATGACACAAAAAAACATAGAAAATAAAAACATCAAATAATTAAAGACATGGTTGCCTCCCAAGAAGCGCTTGTTTTTGTTCGATCCACGAGCCTGACTCTACCCTTATTTAACAGAAATAGGGGAGGTTTTCCATACACTTAGGATTAACTACTGGTGGAAGTAGCGATACACACCCTTAGGGTGAAAATATGTCACGTGAGGTGAAGGGGGTGAGTGAATGGCTTCCTTCATCCTAAAACTACCCGGGTAATATTGGTTGATGGGTGGGTCGGTTCCTATTTTGTCTCCTAGATGTATATCTAAGGATGAAAAGTTGTGTAAGGATTGAGGTTCTGGTACATCAACACTAGGAAATTCCCTAAAACTAAGAGTAAGGTTATTACTACAAGTATTCAAACCTATATCCTCAAGTGGTGCTTGGTCCAAGGGTTCTGCCTCCATCGAAATTCCTAAAGTTTCTTCTACTTTTTTCGAGTAAGTCACGGGTGGTGTGTATGCCTCAAATGATGGTTGAGTATTTTGTGGGCTTATGTTATTGACCTCATCATTCCACGTGTCAAGATCACCTATATCCTCATCATGTGTTTTGGTAGAATCTATCCTAAGCATTCGCCTAAGTATCTTACGTGCTTCTCTAGGCATCTCAACTTCTATGTCCGAATCATAAGGATCTTCCTCAATAATCTTATGTTCAGTTTGCCTAAAGGATTCATCATGTGTCCCTTGAGATTCAAAGTCATAGGTCATAAAACCTAGGTCTTTTTGATCAATGTGATCATGCTCGGCTAAATCTTCCTCAATTGTTTTCTTAGGTAGTGATAACAGCAAACCTAGTGCTTCATCCAACTTATGGTTTATTGCTATGGCTCTCTCCATAATTCCTTGGTAAACTAGGTCGCTTTTCCTATTGGCCTCACTAAAACAAGATCCTAAGCATGGAGGTTGTTCATAAGAATCTATCCTAGGTGAAGGCTCATATGATTCATAGGTGTCTCTAAATGAGGTATTTTGAACTCCTTGGTGTTCTAGCCACTTAACCTTATCTTGCAATCTTAGAAGTCTAAGTGAAAAGTCCATTTAAAGCAAATTACAAACAAAATCACAAAGAAAAGATAGACTACGAGAAAGCTAAGAAATAAAAAGTAAAAAAATATCACTTGATAGGAATCTTGCGAGTAGACCTAATAAAAATAAAATTCAACCTAAGCAATAACTATTCCCCGGGCTGCGGCACCAAAAACTTGATGTGTGGGATTGATATGTGTTAATTCACATACCTTTTCATGGCCAAATACCAACCGAAATAGACTAATTATTCTAACAAATGCCAAAGAATTGTGTGTTTTATGTTTGTGAACGTGCATGTACGGATATCTCATTAAAAGACGAAAAACAATCAGAAACAAGCAAAAACGAGCACGAGAGTAGATGCATGTGCAGTCAGTCAATGAAAGTCAATTCAGAGCCATAGGAGTCCTCAGAGATTTAAGGAATGTCAGTTTTAATCCTTGAATGAAGATTCATGATATTGTCAGAATTGATCCTCCAAGATTCAGACTTTGGCAACTTTAGTCCCTGGGAGATACTTTTCATAAAATGATATCTATGGCCCTTGGAAAAACAGAAAGTGACATCTAAAGCCCTTGGATTACACTTTGGGAAATTTACAGACTTGGTCCTTGGTATTTCAGATTTGCATTTTTGGTCCTTATTCTAATCTAAAACCAAATTCTGAAAATATTAGTAAGCCTAGCCCAAGAATTTATCAAAAGCCCAAAATAAAAATCCAATACCAAAACAATCCACCCATAGCCCATAACCGGTTAACAAGTCAATACAAGTAATAAAATATTACCTCATATCCTCTCCCGCCCCCCAATTCACTCAATTCCCAGAAGTTACTGTTCACCATAGAACCCTAAGTTACCCCGTTCTTCAATTCACCACAATTAAGGGTATTAACGTCTAATCAAAGGCCTTCTAGAAGAATTAGATGATGTCAGGGGCATGTCAGAGGCTCAAGAAGCACAAATAATACACATGGCAGCCTATCATTGGTATGAATGCGTCATATGGATTGATCCAAAGGCTTGAATTGAATGGGCAATCATGAGGAGTGATCTATTGGCTCAGAATGATTTCAAACAAGCACAGGCACACGGATTGCCAGCTTGGCAATCCGTGACTCAAACCCCCAATCTCTTCCTATATATAGGGACATTTGTAGCATAGTTGAGTGTGGAGTTTTGGAATAGCCAAACTCTGCCAAATTTTTATTTGGATGTAGTAGTGTAGTTTTGTTGTAATTTTTATATTTTAATGAAATCAATTTTACTTTAAATCATTGCAAGTAGCCTTTAATTGTTTTACTATTAGTTGTTTACCTTCAATTACTGTCATTTGATTTTGATTCAATTCAGTGCCATTTACTTTTAAGCCATTTCTCATTTTATTCAAAGAGTTTTTAAGAAAATCAGAAATAAAAATAATAGAAACAGTTTTATTTGAAATTAGTTTTCATTTAAGCTTGTTTTTAGTTTCATTCATTTAATTTCAGCTTACAAAGTTTCTGTGAGAATTGTTTTCATTTTACTTGTTCATTAGCTCTATGGTCAATGATAGTCAACTGTGACAATTTTGGTTGGAAATTGGTGGATTACTGATAAGTTGGGATAACTTTGGAAGATCCCTGCCTATCCTAGAGATAGGCAAGCTAAGTGAACCCCTCTTTTTGAGCTGAGGGGATTCAAGGTTGTAAGTTCTGTTTTCATATTTTCATTATTCTTTGTGCAAATTTGTGTAACTGAGTATCTGCTAGATTTAGTGGTGTTTGATTGTTATTTCAGTTTCTAATAGTGATAATACAGCTGTATTGATGTTTGATTTGGTGGTTTGAGTTTGTTTCCATTGATTCTTAGTGGTAGCAGGTTATAAAGGGGTGTTTGGATGTAACAGTGACTGTGTGATGTTGTTGTTTTCTCACTGAATTTCTGTCTCAATTTGGTTCACTTAAGGTAGTTTTAGATAATCAGAACATAAAATAGTAGGTCTAATTAATAAAAAGTCAAAGTTTAGTTTCAAATTTTAATAACTGTTAGAGTGTTATGAATCAGTTAGTAATATCTTAGTGGTAGTTGCATAATTGTTAAAATTAGCTTAATATAGTGTAGTTATAGCTTATTGATACTAGTAGCAATAGATATAATAAGTAGAATTTAGCTTAAGTCAAAGTAAGGTGGTAATAGATTAGTCAACTGTTTCATAAGAAGCAGTCTTGTAGGCTGCTGATCTTGGGTTAATTTAGAATGGTATAAGGCTGTTTCTGATAGGGCATTTGATTGTTTAAGATACTTAGTAGTATAGTTGATCATTTGCCCCCATTAGATTGTAACTTAGTGCTTATTGTAAGTGCTTAATGACACCTGCAAGTTAGTAGTGTAGAATAGAAAAGTTGTTTTGAAAATCAGAGCTGTAGTGTAGATTTTAGCTAATAACCTGAGCTTAATTGACCTTTCTGAATTATTTGGGATGTGTTTTAGTGTTTTCAATCATTTCCTAGTGTTGGCTTATTCTGAATCTTATTCTGCTCATGCTTTAGCTTATTGTATAACTGCTTATTGCTTGTTTCTATAGCTTCTGTGTTTTTCATGATCATTTATGAGCTTGTTTGAGTTCATTATTGTAACACCCCCAAAATACCGCAGCGGAAGACTGTGTCATTGGGATGCTACTTCAGGGCACAAAGTACAAGATATAGAAAACGACCTCTAAATGAGACGTTTTGAAAAGTTACCATTCGAATAGATAAAAGTCATAGTTTACAAACAAAAGATCCCAAAGTAGAAAAATACATAAGTTTTTAAAGAGTATCGAATGGTAAACGATAAAAGCGAAAGTCTCCAAAAGCATGCCCTAAGACTCTCAGCTCCACATACCTGCTATCGCCCTTCTAACCTGAGATAAACATGCTTAAAAGAGTCAACACAAAGGTTGGTGAGTTCATAGTGTTTGTTTAACAAATAAAGTTTATAGAAAAATGATCACACAGCAAAGGCATCGTGAATCCACTCAGTTGCAAGTCCCGCCATAACAACACTTGCAACCTGTGTGTTCACAACCCACTGCTAAAAGATAGTTTACACAATGCACCGGATTATATTCGCCCAAGGTCAAGAATAGACACAAGGGCGGGGGCCTCTTCCCAAATAGTACTACGACATCCAAGGTCAAGTCTAGACACAAGGGTAGGGGGCATCTTCCCATGAGTACTACCAATACCTCTCCGACAGTATAGAGTGTTGTGTATGCACGTAAATACGAATCTGGTATTTAAGTTAAGCAAGTATAGTGTAACAAGTATGTATAACGCAATCAAGTATAATGGCAATCAAGTATAAGACAATCAAGTATAAATGTTTTGAGTATCAAGAAAGTATGTTTTGAGTATTTATACAAGTAAGCAAGTAGTTGAGCATGTATCTCCCCCAAAGAGTTAAAACAAGTTTAAAGAGTAAAAGTGGGGCTATGACTCACCTGGAGTGAAGATACAAAGATGCGAAATGATAAGGACAACAAGGAGCGAACACTATCCGCAACCTAAAATGAATGATAGTGATCTAATTTAGATCATGCCGTGATGTAATGAATGCACATGCACATGATACCAATACCACTCGTAATTTGGAAATACTAGTTATTGTCAAATAAAATACTTTCCATACGTAGGAAAAATAAGTCCAATTGGAGTTATAAAAACTTGTCGTAATATATATCGTATAAAAATGTTAGCGTTATATTTCCTCGTATCGAAAACCTTAAAATAACGTCGTTAAGTCGTATAAATATTCTTTTGGGTCATACGTATTTCATTTGTTAAGAATATAGTCCTTAGTAACATTTCTAGAAAATATACCATTTAGTGCGTAAGTTATTATTTTCTAGTAGTGACTGTATATATATATATATATATAGTTTTGACGATGTTAAAACGCGTATAACTTGGTCGTTTTAAGTTCATTTTCCTCGTTCTTTATGTCCACGGATTTGTTTTAGTAAGTACTAATATATTTTTGATAACTCGGCTCCTCTAGGTTACGTTTAACGCTTCTATTTGTCCGTCGAAAATTTCCAAACAGCATGCAGTTTTCAGGAAATAGTTTTCGTCAATTAATTTGCAAAAATCATAACTTCTTCGTTATAAGCTCGTTTTAATCCGTTCTTTCGCCTAAAGTTTCGTTTTTGAAAGTATTTTCTAAATCTTTGGTCAAAACTTAACCACCATCTACTGATTTTCCCACGAATCAAAAATAGGGACAGTAGGTATTTTTATCGTTTCAAAAATCATTTCTAGGGTTCTAATCTAGTTCCATCTTCAATCAAACCACTTTCAATCACCACAAAACTAGTATAGTCCTACCATACACCTTCTTAGGGTGTCATGGGTCCTTAAACATCATCAATCCACTAGGTCTAACAAGGGTTTCTCATGTGTTCATTTCTAGGGCTCAAAGTTAAATATGTACAAAAATAGAGTGGTATAAACCATTATATGCATGAGTTCTTGTAAGAAAAGTATATAACCATAGTAATAACTTGTAAAAATTATAAAAATGAGTTTGTTAACTTACTTGAAGGTTTAGGGAGTTTAGATGATGAAAACCTACTAATCCTTGAGTTTCTATTTCAAAACTCCAACAAGGATGACTAAGTGAACAAGTTTATATCTTGGTCTTGGAAAATTTTTGTTCTTGCTTCTTGGATCACCTAGGCCGATTCATACAAGAGAGAAAATGAGAGAAAAAAGGTTTTACTTGCACTTGGATGATAATTGTGAGAAATGGATGAAAAGGGTTTAATATATACTTAGAGACAAGAGTTTGGTGAGCATTAAATTTGGTTGGTGAATTAGGCTCATGAGAACCAAAGGGGGGGGGGGGGGGGGGGGTTGGCCGACCCAAAAAGGAGGGAAAGGGGGGGGGGGGGATGTCTTGGGTTTTAATTAAAAGTTAGTGGTAGTATGATGTTGTGTTAGTTTTAGGTTTTATCGGGTACCGGGTTTGTTAGAAATAAATTTTATTGAAGTTATTCGGGACATAATAAAGTCGTAAAAATTGTAAAAATATGTCGGGTACAAGTACGGAGAGTTCGGGTGATTATTGTTTAATTTTTATGAAAACCGTCGAAATTAAATTAATCGTACAATACGTAATAAATAAATTTCTAAAATACCGGGTAAATTAATATTATAATTTTTATATTTAAAATGAATATAAAAATATATTGGGATAATAGTCGGGAGTGTCGGACATGTTAGTCACGTTTATAGTTCGCGTATTAGTGTTTATTTAAAATAAACATACGTAAATCGTTAATTGTACCAAAAGTATTAATTTAATTATCCTACGAGTGGAATAGTATGCAAGTGCCCTAATGATGATATGCAGACTATTTCTAGTCCGTATGAAATGTCCCTGATAATAATGCATGAATTCGCTCCTGAACCAATACGGTGACGCGAATTTGAACACTCGTAAACTAAATTTGCGATGACATGAGTAATGCACGTGAATAGTGGCTTCCTCTCGGAAATGAATAGTGTCAAGTGAATAGTAAAATTTCTGAATGTTTCTCAGAATGTCAAATTGACCTAAAAAATAGTGAATAGTAAAATGATGAATAGTGATCGATGAATAGTAAATGATGAATAGTAACTTGTCGAGGTTTGGAAAATGACCTAAAATTACGAGTTGTGACAATTATAGCATATTATATCTGAGTTTCAAGTTTGGTTTAGTTTTGTGGCAAGTGCTTATAAATAAGCACTTGCCATAAGCTGTTTCTGTCTAAATAAGCACTTCTGCTTATTAAATTCTTTTCAAAAATTTTTTGCAAGCCTCCCATATTATTTTAGATTTTCTATAAATTTTTTATATTTTTCTGAGTTGATTTGATATTTTTCTTCAACTATAATCATTTTTAATAATCAAAAATCAATAAAAAATCAGAAAAAGCTTTTAAAAAATAGAAAAATATTTTAGATAATTCTTTTATAATATTTTAGATTTTTCAGAATAGATTTTATATTTTTCCCATTATTTTTTTTACAATTTCCGTTATTTTTAATTACTTTTTAATTCAATAAATAGAAAATAAATCATAGAAAATAAATAAAAAGCCAAAAAAATATTTTTCTTTTTCTCAAAATTCTTTTTAATAGTTTAAGATTTTTAGAAACTTGTTTCACATTTGTAGGATCATTTTTAGTATAAAAGTCGCGTTTTATTTCGTACGTTACGTTTAAAAAATTGCGTTTGCATTTCCGTTTTCTAATTTTAGACTTTTGTGCATATCTAACTTGTACCTTCTGCATAATTCAGTATTTCTTTTCATATACTTCTCACTATTCACTTTTCACTACACGATTCTCAATTCGATTATTCGAAATTCCATTCGATTTTCGTTGGGAGAACGACCCGGGAAATACTTTCCTAAGAATTTCTTCGAAAAATAAATATATACTATAATTGAGCACAATCAGGGATTGCGCCCTAGCAAAAGGTTTTACCTCTCAAGGGATCTCAAGAGGCTTGCAATCCCTACCAGGCAGTGTACCTGACCATTGTAGTATAGTAAAGTGGCAAGTACCGGGGGATTGATCGTTCAACTCAAAGAAGGGATATATTGTAAGATATAAGCTTGCATACTTTTAGAAGAATCAACTGTGATAAAAACCTGAATGTATGTGGTGTACTTTATTTTGACATTTATCTCTGTATATCACCTGTGATACATACACATTTGGCAAAATGTGTGTGTATAATTGCAGTAGAATGTTATAAATAATATGACACACACACATTCAGAGTTTATTCATCACATTTATCGTATTCAAAAAACTTATTTGGAATTTGTTTTATGCAGGTATAACAAAGAAACAAACCCCTTAAAAGAAAATTTGAATCGCTATAAAAAAAAAAGAAAGACACGGGAAAAACTGAAACAACAACAACATCACAACTATTAGCAACAACAACAACAGCACCAACCACATCACCAACCACATCATCACCAAGGACAAGGTCAACGGCATATGGAACATATGAAGGAAAATACAAAGAAAACTATGAGTTTGTGGTAAGAAACACTATAATGAATGCTTCATATATAATTTCTTTGTGCCAAATAAATTAAGCATATCACTTGTGATACTAGTATATAAATAACACTTTGTATCTTAATTTTCAGAGGGGTGTTTTTGCAAAACATTTTTCGACATATCAACATCCAAAAGGAGATGAATTAATGAATCAAAAAAGAAAACCAACAATCTTAATCATGAGTTGGAGGACAAAGAAAGAAAAGATCGATTGCGGTTTGTACATGATGCTGCATATAGAACATTATTAGGAAAGAGTGCAACAAAATGGAAAACATGCATGCTAAAAGAAAAAGACAAAAATCACAGAATGCAGATAAACAACTTGAGAGCAAAATATGCGGCAAAGATGATGCTTCATGAAGTAAATGATAACCAAAAAATGATGTCAGACTACGCTTTAAAGTTTGCAGCTGAAAACCCAGACGAAGAAGAAGCAAAGAAGTTGGTCGAGGAGGCAATAAAGAGAAAGATTGCACAAGAAAATGAACAGAGACAAAGATAGAGAAAATGAACAGAAGTAGTTAACAATTTGAGATTTACTTTTGGAATAGAATCTTGTAATTGACAATCTAAAGATGTAAAACAATAGTTTTGGGTAACCTGAAGTTGTAAGACAATAGTGCCTTTGTTATGGTTTATCACAAGTGATAACAGAATGTTTATGTTATATTTTTGGTAATTTAAATGATTTGTCACATGTTAATAATGTTTATGTTATGCTTTTCATAATTCTTTATCACAGATGATAAAACTAAAATAACACTTGACATGATATAAACAAATAAATAGAAAAAAAGTATCACAAGGGATACACAGAAATTCAATCATTCTAAAAATAACAAAAATAAATGTCACAAAAATTTAAACACTTTAATCTGTTTATGTTATGCTTTTCATCATTTCAATTCTTTATCACAGGTGATAAAACTAAAATAACACTTGAGATGATATAAACAAATAAATCCAAAAAAAAAGTATCACAATGGATAAACAGAAATTCAATCATTCTAAATGTCACAAATATTTCATAGTCAAAAAAAAAAAAAAAAAAAAAAAAAAAAAAAAAAAAAAACAATCACTAAAAATCATACTTCAATTGCTCCATCACCTCCGCTTCCACCTGCTCCATCACCACCACTTCCGCCTGCTCCATCACCTCCGTTTCCGCTTGCTCCGCTCCTCTTTGGACAAGTACGCCTGTTGTGATCAGTCAACCCACAAATAACACATCCCTTCTTCTTCTTATTATTTTCCTCAAGTGCTATCTCACGCCCACTCTTAATATGATCCTTCATATATCCCTTATTACTAGCTCTTGAAGGATTTTTAACCTTATTTTTAGTAGGCTTCTTAACACCCATAAACTGATGAACTATTTGAGCAACTGTGCGAGCGGGAACTTTGGGTAACTCAGACTCAACTTCTGACTTTAACTTTCTGAGCTTGCCTACAAAAGAAGTCAGCTTTGGTTGATTCTCAATCATCAAACTCACACACGCCTCAACTAAATTAGACGCCTCAATAGCAAGCTTTTCTATCTCTTCATTCTGTTGACCATAACGTGCCTTTTGCCTCCTAATTAAATCAGGTGGAATCAAATCCTTTGTCCAACGCTTGAGTATATACTGATTTGGGACCTTAAGCACATTACAATTCTTGAATACACAGAAAATATGACAACATAAAATCCCGCAGCAGATAAAAAGCTGACAACAGCAAGCAATTGAACCATCTAATTTATTATAGACCACCTTCATAAAAAAATAAAAAATAAAAATAAAAAAAAAAATAAAAAAAAAGGTTAAACACATAATACAACATGTGATACCTAATATCACAAGTGATACTTCATATCACATGTGATACTTAAAACAAAAAATACATGTTAAAACAAAAAAATAAATGTACCTTGTACCGTCCAGCGTCTTTCTGATACAAGATAAGCTCTTCTGCAACATTCTCTGAAGTACTTTCTTCATCATCAACCACTTCTGGAATAGTACCAGGAACCAATTTTTGCTCAGAAATAACAGACACATCAGATACATCATCACAAGTTTTCGACTCAATAGAACATAACCATGACCCATCAATTATCTCCTTTTGCACAAGCACAAACAACTTGCGAGTGTAAACCCTTGCTGCATGCACTTCAATTTCCAATGGCGTCAACAAAGCAGGGAATGAGTCAAACGAGTTATGATATAATCTTTCTTGTACATATCTCTGTTTCTCCATTGCAGACTCATATAAAACCATAAACTTAACAAGTGTGGAAGTAGGATTCGTGAAATGTGAAAAGAAGGAATTCTCACTCTCCGACCTCAATGTAGTCCTCATCAATCCAGAAAGTGGAGAATCAACAAAGAATGCGGGAATCCATGAAGATCTAACCATATACATCTTGTTCAACCACTTGTGATTTAGAAGATTAAACTCTACCATCAACTCATTCCATCTGAACTCAAACTCCTCAGGACCAACACTGGTACAAAAATGGCCTTTCGTCACACATGGTCGATTTCAAACAGTCACACTGTAACATATTTACGTGACTAAATGTATGAAAATAAAATAAACAGCCACACTCGATCCGAATTGTGTGACCATTTCGGAAGATATATGTCACACATTTGTGTATTTATGTGACTAGAGGGTAGCTGGTAAATATTTTTCGATCATTTAGTCATGTTTAATTTGGGACGTGTGACCGATACAAATCAGCTTTAAGCATTAGTCACACTACAGATATACATATGTGACAAATATATGTCACAGAATTGAAGAGTGTGACCAAAATAGATATATGGTCACATGAAGTAATTGTGTATGTGACTAAATTATATAGTCAAGTTTGTCACACATTATTTAAACGTGACTGCTATTCTTTGCTGAATATTTAGCCACATAGCGTTTGAAATGTGTGACAACTGAAAAGTAAGTTTGTAGCGTTAGTCACGATATACATTTAATAGTGACAAATATATATGTCACACACTTGACGAGTGTAACCAAATGTCATATATGGTCACACTAAACCATAGAAACATGATTACGTGTAACGAAAATTCGATACATATGGTCACGTAAGTTAATGTGTGTGTCTAAAGTTTAGTGTGTGTTTGCTTGCCAAATCCTAATGTGTATAGTCACACTTAATTGAATCACGATCTTGTGACTATAGGCTTTACAAAAAAACATAAATAAAAATAAATAAAAAAAATAGTCACATTGTCACTATAGGCTTTACAATAGTCACACCATATCAGAAATGTGTATCTAAATGATGTTTATGGCCACATTATAAGGGTATTATATGTGACCAATACATTTAAAATAGTCACATTGTGAAATATTCATGTGACTATTATTTATAGCAAAATGTGAAGTCAGTTATCATTAACATTGATATATATTAGTTACATTGAGTTTTTGGCTCTTTCATACATTTTGAAGATCTCATCATCTGAGTATCGCTTTAATTGAACAAGCTTCCAACCCTTCATATTGTTTAGATAGTACTCATAGTACTTCTTCTTTTGCTTAACTGTTGGACGACTGAGCACTTTTCTCTTCTTTCTTTGATTGAGATAAAATTTCTTCCTCTCAGCTTCATAATTCCTCTTCCATTTATCTTTTTGTTCTTAAGTGTACTCTTGCATTTCTTCTTTTATTTGTTTCATAGTGCAATATCAGCATCACCTTTAATCCTTTCTTCATCCCAAGAATCCAAGAGTGCTTTTGTTTTGGCCTCAGCTTCAGCGTGTTTCCTTCTTTGTTCAAGTACCATCTGATTCTCCTCTGCAAACAAAGCAGCCAATTTTCTTGCAGCAGCTCCATCTACTACAAGTTGCTTGGGTTTGGGCCAGTACACAAAAGAAAGATCCTTTAAAGGATCATGCTTAGGCTCTTCAACCATAATACCTTTGCCTTTGCCCTTATAACTTGGCTCTTGTACACTCTTCTTGATTTGTTGAGTTGGTTCTCTAATCACCACACCTTTGACAGGTACTCTTGGTTGTTGTGGTGGTGGTTGGGTGATTGTTCTATTGGTAGTGGTGATTGTGGCACTGCTTGTTTAAATCATGTCTTCAATAGAATCATTGCTTCGGCCAAAGTTTCATCATCATCACTAGCAATAGGAACATTTTCCTCAGCAGTAGTATCCTCCTTGGCCATTTCTGCACTTGCACCAGTAGTAGAATCTCCCATGCCTTTGATTGCTGCTTCCATAACAACCTCATTACCTTGATTATCAGCAACCATATACTCATCATCATTCTCAGCAGAATCCACATCCATATCCACACCAATGTCATCACCAGCAGCAGCACTATCAAAATTTTCCATAGCTTCCCCTGAATCCTTGGTTTCATTCCTCCCCTATTTAGGATCATCCTCCCCCAAACTTATGCTTTCAGATGAACTAATCCTTTGTCTTGTGCCCATTTTTTTCAGTCTTTTGAATGACCTGGTTCTTGACCCCTTCTGACCTCCCAATTGCTTAACCCTCAGCTTCAAACCTGTAATTACATTCCCCTGAGTATCTGTGATTTGTTGTAGGCCAAGAACCTTTTCTTTAAGTTTGGTATATTTAACCATCAATTCTTTAACAAGTTCCATCTCTTCCTTACCACTTTTATCCTCATCACTTGCATTGGCCCCCTTGGTTTCTTGGCACCTGCGGTTTCCTTCACCTGAATCAGTTCCATTGGAACTTGATTCTTTATAAGTTCTTGAACCTTCACCCATCTTATGTTGACCTAGTTCCAACATTGCTTGAAACAATGGTTTATCTATGACAGGAAAGTCCTTACCCTTTCTCTTCATGTTAGAAAAGACCTTTTTAATATGAGAGTGAACAGGATAAACCTTGTCGTGAACTTTCTTATTTGTAAACTGTTTGTCCATAAGAAGTTGCAAAAATCTTGGATATAAGTAATGTTGGTTTGAAGAATTATCCAAGGCTTTAACCACATAATCAAAAATTAATTTTGAAAAATTGAATTTTTCTTTATTTTTTGCCAAACATATAAGGGCAGAAGCCATGTTACTACTAAACTCATTCCAACCAATAGTCTTTGGGCTAAGACACTGTAACAAAGTGTGAATTAAGAATTTCCACTGTGGGGGAAAGCCACCTTTATTAAATTTCAAAGAATCATTTTTTCTTACATACTCCATCTCTTGAAGGTTTTCAAAAATTGTGGAGTCTGGAAGATTCTCAATTTCATTAACATCTCCTAGATGAAGAACTTCTCTAACAGATGCCTCTGTAACAATAATCTTCTGCCCATCCACACAGGCATGAATCTGTACTTCCTCATCAATAGTTTTGACCTTTGCAGTAGCCCAAAACTGTTTGATGTTGGAAACATATACATTAGGGTTAACTGTTAATGCATACCTAATATGAGTAGCATTGAGAAAATCAACAACTTCAGTGAACTCTTCATTCTCCTTGGAGGGCTTTTGCAAGAATGCAATCATGTTATGCTTGTTGGAAAAAGACATAGTCGACATTGTGAAATTTGAAAATTTGTGTAGGGTTTTGCTGGGAATTGCAATTAATTGATAAAATCAAGCAGTGGTTTTATGTTTGATAGAGTTTTGATCGGATAAAAACATTTGTGTGAAACTGTGAATGATTGAATTGTACAAACCCTTAACCGTTCATATTTCTAAAACAGTACCCTGCACTCTCAAAAATAGCAGAACAACCCTTAGCCGGACTAAATTAGGCTTAGCAGCACTAAAATATGCCTAGCAACACTAAGTCAGTTTCCACTCGAAACAGCTTATTTTTCAGGACTCCAGCACTTTTCTCAGCTTATCCTGCAAAATATTAGTCCCAAAAACACAAAACCTAACTCATTACCCGAATCACAATAATCACATCATCAATTACACTTAGCAATACTATTTATAACTAGCAACATTAACACATCATTTCTGGATTTTAACAATTTGACATACTGCTTTTATCCAAGAAACCAAACACACCTTTGACAGTTTGACATCACAAGCAACCATACAAGGTCTCAAAATTTTCATTGATATTTTTTAAAAGATACAACCATTCATAAAAGCTGCAAACATAAACATAATTAATTATCCTACCTAAATACTAAAGATACTAGAAACATAAAAACATCATCATTAAAAACTGCTTCACTCCATTTCACACCAACTTGTTAAAACCAGAGCGCTCTACTCCCTGTGTTGTACACTTTTCCTTTCCAGGAGATATTGAAACTTAATTTCAAGATCGGTCATCCTGTTTTCTAGATTTAACGGGTCTGCAAATACAAACCCATCTTGTTGACCCCCTTGGTTTTGATGCTCCACCACATTTTGATGCTCCATCACATTTTTGCGGCTGATCATCTTCATTTTGCTCCTCCACCACATTTTGCTTCGAATCCTTTTCATTTTGCTGCTCCACCACATTTTGCTGCGCATCCTGTTGATTATCCTCATCCTCTTCATCTTCTTCCTCCACCTCCACATCATTCAGTCCCCAACGCTCATCCCAGTAAAAGTCTTGTCTATGCAGCCATTTCAAAATTATTGACCTCATCCACGTATCTACCTGCCTATACGACCCATATTCGTAAACGGGATCATACCCGAAATGATTAAACACTGCATCCCATAGCAAACTGTTGTTTAATACCCACTTGAGCTCTTCTGCATCATTTTGAAAGTTACCATTTGCTGCCATTGTTGAAGTTTTCTTTGAAAGTGAATATGTGTTTGTGTGTGTTATTTGGTATATATACAATAGAGAGGTATAAATAGGCTGGAGAGGTATATGAACGGTTCCCAAGACTTTTGGCGGGAAAAGGGATCGACCAAAGGTGCCAAAATCATACTGTGAATTGAAGATATTTTAAAACCGTTCCTAAAGATAAGGAATTGACTGTCTCCACTTTCCTTTTACCAATTCTTGACTTACCAAGTACAATGAGTTGATGCAATAACTACTTGTATCTCATGCTTTATGAATAATAAACTTCCAAACTCAATATTTCCAACAATGATTTGGGATCGGGTTTTGACCCGAGGGAATAAATGTTTGACCGTGACTCGAAGAAAACTTATGTTATGTTTCTTTGAAGTTAAATGTTTTTGGGTTCAAAGAAAACTTGTGTTATGTTTCTTTGTTAATCAAGTTATCGATTACTATATTATGATGCTTTGTTAAAAGTCAAACAAAGATTGTCAAACTTGATTGTCATTTGCAAAAGTCAAAGAGTCTCCAAGTGAATTTGGGCAATTCTGGGTAACTACTATTAAAAGATAACTAATAGCCAATCATGATTGTCACTTTGGGTAATTTTTGGTAGTTTTGTGCCTGCACATTCATTTGCATAAGGTCAAACAGGATAGTCAAATTGTGCCATTTTGGGTAATTACTGCCAAAAGATATCGAGTAGCCAAAAGATCAAGATCAGTTAAATTTACAAGCAAACACTTAACCATTCACCATAAAGATGGGGTACATGAGCCACTACAAACCACAAAATCTAGCCATAAACACTATACTACTTTAGTGCAAGTACCAAAGAAACCACAACTGCAAAAACACAAAGTGTTGACTTCCAAAAAGTGACTTTCTTTAAGGCATTTGTCAACTCTGCCTCCAATTCTTCAATCCTTCTTTGACGATTAACTTCAATTTGAACCTCACACCTTTGTCTGGGATTCAGTTTGCTATACATTTCAAACAAATGCATCTTGTACCAATCACATTCCTCCTCTGGATCATACCAATCATATTATTCTCATTTCTTCGTACCCGATTTCTAAAATCAAAAAAACGTAGTATATTAAACATTAAACTTAATAATCTTTAAACTAAACGTATCTGATAACTTACCCATCGATTTTGGCAGCAAATGAAACGTCGAGCAGGGTTGGATGGTGTCCAAGATGTTACCACCATTGCTGGCCTATCACATTTGCAGTTATCTTCTAAAAGATAAGATGACATGAGTTAGCTTGATTTTGATTTGGGATTTGTTATGATTTTTTAGAGTGTGTTAAATTAGGATATATGTGAAAGGGAATTGATTTACACACTTTATAAATTGATTGGGACACTCCATCTGTGCATTAAATACTTGTATTGTATTAAACACTCTGCTTCAACCGCTTGTACGTTGAGTGTGCAAATAACTTTTTTGAGTGTGCAAATCATTAGTCGTATGTATAACAGAAGATCAAAAATTAACGGCCATTAATCTTTATTCAGGTCAATCGGGCCGACCCCGTACCCGAGTTAGCCAAATATCTTCAACCCGATACGGGACCCTATTTAGTATTTGGGTTACTCTGGTTGACCTGAATCACCCGAATAAAAAGGAGAAGGACGTATGAAAATGAAAAAATCGTACAAAAATGTACAAAAATGTAATAAATGTTTCATAACGTTTTAATACAGAGAAAAACATTCAGAAAAGCTTAGAACATATGAAAACGAGCGAAAATTGTTGAAAACATTCAAAATGGATGAAATCGGTCGAAAAGGGTCGCAATCGGTCGTAGTCGGACTAAAACGGTCTAAATCCGTCGAAATCCATCGAAAATTGTCAACGTTGGTCGAAAACTAGCGACATCGATTGAAAACGGTCAAAAAGGGACGAAAAATGTTACAAACGGATTAAAACGTAAAAAAAAAAATACAAAACGTATAAAATGTTGTATAGTATTTGTCTTATTTAACAAAATCCAGTGCACATGACCCATGACCCATGTTAATTACCCATTGTCGATCACCAATCATGTATTGGTCGATAACATATGTGACATGTCACTACAACCCAATATTAATGCACATGACCCGTTACCCATGTTAATTACCCAATGATCAACAGTCATGGATGTGACTAGTGATAACCTAATGCATATGACCCATATGATGTCAAATACCTATTATTGAATGTGACCAGTGATAACCTAATGCATATGACCCATGACCCATATGAATTAGTTATTATCACCAGTCATGCATGGGTTGCACCGGCTTGGTAGGTGTATAGTAGTTATATATAGTGTGAATTGAATGTTATATGAATTGTATTTGAAGTTATTAAAGGCGGTCATGCATGGGTTACACCGGCTTGGTAGGTGTATACCGTTTGTCACAGAAACTAATAAGAAGCAAGTATACAAGGACATACCGATCATGTTATCCGGGATCGAGAAAGCTTGAACTCGGTTTGAGCTTGATCACTCGAAAAGCTCAGTTTATTTGTAAAGGTGTGTGTCTTACACAAATTAAAATTGAAATATAATCTAATAATCGAATTCAGTTCACCTTCAGCTCGCAAATCTCGATACCAAGGTTTTCAAGATCGGGATCATATCCTACTTAGGATCGATTTTGTCTTTGCAAGATCGAGATCGTAAGATCGGATCGGGAACTTAAGATCCTACCATAATGCATTTTTTAAGTATCCTTTGTAATATTATACAAATTTATAAATTATTATACACATAAACACAAAATTATATAAATGTTTCATAGAAATATTGTCCTAAATTATGGTTATGAAATATATAAGAAGATTATAACATGTTGTTTTTTCAATTTTACAAAACACAATTCATAAATTTGTAGTTTTTTAGTTTGCTAGTTCGAGAAAAGTAAGATCGGATCGGATTAGATCCTAAGATCCTATGGTCAGGATCGGGTTCCTATACGATCTTAAGCTTTCAAAGATCCTACATAAGATCCGGATCGTTTTTGCTTTGCAGTATCGTAAAATCGTAAGATCCTAAGATCAGGATCGGGATCCTGACAGCCATGCTCGATACATTTATAATTAACTTTTTACACTTAGTATGCTTACATACAATATATATATATATCTATATATATATATATATATATATATATATATATATATATATATATATATATATATATATATATATATATAAACATATGCTATATCACTTACAAGCTCGAAAACTCAACAATAACTCGAGTCAAACTTTTATAAGGTTGAGCTCAACTCATTAAATATTTAACTTCATTTGATAGGCTTAAGCTTGAATACTCCATCTCAAATTTTAACTTTTCCCCAACCCGCTTAAAATTTTCCCCAAATTTAATTTGCCCTCCACCCAAATATTTTATTGACCCGCTAATGTTTTTCAATACTCGTTCCCAATTAATATCTACAAAATCTAGATCTGGTCTTCTTCTATCTCCTCGACACTCTCCTCACCAACGACACCGCTCACACCAACACCACACTCGCACCAAGACCACCGCTAAGGCTCGATCCAATGACATGTTTGGCGGTCCAGTCCGGCTCGTTATTTAGCTCACTATGTTTGGCGGTCCAGTCCGGCTCGGTATTCAGCTCACCGGTTTGGTTGATCCTAATTACTAGCGAGGAACACTCCAACTTTGCCCTGTTCTTGATTGGTACTTTGCTTTTACATGGTTATTGAGCTACGTGGTTCAAGTTCCTTGATTTTGATTTCACTAAAGCTATATGTAATATGTGCAAATATTAAATCGGGTTGATGATGCTGTCAATGAAGCTTTGAAACAATCTCAAGGTTCATATACCGCCTTGCTATCTTATAATGACAAGATTTTTATCTGGTGCATATCTTAGCCCTTAATTTATTAATACATCATCAGGTTGCAAAACAACTCGAAATGTCTTTCATGACATGTTACCCAGCCCGCCATTTTTATGTGGTATTATCTTTTATTATTTTTGAAAGTGCATTCACATCTGAAGTGGTTTTTTATCCTTGAATTCATCTTTTAGATGTTTTTAAGCACCCATTATGCGGGGACTGATTTAAAAACTAGATTGACCATAACCAAACTGGACAAAAGCAAATGATACATTGGAATCTTTACTTTTTTCTAGTTTGAAAAAAATAATCTGAAATGTATGTAGCTTTGGAAGGTTGAATAAAAGTTACAAATAAAAGATGCAGAATCGATTGTAAGAAAGCCTAAAATCGGAAATAGACCAAGATCTGATTATCAAAAAATATAGCTGTTTCTAATCAAGTAGTCGCGTTGGTCTATTTGATTTTTTCAGCTTATCTTTTCCATTTTTAATTGGGTGGTTGAGACAAAGTTACTTGTACCTTTTTAAACCATTCCTAGAGTTTAATCTATACCTTATTTTTAATTGGGTGGTTGGGACAAAGTTACAAGATCTGATATGTGTTTTATTCCTATCGTGTTTACGCAGATAGTTGAACCAGTGGCGCATCAAGCGATTCAAAACCACCAAAGCAGATAGTTGAACCAGTGGCGCATCAAGCGACTCAAAACCACCAAAGCAGATAGTTGAATCAGTGGCGAATCAAGCGACTCAAAACCACTAAAACAGCAGATATTTGAACTAGTGGCGCCTAACAAACTAGATGCACCTGACAAAAGACAAGACAATAGTGTGTCTGTCAAATGTCAAGAAATAGATGCACCCGTCAACAATATATATAACCACATACTTTTTACATAGGAAGGTTTTTTAGCATCTAATCAAGAACTTTATTCCAGTATGCTCATCTAGTTCTGTTATGTTGTGAGCTTTGACATGTTCTAGTTCTGCTCTAATCCTAATGTGGTTATTGTTGATATGCAGCAGCCTACGTTTTCAAGGCTTTTATATCCAGATGATGAGATTAGATCAATGGGAGAATAACTTGTAAGTTTAACTGCAAATTTTATTATTATGTTCATTGTTTTGGATTAAAAGTCTTCATGATGTTGTTTGAATTACTGCTGATCATGTTTGTTTTAATATTGCTTAGATGGATTTAGTTCTGCTCATGAACTTCAAAGAAGATGTGCAAAAGCAATTACTACTGCTAGTACAAAAGTTACTACTGCTAGTACAAAAGTTACTACTACTAGTGAAAGTTGGTACTGCTCAGAGATTAAGACCGCTCGAAGTTGCTAGTTGCTTATGGAGAAGATTATAGATACTTAGGAAACTATTATAAGCCGACTAGGACTCCTTGGTGTATAAAAGGATGTCCAATTTTATATTTGGTTCAGTTATATACATTCCAATTTTATTGTATTTGAATTTGTTTTGATATATATTTGAATTATTTTGATATATATTGATTTTTTAAAAGTGACTAAACGATGCATATAGTCACACTTATTAACACTTTGGTCACTGTTTGCTTAGTTCATTGTGTGACTAAATATTACAAAAAGCCACGCAAACATAAACTTCATGTGGCCATTGGATGATCAATAATCACACAAAATACACATTTCTTCACTTTAAACAGCATATGGTCACACTTATTCACACGTTTGGCCACTGTTTGCTTAATGGTATGTGACTAAATACCCAAAACAAACATGCGTTGTGTGACTAAATATTACAAAAGGCCACGCAAACATAAACTTCATGTGGCTATTGGATGATCAATAGTCACACAAAATACACATTTCTTCACTTTAAACAGCATATGGTCACACTTATTCACACTTTTAGCCACTGTTTGCTTAATGGTATGTGACTAAATACCCAAAAAAAACATGCTTTGTGTGACTAAATATTACAAAAGGCCACGCAAACATAAACTTCATGTGGCCATTGGATGATCAATAGTCACACAAAATACACATTTCTTCACTTTAAACAGCATATGGTTACACTTATTCACACTTTTGGCCACTGTTTGCTTAATGGTATGTGACTAAATACCCAAAACAAAAATGCTTTGTGTGACTAAATATTACAAAAGGCCACACAAACATAAACTTCATGTGGCCATTGGATGATCAATAGTCACACAAAATACACATTTCTTCACTTTAAACAGCATATGGTCACACTTATTCACACTTTTGGCCACTTTGTGTTAAATTGTATGTGACTAACTCCAAAAAAATAACACCCATTGTATGACTAAATCATCACAAACGTCACATTTATTGTATATTCATGTGGCCATTGGATTATCATTAGTCACACAAAATACACATTTACTTGAATATATCATCTCAAATGTCACATATATTATATATTTATGTTGCCAAAGGACGAACAATAGTCACTCTCAAAAAACATTCGTGTGACTATAAGGTGTTTACGGTCACTGATAATGACTAATTCAACAAAACTTGTGCCTAATTTGTCACACATATTCGGGGTTTGGGTCACTCTTTTTCGATGGAAAAGGCCACGAACTCAACAATGTGACCATATGCCACCTACGGTGGCGGGACCTTTAGTGACATACAACGAAAAAAACGTGTGTGACTATATGCATATCGTCACACATTTTTGGCGTGACCAATGCAACTTTTTGTACCAGTGCAATGTATATATTCCAAACAATCTTACTAAATTTAGTCTTGAAATCAGTATCATCATAGATTCTGGAAACAATCTGAAAAACAACAAAGTATCACAAGTGATACAAAAAAGAATCACTATACAGAACAATGCAAAAAACAATAAAGTATCACTAGTCATACAAAACAAAATCATTATACAGAACTGTGCATAAAACAAAATAAATAATCAAAAGTGATAAAGCAAATAATTTTATAAACAAAAATGCAATATAACAGGAGATAAACAACTTCTAAAAATTTATAAGAATAATTAAAGATGCAAATATCATAGGAGATACCTTAGCTGGAAGCTTTTGCATGATATGCCACATGCTAAGCCTGTGCTTGGAATCAGGAAGCACCTCAGCAATCGCATTCCGCATTGCACCATCTTGATCAGTGACAATGATATTTGCAGAACGAACAATTGCTTTCTTGAACACTTGCAATAACCATATGTACGATTCAGTAGTCTCATTTTTAAGAAGACCATAGCCAACAGTAACACACTTCCGGTGATTGTTAATAGCAGTAAAAGGCACAAAAACCATACGGTGTCTGAAAAAAAAAATAGTATCTCAGGTGATTGTCATCATTATGCAATGAAAATATAACAGGTTTAAAAAACAAAGCATACTTATTAGTCTTGTAAGTGGCATCAAATGAGACAATATCACCAAACTCTCGGTAGTTACACTTAGCAACCTCATCAGCACAAAACAATCCACGAAGCTCAGCATCTTCAAAAAAATAATCAAAAGAGAAGTTTGACGTATACTTCATCCGATCTTCCATACGGTTAATAAGCATCTGAGCATCACTATCCCCAATAAAACAATTTATACCACGAGTAAAGTTACAAAACTTGGTCTGCGTACCATGAACAAACGCTGTAGATCCTTTCAACCCAGAATACATACTATGAGCTTTAGTCGCACCAAGATTATGATTAGCTGCTTTCATAATGAACAGCTGCTCATGGTATGGTAGCTTCCTCTCACTTTTTGACAAATGTTTGTACTCTATACGATCTAGTGCATGATTATGTTCAACAACAAAGGTAGTAAGCTGAAATTGAGTTGTTCCGGGAATCATATGGAAAACTGCACGCGCTTTGCAACCAGTTACCCTAAAATTTGAAGTCCTAACTTGCTTTTCACCTTTCTTACGAGCTAAAGTATTCAAATGAATTCTTTTTGGGCAACCTTCCCTATTGCAAACTAGATACTTCTCTTTTACAAAACCATCCCTTAACCTTTTCTGACTAGACTTTCTAATACCAAATCCAGCCTCGGAAGCATATTTCGCATACATATTAATGCATTCATCAACAGAATTATAAACACTCAACAGCTTTGGTAAAACACTGGCAGAAACTCTAGGAACCCAAAAAACAGATCCACCAGGAGTATCGATAAAATCATGATGAGCAAAAGATTGAGGAGTTTTAAGAACACTAGAAGCTGAAAAAGAAGGTGATAAAACAAAAAATCAAAAGCATAACACAAAAACAGCTTATAAAAACATATCACTGCTGATACTAAACATATATCATCAACAGGCCAAAAAAAATAAGCAAACGTATCACTAGTGATATGTTTGATAAGCAGTTTAACAAATAATTAGAAACAGCTAAACAAACCACTATCATCAACAAACTAACCTAAAACAAGCAAACATATCACTGGTGATATGTTTCATAACATGTTTAACAAATAATTATGAACAGCTAAAACATATCACTAGTGATACTGCACAATTATCATCATGTTTAAGTTGTTAAAACTAACAGCTCAAAAGCATAACACAAAAACAGCTTATAAAAACATATCACTGCTGATACTAAACATATAATCAACAGGCTAAACAAAAAAAGCAAACGTATCACTGGTGATATGTTTGATAAGCAGTTTAAATTATGAACAGCTAAACAAACCACTATCATCAACAAGCTAACCTAAAAAAGCAAACATATCACTGGTGATATGTTTCATAACATGTGTAACAAATAATTATGAACAGCTAAACATATCACTGGTGATACTGCACAATTATCATCATGTCTAAGCTGTTAAAACTAATGGCTCAAAAGCATAAACACAAAAACAGCTAATAAAAACATATCACTGGTGATACTAAACATATATAATCAACATGCTAACCTAAATAAGCAAACATATCACTGGTGATATGTTTCATAAGCTGTTTAACAAATAATTATAAACAGCTAAACATATCACTGGTGATACTGCACAATTATAATCATGTTTAAGCTGTTAAAACTAACGGCTCAAAAGCATAACACAAAAACCACTAATAAAAACATATCACTGGTGATACTACACATATATCAAAAACAGGCTAACCTAAATAAGCAAACATATCACTGGTGATATGTTTCATAAGCTGTTTAACGAATAATCATGAAAAATCTAAACATATCACTAGTGATACTGAACAATTATCATCATGTTTAAGCTAATAAGCAAAATAACACTATAATCAACAGCTTATCATCAACAAAAAAATAAAAATCAAAATTAAACTCACATGATGCATTATTATCCTAAAAATGCTTAGAAGAAGAATCACTGTAACTGCTACCAGAATTATCACAAACTGCACCAGATACATTACTAGAATTATCGTAAACCGCAAGAGCTAAACAATCGGTTGAATTAATAGAAGATTCTGAAACCGAAACAGCAGGTTGATTAAGATCAAAAATCGCCATGCGCAAATCAATTGGGATAATGAGCAATCAATTCGCGCTGGAGTGCGGTGGTGTTGTGGTGGAACCGACGGAAGAGTTGCGGTGGTGTAGCGGTGGTAACTGATTGTGGAGGGAAAATGTAACTGATTATCGAGGGAAGTCGGTTAAGAGAAAACACATAGTTTGTGTGTGTGAAAAAAAAAAGCGAATGAGAAAAAAATAAATAAAATAAAACTTTATATAGGTGGGATAAAATTTGGTGTAATTGATTAAATCTTAGATTAATCTAGGCCATTAGATCAAAAAGGATGGAGGGTGGGGATTTGTCCATTGGTATGCAAAAAAAAAAGGTTATGCATTTGAATGTTTCTCGCATCTTCATATTTTTTGGATGCATTTAGTTGAACATACTCTTGTCTCTCACTAAATATTTTGTATAAAATTAAAAAAAAAAAAAGAAAAAAAAAAAGAAAAAAGAAACGATTACGTTCAAATCAAATATTATTCTATCAAAATTTCAACATAAATTTAAATTTGTGTTTCCAGTTCATCAATAGAAATTGGAAAAACCTTATTTTTATATTTTCTTTGTAACCGAAACCCCCGTTTAATTTTCTTCAATATGGATACAATTTATTTAAATGTGTTTTCTATATTTTGTGGAAATTAAACTCCTAACTTTTTCTTGTACAAAACCTCAAGAATCATGTAGAGGGGTTACATTTACAGCATGGCATAATTGGTTAGCAAAGAACAACGCGGTATTTGTTTTTTGAACGGCGAATTTATTAAAAAACTAGTAAGAAGCTAGATAAAAACAAGAGAAACAAAGGGTTACATATTACAAATAGCGTCTAACGGGTCTTTCAACCACGCCACCCAGTTAACTCTAACCTTCCTACTTCGATACTTCATCCAAAGTAATGTTTGAGTAATAGTGTTGTCAAACAGCATGCATTTCTTAGGCTTCACCATCGCAAACACACTATCATTCCTAAACTTCCAAACATGCCTCCATAAAAAGGAAAACGTGGCTTCCAACACCAACTTATGCAAGGAAGTAAGATGCAAGCCCTTAAACCAAGACTCCCAGGAAACAGGATCACTAAACTCAGGAATGTGAATACTCCACCATCGGCCAATAAGACGGTGTAACTCAGACACCAACGAGCACCTGAAAAATAGATGGTTACGAGATTCCACCTCTGAATCACAAACCGGGAACAAAACACAAGGAACGTCCACCCCTCTAGCTGAAAGGTTACTACGATTCAGAAGTTTATCTAAAAACATGCGCCAAATAAATACGTTAACTTTAATAGGCAGAATCGTGGACCAGCGAGTAGGAGATGAAGACATAACAATCAAACGCTTGTCTATTTCTTTCCTTGCTGAACTCACCGAGAAACTTCCATTACCATTCAAAGTCTACCTCCATCGATCGTTAATAGGAGATAAAACCACGGTATCTATCACCTGAGACATCTCGTTCCACTGGCTCTCTTCCAAACCTCTTCTCGGTCTTCTTCTAAAGGAGGAAAAACTATCTGATAGTTGAAGTTTGTGAGCAACCAAAATATCCTTTTGAAGCTCTAAGTTAAACAATCTATGAAATCTAAATTTAAAGCAAACATCACCATTCCATCTGTCATTCCAAAAGCTAGTAGAAGACCCATTCCCAATGACTTTGTTGCAAAATTGCATGAGATCAACCCCTTTATACTTAAGAGAATAAATAGATTAATGAATCATCACCCAAACCGAACCACCTGAACGTCTAGGAATAGGAGCATCAATTGGGAACCATTAGGACCATAAATTGCTTTAATAATAGATTGCCAAAGACCAGTTTGATGGTTTGAGAACCGCCAAATCCACTTGAACAACAAAGAACGATTAAGGGCAAATAAACTACTAATTTATAACCCTCCAAATTGTTTTTCAGCCATCACAGTTTTCTAAGACACCTACGTGATCCTGCGCTCTTCCAACTCAGCCCCCAAGAAAAAAGAATTCCTCATCCTTTCAATATGCTTTAGAACCGCTTCTGGAGCCCTATATAGCAACAAAAAGTACGTCGGAATAGCACCCAGAACCAACTTGATAAGAGCCAGCCTCCCTCCCACAGATAACGTCTTTGATTTCCACTTTGAAAGTTTTGCACTAATTGTGGAAAACTAGAAGGGGGGTTGAATAGTTTTACGTCCTTTTAAAATTTATAAAAACAAGTTTGTTTTAAAAACTTCGATTCTAGTTTATATGATCTCAATACTTGCACTATATGAACAATTATATAGTAACTAACTAACTAAGCTAATTTAGTATAGGTAAATAAGTAAGTAATGAAAAGAGTTGGAGAGATCAAACCACAACACAAGGATTTATAGTGGTTCGGATACAAGGTCACCTTCCTTGTTCCTACTCCACTCTCCGAGTCACCTACTCGAGAGTTTTCTTCACTATGTCAACAAACTCCCTTATGGCGGAGAAAACCTTACACACCAATTTACACACCACAACAACGTCACAACTTGATCACAACTTCTACATAACTTCTTCACACCTATTTACATCACACCTATCTTCTTCACACCTATCTTCTTCACTTCAATCTACTTCACACCTATCTTCTTTACAACTATCCTACTTCACTACTAATCAACTTCTACTTCCTACACAACTTCTATATCTTCTAAACTACTTATTACAAACATAACACAACTTCACAAATAATATATATACACTATGCACAACTACTCTTCAATACTTCTTAAACTTAGTTGTAGAAGGTGTGTTCTTCTTTTGCACTTTGGATGAGGATGGATGAGAAGGGATTGAATCACTTGAAACAAGGATTAATATACAAATGATCAAAGGGTTTTGGAGGATGTTTAGAAGGTTTGAGATCTGAAAATTTCATGCAAAAGGTAAGAAAAATTCCAGATTTAAGGTGGTATTTATAGGCAACAAATTCTGACAGAGGAGCGTGGCCGGTCCCCTTAAATCAAGGTCGGCCCTTTAAAATTAAGGGGACCGCCCCTTATAATTAAGGGGGCCGCCCAGCTGTAACGGCCAGAATTTTTGTTTTTTAGTGGGGAAAATTTATTTGATGAAAAACTAACTGATTTTGGTTAAAAATTTGAAATCATATATTTAGTATGATTAAAACATTTTTCTTTATTACCAAAAGTGTTTTTTAAAAATATATAATATGTTTATATAATTAAATAAACTTTGTATTAGTTAATTAAATACCCCTTTGATCATGAGATGTATTAAGCACTTGTTTATCCATACCTTAAGTGATTAAGTTGGATATAATGATATAAACTAGCTTAATACTTGTTTACGTACTAATCTTTCATTTGATGAGTTTACATTTTGTGATCGTCAAAATATAGAGATATTGAAAAATATAAATAACGTTTTCATACATTATTTATGTCAACAATCTCCCCCTTTATGATGATTACAAAATTTAAACTCAGTAATCGAAAATTAGTATATATACAAGTATAATTGTGAGTTTATATCAATTCTCCCCCTTTTTGTAAGCATCAAAAAGGTTATCCCGATTTTATAGAAGCTCCCCCTTGAAGTATACTCCCCCTCGTTTTGAGGTCAAAAAGAAATTAAGATATGGAATTCTTGCAAAAATATTTAGTGAACAAGCAACATATATGTGTATATAGTATGTAAGAGTAGAGACTAAACATAACCATAACATTGATAAAGTTAAATAGATACAACAAGCATTACATTAACAAACATAACAAGTAATGCAACTAACAAAGGCCTTAAAGGCTTACAATCATCACTTAAATAATAAACCAAAGCTCAAACATGAGAGTCCTCTCTAGAGCTTGCCATCCAAAATGGTTTAAAACAATTTTATTTTTAAAACACCAAGCATGTTTAATTGGGAGAAATGGATGGTGAACGGTGATGGTGGAGGAGTGTTTGTTGATGGTGGTGGAGGAGTTGTGTTTGTTGTTGGTGGTTGATGCAACAAGTTTTCAATGTGAGAAAACATGTATTGCATTTCATCTCTTAGTCCGAACACAATTGTTCGGTTGTGGATGCAACAAAGGCAAGTGTCTCCATGAGCTTCAAGCAAGCTCCATGGGACGGGGTTATAGGTTGGTGGATTGATAGGGGATGATGAGAAGTGTGCATCAAGAGGTGTTAATGGTGATAATGAGAGAGTGAGTGCAAGAGTTGTGTTTTCATTGGTAGGTTGTGATGGTTGATCAATTGTTGGAGGAGATAAGTGGGTGTTTATGTAGTCATTTATGGATGAAGTGGATGGTATGGAGGAAGTAGAGGCTCCATTTGTTGATGGTGTTTTGGAGGGTGCATTTGGTGCATTAAGAGATGAACATTGAGGTGGTGGTGATGGGGTGGTGTTGTCTTCATTTGTGAGATCAATGAATAGTTGTTTTGGTGGAATAATGACAAGTTTTTGTTTCTTGGCATTGTTTGAAAAGGTGGTTCTTGGTGATGACATGATAAAAAGATGATGTTTAATGAAGGTTGAGGATGATGGAATGTGAATTAGACATGCATAGGACTTATATAGTATGAAAACATGTTTAGAAGTGGAATTAATTTGAAATTGTAATGTTAGATTCCAAAATCAGTTTAGTTTTTAAGGGATATGGTAGCTGGGACTAGCAAAAGAGATCACAAGGTGCAAATGAAAACAGTGTAAAAACAGTTCTAGATGGTCGGTCCCCTTAAAAGGAGGCCGGTCCCCTTAAATTTAAGGGGGCCGCCCCTTATGAATTAAGGGGGCTGCCTATCTGACGACCCAGAAATCAAAATTTTTCAAAAAATTTTCTGGAAAAATGTTATATTCTGTTTTGTTTTTGCAGCAAGCTCTATTTGGACATTTCACATTTGTTTTGGTCTATTAGAAAGCATACATGTCATATATATATATACACACAAACTAATCATGCAAGCATATATATAGATTAAGAGATAAAGCATGCATTCATAAGTATATATTAAACATAAATAAACAAGTTAACATCCTAATCAAATATCCAAACAATTATTCAAGAAAATAACAAGTACTTCCGAATATACTTCGGACAAATAGAACACAAGACATAAAAATAAATATTGTTCAACAAGCATAATCCAAGCACATCATCTCTTTTTCTTCCCGAAGATACCCTTCAAAGTCTTCCCGATAGATTTGAAGCCACCTCTAACTTCTTCATGCAAAGCTCTTTTGTCGTCTAAGCATCTCGGTAGTTCGTTCATGAAGTACTTCATGGTTTTGATCACTAGGAGATGGGGTAGAATATTCGGGATAGTCAAGATCCTCTAAATTATCAACGAACTCAGAAAACGAAGGGGTACTAGCATCATGGATGTTTTCCTCCTCATCGTCATCGTCTTGTCTAGAAGATGATCCATGAAAGCTATGACGACGAGATTTTCCCTTGTCACTTCGAGTTCGTCGAGCTTGTTTTAGAGCGAGAGGACGTAAGGTGGGATAGATGGACTCATAGATGCTATTGTCAAGATCGGGGTAGTACTCGATAACATGACGATAGAGACGAGTAAGGAACATTCCATATGGAAGATTGGCTTTGGGAGTTTTTCTAGCACACTCAATCCGTTTGATAAAGAAGTAGGCCAAATTGTACGGCTTTTCGACAGCTATACAATACAACATGTGAGCAAGGCACGCCGGGAGATGGTCCCGGTGACCTCCAGTACCAAACGCATTCTCACGAATGAGTTCTTCCCAACGCTTCATGTGGGGGCCTAATTCCTTGAGGAGAAGTTGGTATGAAGAGATTTGAACGTTTTTGGATTTTATTTTTCGGGTTGTGGTGGCACGCTCCACACCAAGGATTTGACGAATTTCGTCGGGATGAGGGATGTCGGAGAGATAAGGACCAAAGGTTGGTCGACAACGATGAAGAGATTCGAGGTCCCGCTCGTTTGTGAAAATGGCTTGACCTCTAAAAGGAATTTGGAGGATTTGACCAAATTGTCGAGAGTTAAGGTGATAAATTCATTTTGAATCATGAAGGAGATGGTGATGGCACCAAGATCATTGGTTTGGACGGTGACTTGGCTATAGAAATCGACTATGAAACGAGGAACGATTGGTTCATTAATTTCATAAAGACAATTGAGGTTGATGCTTGAAAACAAGCGATTAATGTAGTCGGATTGAGCAAAGGCTAGATCTACTACACGTCCCTCATGAACATTTCTATCTTCAATTTCACGATATATACGTCCAATGGAAGGAGATGTAGTAGGGAGTTAGGAAACTTTGGGAATGTAGTTTTTAGTGTGGGAAAGATCTTCGGTAGTCGCTTTTGGCATTTTCACCTAAACACATCAACAATACAAAAGACCAAAATAAATATAAAGAAGAATAATTAAAAAATGTATATATATTTTAAAGACTTATGTTGGAACGTAAACTTACTTCGACTCTAAGACGATAATCCTAAGAAGTAGTTTACCATGTTCCTTATTTTTAATTTTAACTCGTTCTAGATATATTTTACGATGTTTAGTAAGTAGTTATGGACAAATCCAAACACCCTTTTAAACATCTAAATATATCATGAAATATGCTAGATTAACTTTAGGTTGTATAACTAGCCATTTCTTACGAGTTTCTTATGCATGTGATTTGTTTTCGAAAAGGATATTTTATGTTTTGACTCAAAAATGTCATATTTAGTATCAAACCAAACGCTTCCTTAACTAGCCACTTACACTACTAGTATGTCAATATATATATGAATTATATATCTTGACACGTCCGATTTGCAAGTTTTAGATTTATAATCATAACAACTTTTTATAAAAATTATAATGACTTAGTTTCGACATTATTTGGACTTAATCCAGACACCCTCTTATTGTGAACAAAAATATTTTTACTTTGTCGAAAAATGTAGTTTCATGTTTTACAAGTTATAAAAGTATAATGTCATTAGTTTTAACAAGTTTTCAAAACATTATTCAACAATGTGTTTACCAAAATTTTTGAAAAGGGGTGTATGAAATTTTTCAAAAAATTTCGACAAGAAGGTTTATAATTACTAGTTTCTAGTGTTGATTAATCATTCAAATCCTAGGGGAAGCATTTAGTTATGGAGATTTTAGACCCAATTCGAAAGAAATTGTGAATTTGAAAAAATTAATAAAACATGCATAATCATGAGTTTGACCAAATTAGATGAAATTAGATGAAATGTGTTATGAAAAACTTACAATACGTAATGGTGATTGTGTTAGATGAATTTGCCCTTTGCGAATTAACCCGAATTATGTGATTTGGAAGTGGTTTAAGGTGTTTTTGGGTTTTGGTTTTCGTCACAGCAGTAGCAAAGGAAGGAATGTTTGAAAAAGTGGAGTGTTTGGCAAAAGGAACAAGAGAAAAAACGGGTTGGAGCAATCAGATGGCCGGCCCCCTTAAACATTAAGGGGCCGCCCTTCATTTGGCTGCCGGTCCCCTTAAACATTAAGGAGGCCGCCCTCCAAAATTTTTATTTTTCGTGTTTTGGTTTCTGGAACGAACAAGAAAATATTTATATATATATTAGATTTATATTTAATCAAAAATACCTTGGAGAGTATTCGCACGAAAGGGATTGCTTGACATTTTTACTTGACATTTCGTCAATTAAATTTTCTTGATCATTTCGGATGAAATTCATCAAGTTGTCAAGTGGACGAGAAAGTTGTGGAAGGTTCATAAGTATATATATATATATATATATATATATATATATATATATATATATATATATATATATATATATATATATATATATATATATATATATATATATATATATATATATATGTGTGTGTGTGTGTGTGTGTGTGTGTGTGTGTGTGTGTGTATAGTATGGGCTTATAAGACGAGAATATAGGAGGGAGACGTATGCAACGGAAGCCGGGAGTTTGTTTCATCCATAGATTTTTCGACTCATCTCTCTTCATCAGCATGAGGGTTGTTGAACATTAAAGTTCAATAAGGCAAATAGGGAAAAGAAATGGTTCGTAAACGAACAATTTCTAGTTCTAGAAAATCAACAAATGAATTTTCTAGGTTATATGATCCTAGATGTAACTAAGTATATATATATATATATATATATATATATATATATATATATATATATATATATATATATATATATATATATATATATATATATATATATATATGTATGTATAGAGATAAAAACTAGAAGAAACAATGAGCCAAACAAAATTACATAACAACTGGATACTAAACTAAGCATGCATTTTTTGGCAAGGAAATAAAAGGAAATGTGTACCTTTCGTCTTCAACACGTTTATCTTCAAAGTCTTCAAGGAATAGTCCGAACAAGAAGTGACATCAAAAGTTTCCATGTTTGAATGGCGAATATTTTTACGTTGGTCCCCATTGTCTCATTTGACCAAAGATATTTGATCCGAACATGTTTTGTATTTGACTTGGGTGCATATATGGTGGAAACATTCCCCACGGATTGAAGTTCCACATTTGTTGATTATTGTTAAAGTTTCGTCTATTTTGGTTTGCTCTTGGTTGAGGTGTTTTATGTCTAGGGTAAGAATTATTTAGTTTCCTAGGTGGTGGAGTTTTAGATCTTGTTTTAGGTTTGGACGATCCTACTTCAGTTTTTAAAGATGGTTTATAAAACGGTTTTATTTCTTCATTACTAGAGATAGGTATTTTCTTATCATTTATAAGTATATACTTAGGATTAGATTTTGAAGGTTTTAATTCCTTGAGTTCACTTTCAAATTTAACATTTTTAATTTCACTTGTTGAAACTTCAGTTGAGTTAAATCCTAAACCGGTTTTATCTCCGGATACTATTTGAATACTTAAAATTTTACTAAGTGAGTTACTACTATTTTCAAATTTATCAAGTTTGCAAATTTCTTCTGTAAGTTTGTTGTTTTCACTTTTAAGCTCTTGGCATGATTTACATTCTTCAACAATTTCTTTACCTTTTTCAAGTTGATGTATTTTAATTTTTAGTTCTAGTACTTCATTTTTTAGTTGGTTGTTTATGTATTTTAGTGATTTGTTTTTAGCCATTACTTGTTGTCCTGGTTTGCATAATCTATTGTATTCACTATCTAAATCTTTATCATCTAATGATAAATTTTCATCACTAAAGTATTCGGTTTCGGAACGTACCTCACTTGATGTCTTAGCCATGAGACACTTTTCTTCATTTGTTGTTTCTTTCTCATCTTCATCGCTATCACTCCAAGCTCCTCCAACAAACGCTCTTTGATTTTGATCTCTTGTCATCATTGGACATTTTCCAATGAGGTGATTCGGATCACCACACTTGAAACACTTTCTCTCATTCTTGCTATACTTGTCATCATTATTCTTTTGAGGTGCTCTCCTTTCATCGTGTGGTTGTCTAAAGAATCTTCCTCGCCTTTTGAAGAATTTCTTGAAATCTCTTACGGCCATGGCATATTCTTCGTCATCGCTTTCGGAAGATGAGCTATCTTCGTTGTTGGATTTCTTTCTAGCTTTCAAGGCGATTGACTTGCTTTGCTATCGTTTTCCTTTAACCATTTCGGAGTCCTTCTTTATAATTGCTTCGTAGACATTCAAATTTCCAATTAATTCATCAAGTTGTAGCGTTGACAAATTCTTTGATTCTTCAATAGCCATCACTTTAGCTCGCCATTTTGGGTGAAGAGCTCTAAGAAACTTCCTAACAAAATTCTTACTAGAAAAATTCTCATCAAGTGCTTTTAAACTTGTGATGATAGTGTTAAATCTAGCAAAAGCATTATCAATGGATTCCTCTTTCGGAATCGTGAATTGCTCATATTGTTTAACAAGTAGATCTATTTTATTATCTTTGACTTGATTATTACCTTGGTGAGTTATTAATAAAGAGTTCCAAATTTCTTTTGCGGTTTCACACATAAAGATCCTTTCGTACTCTTTACGTGGTAGCGCATTGTAAATAACCATTTTTGCTTCATTATTTTTAGCAAGTTTTCTTTTTAAATCATCATTTTGTTTTTCAAAAGGTACGATTTCATCTTTCTTAGTTTCGGGGTTATTTTTAATAGGTAAAAAGTCACCATTGGTAATAACATGCCAAAGATCTAGATCTATTGATTTCACATATGTTTCGAATCGATTTTTCCAATATAAAAATCCATCACTTTCAAATAGTGGTGGTCTTTGCATAGATTGCCCTTCTAAATATTTTTCAGATTTCATAGATCGTTACAAGTTTTAAAATACAATATATTTTAAAAATATTGCAAGACGTGGCTCCTGATACCAATTGTGGAAAACTAGAAGGGGGGGTTGAATAGTTTTACATCCTTTTAAAATTTATAAAAACAAGTTTGTTTTAAAAACTTCGATTCTAGTTTATGTGATCTCAATACTTGCACTATATGAACAATTATATAGTAACTAACTAACTAAGCTAATATAGTATAGGTAAATAAGTAAGTAATGAAAAGAGTTGGAGAGATCAAACCACAACACAAGGATTTATAGTGGTTCGGCTACAAGGTCACCTTCCTTGTTCCTACTCCACTCCCCGAGTCACCTACTCGAGAGTTTTCTTCACTATGTCAACAAACTCCCTTATGGCGGAGAAAATCTTACACACCAATTTACACACCACAACTACGTCACAACTTGATCACAACTTCTACACAACTTCTTCACACCTATCTTCTTCACACCTTTCTTCTTCACAACTATCTTCTTCACTTCAATCTACTTCACACATATCTTCTTCACAACTATCCTACTTCACTACTAATCAACTTCTACTTCCTACACAACTTCTATATCTTCTAAACTACTTATTACAAACACAACACAACTTCACAAATAATATATATACACTATGCACAACTACTCTTCAATACTTCTTGAACTTAGTTGTAGAAGGAGTGTTCTTCTTTTGCACTTTGGATGAGGATGGATGAGAAGGGATTGAATCACTTGAAACAAGGATTAATATACAAATGATCAAAGGGTTTTGGAGGATGTTTAGAAGGTTTGAGATCTGAAAATTTCGTGCAAAAGGTAAGAAAAATTCCAGATTTAAGGTGGTATTTATAGGCAACAAATTCTGACAGAGGAGCATGGCCGGTCCCCTTAAATCAAGGCCGGCCCCCTTAAAATTAAGGGGACCGCCCCTTATAATTAAGGGGGCCGCCCAGCTGTAACGGCCAGAATTTTTGTTTTTTAGTGGGGAAAGCTTATTTGGTGAAAAACTAACTGATTTTAGTTAAAAATTTGAAATCATATATTTAGTATGATTAAAATATTTTTCTTTATTACCAAAAGTGTTTTTTATAAATATATAATATGTTTATATAATTAAATAAACTTTGTATTAGTTAATTAAATACCCCTTTGATCATGAGATGTATTAATGATGCGTACGGATTGCACCAGGCTTTACCTCTCGAGGGATCTCGAGAAGCTTACAACCCCCACCAGGCAGTGTACCTGATCGATGTAGTATAGTATAATGACAAGTACCCGGGGATTGATCGTTCAGCTAGGAATAGTGTCGCTAGGATTAGAAAACCTAAAGACTAGGTCTAGAGATGAGGGATGATTCTTTTTGTATTTTTTATATTTTTTTAGAAAGCAAATTAAAATCTCGGGTTTTAAAGGAGTTGGGCGGAATTAGTTGCTAGTCAACTAACCCAATACTAAAGATGCAATCAAAATAAAATACTAAAATGAAAATAAAACTAAATTAAACTAAGGTTGTGAGCAATATGTGGAAGAAATGTGTTTACTTAGATTTCACTACTCCCTAGATATCTTTTACACGTTAATTACTTGTTATAGTTGCGTGGATGACGGATTGTATTCCTTAATACCATTCATGGGGTGGCATACTTACTTCCCCAATCCTATGAGTGCCTACTTCACTCCTATGTCGAGCCGGCTAAGAAGCTCCTAACATGGGATTATTAGAATTTACTCATGCATTAAATACAACCAATAGAACCTAGTACACATCGGTTCATGTTTCCTAAGACGTTCAAGCATGTTACACAATGGAGGTCTGCCAGTTTTCTTAAGCCTAACATTGAAATCATTCATCCAATACAACCATAAACAAGTAATCAATACATAATTAACATCTAGGTTTCATTAGATCTAAGCAAACACAAGATAAATCTAGCCTAGCATGTTGAAATCAAGCAAGTAAAAGATATAATCAACCAACACATAGAAATATTGATTGAATTAAAGAGAAGACTTATCTTAATAGCACATGAAAGGATTCAAGGGTTGAAAACCCTTGAAAGTACTGTAAAATATGAGCTAGGGTTTACAAAGTTCGGCCCTAGGGTTCTCTACACAAGTTCCTCTAATGAATGAAAAATAGAAAACTATATATAGAGTTTAGAAGGTGACGGCGTCAAGAACAAAGGTCTGACGCCATCATCTCGCCGCCAAATAGTTCCTCGGACTGCCTAGATCTGGGTCTGACGCCGTCATGTAGTCTCCTTATGCAGGCCGTCACCAATTTAACTCTTGACGCCCTTGTTGTGACGCCGTCAGGTTTGCACTGGGTCGTCAACACTTTTACTCCTCACGCCGTCAGGGTCTTCCTCTTGACACCATCAGGTACTGTTCTCAGCATGGAAAATTAAGTCTTTGGCGTTTTCTTAACTTTTATGCTCTTAAAACGTCCGAATTGCTTCCTATTCTAGATTTCACTCCCAAAGTACCTAAAATCACAAAAGGAACGATTTAGGGTAATATTTGATCAAATAAATTCAATTCCGGGCTTAAATGACCCCCTAAAAGTGGTTCATTTTTTGCCTCATCATATACCCTTACACTTGAGATTTGCTTGTCCTCAAGCTAATGCGCTTTTATTCTAGTCAAAATACAAGTTAGGGGTCATTTAACACTAATATAAAAGTAATTACAACAAATAATCGTTCCACTAAAGACCAATAGATAAGCACGGAGGTCATATACTAGCATCTCACAAATAGTGTTTAGATACTCACATCTCTCGGGTGTAATAAAGTAATATCACAATATGGAAACAGAAAATATCTCTCACAACCTGTCATAGCAAAATAGATTACCATAGGCTTGGGAAAGGATCGAACCTCCACCACATGGCGTAAGCACCTAGGATAAACTATCAAAGAGGTCTTTTTAAAGGGTTGTAACGTTAGGTGTAGGGATATGAAATACACGGTTTTGTTGGATATAGGCTGTTTTTACTGGTGGCGAGTTAACAATCTTGGTTAATTACATGTAAAATATGGCGTTGCTAAGCCAAGACTAGACTCGACTTAAGCTAATAAATCAAAAATAACAAAAACATAAAATAAACATATAATGAAAAAGGGATGGTAGTCCGTATGTTTTTTTCTCTTTTTTTTTTTTTTTTGCTTGCATACGCTCTTACCCTACCATCCAAAATAATACATCACAGGGAATGTAAATTCCCCTTACACTTGAATATTTACATACTTTACAATAAACTAATCTAATGACTCGAATTAAGATAATCAAAACACTTGGAGTACTTTTAAGATTAACGTACATATGGGGGTAATGATATTATGTTCTTCCCCATTACTCCATAACAATAGTACTTTACCCATGAGTCCCAATCGTCCCAAAATAATATGTACAAGGATATGAATCGACTTAGCAACCATGTAATCAATTAGATAGTTAACTTAGGGTTTAACAAATAACAATAATGCACTAAAGATGAGTGCATACACGGAAGGCTAAGGCGATTTGGGTGTACATTTAAGTGGGGTGTAACAAATTCTTCCTTTAAGTAAGATGCTTAAAGTTAGAAACGAAAAGATAGGCTCGGAGAGGTGTACTAGGGGTTTCGTGTACTAAAAATGAGTACAACGCTAAGGTGTGGGAAAAATTAGTTGACTTAACTAGCCAAATATTATGACTTAAATGGTCAAGTAATTATGATACGGGTTTAACACAAGGGTGATCCTAATGCCTCTTATCATGTAGTAAATCCTACTACACGAATGTAGTCTCACTAGCGGTCTTGGGATGCATCACTAACGCAAGTTCTAGAATCTAAATGCTACCGGTATACTCATAAGCACTAATAGTAATTGTTTTTCCTATCAAATCTAAAGGCGAACCTCACATATTTGGGTGGAAAATTTTTCTGAATAGTACGGTTTTGTGCTAGTCATACAATCTCCTATCCATGAGACGCTTGCTATGGCTAAAGTTTCACTCCTAAATGTTGTAAAAAAATTTAAATTTGGCGCTAAAATTACACTAACAAGTATTTCTCATAGTTTTATTACACATCTACTATCAAACAAACAAACTCAAGCGAAAGTGTATCTGTAAGGTATCATCATTTTACCCTCCCCTTACACTTAGGATGAACATTGTCCCCAATGTTCAAGTAAAGAATTTAAAAGTGAAATAAGTAAAACAAATGAAATCAAATACTCCCCTGATTCGCTCGGTATGGATAATAAGGTGGCCAGGTTAGATCTTCCTCCAAGAAAATGAACAATCAAGGCTTCCCTTCCAGAATAATAATCATCTTCTTGTCATACATAACCTGTAAAACCTGAGAAAACAGACAAGGCAACCTCGCATAAAATCGGCGGCAATCTACATATGCTAATAAATCCTAGAAAACAAAATAAGATATAATGCTTGTGGAATGATGTTTGCAGATTTCCTGGAGATTATAAAACTAATAATTCAACAAAAACTTTAAAACTCCGTTAGAAAAACAAAACTGGTAAAATTTCCGGATTTTTACACGTGACGCCATCAAGAGTAAGCTCGTGACGCCGTCAGAAGTGACCTGCAGAAATTTTTATGTTAAGTTTCCAGAAAATTTCTGGAAAAACTTCGACCTACTTCCTGGAAAATCCTGCAAAACTTCATTATGACTCGATACAAGCATTTGACTCTAACAAATACGAATATACATGTTCACTTAATATTGTGGAGAATCATGATCAAGTTTGTTTCTTAAAAACATATTTGGGGTTTCCCCTTACACTTATCTTTTGCAAAAATACCTTTGGATGAAGTTAAGACTAGGCCAAACAACAAGGTAAAGTATTTCACCATTTTAGTTTTGAAACATGATCTACCAACAATAAAAATAAAGCATGCATACGGAAGCAAATAACAATCAAACAAAATAAAAATCACACAAAACATGGGTTGCCTCCCAAGAAGCGCTTATTTTTGTTCGAGTCACGAGCCTGACTCTACCCTTATTTAACAGAAATAGGGGAGGTTTTCCCTACACTTAGGATTAAGTGCGGGTGGAAGTAGCGATACACACCCTTAGAGTGGAAATATTCCTCGTGAGGAAAGAGTGGTGGATGAATTATATGCTCAAAGGGGTGTGCTCTTGTCATCATAACCTTACCTAATTCAATCGGGTTAATGGGTGGATTAAGATTTTCTCCTAGAAATGGATCATTTTCTATCAACTTTGAGAGACTCCTAGTTGGGAATCCATCTTGACCTAATAAACCTGGTTTAAACCCATAACGTTTCTTATGATCAATCATGAATGGGTGATGTAAGCATGTAAGGTTATGTTCCACTCCTATATTGGCTTCCTCTCTACATGGCTTAAAGTCTATCACCTTTATCCTAAGTCTACCCGGACTATATGGTTTGATGGGTGGATCAGGACCTATTTCAATTCCTAAATTTTCATCTAAGGATGGAAGATTAGGTAACGGTTTTGGTTGAGGCTCCGGTTCATCAAAACTAGGAACTTCCTTAGGAATAAAAGAAAGGTCACCGCTACAAGTGTTAAAACCTATATTCTCTAGTTGTGCTTGGTCCAAGGTTTCTACCTCTATTGGGGTTCCTATAGTCTCTTCTACTTCTTTCGGGTAAGTCACGGGTGGTGTGGGTGCCTCAAATGATGGTAGGACTTGTGGGGTATTTGGCGGGCTTGGATTTTCTACTTTATCATCCATCTTATCAAGATCACCTATATCCTCAACATGTGTTTCATTATAATCCAACCCTAACATTTTCCCAAGTATCTCAAGTGCTTCTCTAGGCATCTTAACTTCTATATCCGAATCATAAGGATCATCCTCAATATTATGACTGCTATACACAAATTGCCCAAAAGATTCATCATGTGTTTCTTGAGATTCATCATCATCGATCATAAAACCTAGGTCTTTTTTATCAATGTAATCATGTTCGGCTACATCCTCCATCACATCAAGGTCACCTATGTGCTCAGCTTGTATTGTGGTGAAATCAAACCACTCCGTATACCCAGTTATCTCATCTATAGTTTTATCCCCAAACAAACTTCTTGCTTGTTCCCTCAAACTTGCTATCAATTGATCCGAAACAACATTTGTTGGGTTATCCATTTTTTTGGCAAGTATGGCACAATTCTCTATGGTTTCCCATGCTTCATCAGCACTTAATCCCCAAAGGTCCCAATCTGCGGCATGGTCAATGTCCATTTTGGTATAGTGGTCGACACGATGGTAAAATATTTCAATTTGGGACCACAGATCGAAATTATGATGAGAGACTTTTCGGAGTAAATATTTAAAACGAGCCCATGCATCATAGATAGGTTCATCTTCATGTTGTTTAAACATCAAGATGTCATTAGGAGTGGGTGAATTTTGTGGTCGGTAGTATGGTGGATTCGCGTTCTCCATAATGGTGAACGGAATAGTCAATGAAAATTACGAACAAACACACAAAGAAAAAGATAGACTAAAGAAAACCAAAAAATAAAAATAAAATCTTACTAGAAAGGAATCTAGCAAGTAGACCTAATAAAAAGATATTCTAACCTAGACAATAACTATTCCCCGGGCTGCGGCGCCAAAAACTTGATGCGTGGGGTTTGCACCAGGCTTTACCTCTCGAGGGATCTCGAGAAGCTTACAAACCCCACCAGGCAGTGTACCTGATCGATGTAGTATAGTATAATGACAAGTACCGGGGGATTGATCGTTCAGCTAGGAATAGTGTCGCTAGGATTAGAAAACCTAAAGACTAGGTCTAGAGATGAGGGATGATTCTTTTTGTATTTTTTATAATTTTTTAGAAAGCAAATTAAAATCTCGGGTTTTGAAGGAGTTGGGCGGAATTAGTTGCTAGTCAACTAACCCAATACTAAAGATGCAATCAAAATAAAATACTAAAATGAAAATAAAACTAAATTAAACTAAGGTTGTGAGCAATATGTGGAAGAAATGTGTTTACTTAGATTTCACTACTCCCTAGATATCTTTTACACGTTAATTACTTGTTATAGTTGCGTGGATGACGGATTGTATTCCTTAATACCATTCATGGGGTGGCGTACTTACTTCCCCAAACCTATGAGTGACTACTTCACTCCTATGTCGAGCCGGCTAAGAAGCTACTAACATGGGATCATTAGAATTTACTCATGCATTAAATACAACCAATAAAACCTAGTACACATCGGTTCATGTTTCCTAAGACGTTCAAGCATGTTACACAATGGAGATCTGCCAGTTTTCTTAAGCCTAACATTGAAATCATTCATCCAATACAACCATAAACAAGTAATCAACACATAATTAACATCTAGGTTTCATTAGATCTAAGCAAACACAAGATAAATCTAGCCTAGCATGTTGAAATCAAGACAAGTAAAAGATACAATCAACCAACACATAGACATATTTATTGAATTAAAGAGAAGACTTATCTTAATAGCACATGAAAGGATTCAAGGGTTGAAAACCCTTGAAAGTACTGTAAAATATGAGCTAGGGTTTACAAAGTTCGGCCCTATGGTTCTCCACACAAGTTCCTCTAATGAATGAAAAATAGAAAACTATATATAGAGTTTAGAAGGTGACGGCGTCAAGAACAAAGGTCTGACGTCGTCATCTCGCCGCCAAATAGTTCCTCGGACTGCCTAGATCTGAGTCTAACGCCGTCATGTAGTCTCCTTATGCAGGCCGTCACCAATTTAACTCTTGACGCCCTTGTTGTGACGCCGTCTGGTTTGCACTGGGTCGTTACCACTTTTACTCCTGACGCCGTTAGGGTCTTCCTCTTGACGCCGTCAGGTACTGTTCTCAGCATGAAAAATTAAGTCTTTGACGTTTTCTTCACTTTTATGCTCCAAAAACGTCTGATTGCTTCTTTTTCCAGATTTCACTCCCAAAGTACCAAAAATCACAAAAGGAACGATTTAGGGTAATGTTTGATCAAATAAATTCAATTCCGGGCTTAAATGACCCCCTAAAAGTGGTTCATTTTTCGCCTCATCAATTAAGCACTTGTTTATCCATACGTTAAGTGATTAAGTTGGATATAATGATATAAACTAGCTTAATACTTGTTTACGTAGTAATCTTTCGTTTGATGAGTTTACACTTTGTGATCGTCAAAATATAGAGATATCGAAAAATATAAATAACGTTTTCATACATTATTTATGTCAACACTAATCTCATGAATAACCTCCTGCCATGAGTTTATACGTGACATATTAGCACCAATCTTCACCCCTAGATACGTTAAAGGAAGTTTATTAGCTACACATCTGAAACAATCAGCCACAATTTGGACAGTTGAAAATGGAACTCCCAAGCCAAATAAGCTGCTTTTTTGGACATTAATCCTCAACCCAGAAGCAAGGAAGAAAACGTGTAACATCATAACAAAAGCATTCATATTTTCTCTAGACCAGTTTCCAAGAAACATAGCATCATCCGCATAAAAAAGATGAGAAACCGATATCAACTCGCCTTTTCCTATCATTAACGGCCTGAACATGTCTCTATCAATTATCCTCTGGAAGGCAACATGCAAGCTCTCCATCACAAGGATAAAAAGAAAAGGGGACAACGGATCCCCTTGTCTTAATCCCCTATGAAATGAAAATTCATCCGTCGGTGATCCGTTCACCAAAATCGAAGCTTCGGAAGACTAAAGACAACCCCGAATCCACCCTCGCCATTTATAGCCAAAACCAAAATTTTCCAAAAGCTCATCAAGATAATCCCAACGAACCGAATCATAAGCATTTTGAAAATCAACCTTAAAAATTAAGGCTTGCTCGTTCCTCGCCTTACACCAAGAAATAACCTCATTAAGAATTAGCGGCCCATCAAGAATTTGTCTACCTTTGATGAAAGCCGACTGTTCATGACTCACCAACTCATCAACCACCTCACTAAGCCGATTAGCAAGAATTTTGCTAATAATTTTATATTGGCAACCGATTAAACTAATAGGACGGAAGTCATTAATACTTTTAGCGTCAATCACCTTAGGAATCAAGGAAATGAATGAAGGATTACAACCACCAGGAAATTTACTCGACCTGAAAAATTCCTTCACGGCCTTTATGACATCGCCCCCTAATAGATACCAAAACTTCTTAAAAAATTCAAAGGTAAAGCCATCCGGTCCCGGAGACTTATCTGAACCATAGTCCCAAACAACCTTTTTTATTTCCTCATTAGACACATCACGTTCCAGTTCTAATCTATGATCATCTCCCAACCTTTTTTGAAATCTGTCATCTATAACAGGCCTCACCCAATCGGTTTCTGCATACCGGTTTGCAAAGTGATTAAAAAAATTCTCATTTAACTCTTTCAGGATTATCAACCCAATCACCATCTACTAGAATACCTCGAATCGCTTGTTGCCTTCTTTTTTTGTTAATAATTCCATGAAAAAATTTTGAATTCTCATCACCCTCGATAGCCCATTTAATCTTAGCTTGTTGAGCTAAGTCAAAGACTATTTTTTGATCCATCTCTACAATACACCGAAAAGCATTCGCCCTAGCAGCCATGTCAGCTGTAGCCTAGCTCGTATCAATATCAATAATCTCATCCTGAAGGGACCTCTTATCATGCTCCCTGCTGATATTGTTATCCGAGTAAAATTGGTAAAAAGCTTCCTTCGGTTACAAGCTTCAAATAAACTAACTGATATTAACATAGTAAAGTGGGCCTGATGACTTCTTTGATGAGGTAAGTTTCTTACTAGAACTGTTGTGCTTCTTTTTTTTTGAACTAAAAGGCCAAAGCCAGAAAATTTTATTCAAGATCACTCCTCATTGCTGAGGTAATTTCTACAGGAAATTTTACATCTCAAATAAAATTTGCATCAGAATTGAAAGCTACATGTGCCACCGTATGTGCAACGCGATTACACTTATGAGGAGTACAAGAGAAATACAAATTTAGTTGGGATGCCCAATTCTTAATGTCACCAACAATAGCATCAAGTGACCAAGGAGGGTCTAACTCGGATGAAGCAAGAGAGATAGCAAGCTGTGAATCAGACTCAATGATCGCGTTGTGCCACCTTCTCATCAACGCAAGACTACACGCACTACGTAATGCTATAAGTTCGGTAGCAATTGCTGAAAAAGCATGCCATCTTTCTCCAACGCATAAAAGCAAAGACCCTTCACAGTTACGAGCCGCAAAACCAACAGCACCTTGGTTCAATTTAAATGCTCCATCACAATTAAGCTTCACGATATTTGAAGTAGGGGGCCACTTACGTGAACTATCTTGAGAGGAGCCGTGAAGAACCAAAGGATTAGAAGTTGAGAAGTGGGAAAGAGTTGAATCTGTTTCATGCATCATAATGTTAGAGGCGGAAATTACTTGAACAGGGCAAGGTTGAGCATGTTCTAAAATGAATATGTTTCGAGACTTCCAAATATTCCATGCGGTGGTGGCAATGGATGCAAGTAACTTCTTGCATTCCGACTTCGAGTTTGTTATGTTTAAGATGTCGGAGATGCGAGAAATAACATTACCAGATAACAATTCGACCCAAAGCCCAAAACTTGATCCAAACCACACTGGTTTTATCCAAGGACACTCAAATAGTAAATGCTCCACAGACTCAGCTTGAGAATTACAGATTTGGCATAAAGGAGATGGTGAGCAATTTCGTTTAAATAGATTTTCTCGAGTGGCTATGGCATTTGAGCAAACCCTCCATCAAAAGGATTTGATTTTAGGAATAACTTTAATACTCCAAACTTGTTTTTAGAATTCATTCCTTGGAGACGAAGAAGATGATGCTGTCTCATGGGTCGAAAGATTGAGCCACTTAATAGCAACCCGATAACCAGATTTGACAGTGTAATTTCCTTTAGACTCATAGTGGCATATAAGCTTATCGGGAATATTTGTAGGAGAGATGGGTATTTTAGAAATAAATTTTGCCTCCTGGTTCGATAGGTGAGCCGTTAGCTTTGACATGTCCCAATAACCATTATCAATGAAGTCAGAAACACGGGATGCATTATCAAAAGGCCCACGGGGAGTTCGAACATAGAAATCTTCGGGATAAGGAACCCACTTTTGTGTCCAAAATTAAATATCAGAACCATTGCCGACTTGCCATCGAATACCCTGGAGCAATAAGTCACGTCCCTGTAATAAACTCTGCCATAACCATGAGGGGTGAGATCCCTTTCGAGCAGTAAGGAAGTTTGATCGAGGAAAGTATATGCCTTTCAAAACACGACCCCAAAAAGAATATGGATTAACGATGAGACGCCAACCTTGTTTAGCGAGAAGAGCAAGATTGAAAGCTTTTAGATCTCTAAAGCCAAGGCCTCCTTCATCTTTCGGTTTACTAATGCGTTCCCAGCTAACCCAATGAATGTGACTCTCATGAGCATCGCCACCCCAAAAGAAGCGTTTCACATAACTTAAAAGTTTATTTAGAAAACCTGACGGAAGCAAAAAACATTGCATAGCGTATGAAGGGATAGCTTGGATAACATATTTAATTAGAACCTCACGACCTGCATCTGAAAGAAGTTTTTGCTTCCAACCTTGCACCTTGTTGAGCACTCGTTCCAAAATGAAAGAGTACATATCACTTTTGTTTCGACCAAGTATTGATGGCATACCGAGATAACGAGCTTTTGGGTCCATAATCTGTACACGAAAACGAGAACAAAGATAGTGCTTACTTGTTTCTGGGGTATTTGGTGAGAAAAATGCAGGTGACTTTGAGAAATTGATGCTTTGACATGAGGCAACACAATACTTTTCAAGGATACTAATGAATCTTTCGCATTCTTCAATATCCGCTTTCAAGAAAAAAAAGGGAGTCATCTGCAAAGAAAACATAAGAAATCACAGGGCAATCACGAGCCATTTTTATACCTGTAATAATCGATATTAGATAGTTTTTTTATTTTATTTTTATTATTATTATTTTTTTATTATTTATTATTATTATTATTTTTTGGATGATGATGATGATGATCCATTTAGTTACAATCTGTCAAAATTTATGCTAAAGCTGATATATTTAATTTTTCGCTGTTTAAAGAAAAAGAAACTTTTTTCCAACTAAATACCCCATTACATTCTTTACCAACTGTACTTTATATTTTAAAGAATTTTTCCCTACGTCGGTATTTCTTGTTCGTTTTTAACATACTAATCATACGACTTCATCCCCTCCCTCTGCAATACTTCATTGAGATATGATCGAATACACTCAACCAACAATTATTTCCATTTGATAACTCTTTAAAAAACCCTAAAAACGACTCTCTTTGGCCATTTTTCCTTACCCTCCCATTCTAAATCGATCTTTCACAAATCTGTCTATTCACTCGCGTTTTCTAGCATGATTCTGATTTAGTTATTGATTGACATTCATTGTCAATTGTTTCTCTATTGGATTCGTAATTGGATTCACAAGTTCTAGTAGAATTTTGAAAATCGTTCTTTTAGGGTTTGGTTAATCGTTTTTTTGTTTTTAAACCGACCTAGGTATAATTTTTGATTTTTGTTGTTTCAAGTCGGTTTATCTATCCTATAAGTTCCTGATCTGCTTGATTTATCACTTATTTGGATCGATTATCATGGGGGCTGGTTAGTATTCTCGGTGCTTAATTCTAAACCCTAAGCGATTATGGTTTTTCTTTTCATTCTGTTTGCATGCATGCTGGTTGGTATTGAATTTCTGTTCGTGGGTTTTGAGAGATGATGAATAAGGGTTTCTTGATTTCAAAGGTTGCAACCGATGCTCCTAATGAAGATCTGACTAGGTTGGCCGATCAAACTACGACAGGTGGTTCTCAAGCTGATGGTGCGACGAAATCGACCCTTGAGCCGGTTTCACTTGGTAATATTCAAAAGGACACTACTAGCTTTGGTGAGTTGAGTACACCCTCAATGATGAACCCTAGTAGTGTTAGTTTGAATGTGGATGATGCACCTGATTGTTCTATGAATGGTTCTAAGAAAGTGGAGCCGATTCCACTTACGAAAGATACATCACATGGTGACGACTTGGAGCGGATTACAAGTACTGATAATGTGAAGCACTTGATTGATACTGCGCATCAAAATTTTGATGATGCCATGAATAAAATTCAAATTGAGATTGGAGCTAATGAATTTAATCCTCCTTCACTTGGATCTAATGTGAATATGAATAAGAGTGTAACTTCTTGCCCTAATGCTCAAAAGATTGATACTACTAATGGTACGGGAGTGAAGTTGGTTTCTTATGCGGGTGCTACTTCTAATGAACCTCTGAAACATGTTTCAAACTTTCGTAGGTTGGAATGTAGCAAGAAGAAGGATGATGTTGACCTTTCTGTTCCAATGAAAGTAGTGGAAGAGGTTAACACGCGGTTTGAGAATACTCTCTATGGTTACTTTCTTGGCCAACGCCTTGCTTTTCCGGTTGTTGATTACTATGTCCGCAATGCATGGGCTAAGTTTGGTGTTCAAAAGGTAATGATGAATGCTAAAGGGTTCTTCTTCTTTAAATTCAACTCAAAGAAAGATGTTGATGATGTGCTTGAAAATGGTCATTGGTTGATCAGAAATGTTCCTATTATTCTTAAACCATGGACATTGAACACAAACCTACTTAAAGAGGATTTGACTAACATCCCGGTGTGGGTTAAATTCCATGATGTTTCCCTTGCTATGTTTTCTGATGATGGCCTCAGTCTTCTTGCCACACTGATTGGCACGCCCAAAAGGTTAGATGCTTTTACAAGCCAAATGTGCAAGGAATCGTGGGGCCGTAGTAGTTTTGCTAGATGCATGATAGATGTGAGATCGGATGAGGTGCTTCGGGACAACCTCACTGTTGAGATACCATTACTTGATGGTTCGGGTTCTACTATTGAGAAGATACGGGTTGAATACGAATGGCAACCACCTCGTTGTGACAAGTGTAAGATATTTGGTCATACTCTGACTGATTGTCCTACAGTTGTTATTCCTCATGTTCTGTCTACTAAGCCTGTTAATGATAGTTTCAAGACTGTCAATCACAAGAAGAAAGGAAAGCAAGGTGGTCCTTCAATTCCGGGTCAAGGGGGTTTACTAAACCTGTTGTGGGTAAGCAATTTTAATATCAACCCAAAAAGGCTCCTCCTGAACCTAAGAAGACGAATAAGAATGCTGGTAGCACTAAGAAGACGACTTCTGATGTGGCTAGTTCTAGTGGTACGAAGATTTTTACATCTAACCAATTTGATGCTCTTAATATGGATGATACGGATGCGATTGGTATTCCTACTGCTGACACCAACATGGATGTGGATTCTGGCCGTACAATGGAAGTTAATGAGGATGAGTCGGTTAAGACTAGTACTACATCACAAGAACCGATTGTGAGTGATTCAATGGAAACTATGGAAGTTGGTTCTACTCCAATAGTTGAGAAGATTAGTAAGCTTGAAAAGCTACTTATTGATGGAAAAGCTACTCTTGTGGATGATGAAGGTCATCCTATTCCGTCTGCCTCTGTCACTAAGAGGGCTAACCCATTTTCCAAGGTGGGTGATGTTGTGGTTACTGATAGTGATGAGGAAGAGGTTCTTAGCACGTTCGATGAATCTGCTAATCTGTTTGGTGGACGTCATGAGCGTGAAGATGAGTTTGATGACTATGATGACTACTCGAAGCAAATTTATGATCTTCCAGGGGAATTGGATGCTCTTAATGCCATTTATGGCTTTAATCTCCAAGGCCGTAGGAAGTAGTTTATATTTTTTTCTGAGTTTTTCAATATTATGTGGTAGTGGTTTTGTTTTCTTGTCTAGAAAATAGGGAAGTATATTGTTATGTAAGCTTTTCGCCTATGTAACGGGCTGAGATATGGGATTCACTCATATCCGTTGTACTTAAATGTTTTTTGGAGTAATATATTTACCGGGTCGTTGACCTTTACCCAAAAAAACAATTATTTCCATTTGTCGCTTTTCTAATACACGAAACTGGAACCAAAGGTTATTTAGTATAGGGAATGGTTGAAATGAAATTAAATAAGGAGAGTTGACGTACCATTTTAGTATATAAATTATAATTTATGTTAGTCTATTATTTTTTTAGTGTGATAATAGGTGTACCCTTCTTGTTATGTTAACACCCTTTAATAGGATTAAACTGTTTTATTTATACAAGTCAACATTTCTTTTTCTACTTCATAGCTACATCTTCTTCTCTTATGCTACACCCTCTTCTATTATGTCTTGGAAATAAACGTTGTTATAGTTGACTGAAATTGTGAATTCTTTAAGAAACACTACAAAGGATGAAGATGACATCCTAAAAGATCAAATTTTAACATGATATCGGGTCAAACATATCAACATAGGAAAAAAAAAAAAAAAAAAAAAAACTAAGCAAACCTTGTATGGAATGATATCAACTGATTATTTCACGGTTATAGTCGCATTTACAGGGTGTGAAGTAAGAGCAGACGAGCGAAGATTAGGTTAGGGTTAAGGATGGTATATGTGAGCAGATGAAACGTCTTGAATGATTTAGTTTGATTTAGTTAGGTTGTTCTTTCATCTTATAGTTTATTGTCTTCCAAATAAAGTTCACCTGTTCACCTATGAAATTTATATCCACAGCCAGCTTCTTTTATGGTTCAAATATATAAAAACGTTTCGGTTAAAAATATTAGAGCGCTTTAGTAAATATTATAGAATACTTAAAATAGGAAAAGTGTAAATATACAAAGACTAATAATAGAATTATTTTTCCCTATCGAATTTATATCGACCTTTAACATCTGCTAAGAGAGCTTGACTATTACAAAGTTTGACATTTTCAATCACTGAATACATATACCTTATCACTATTACAAAGGAGAAATAAAGTCAATGCTTCGCATATGTCCAACCATTTCGATATATACTCACATTATTGAGATAACCATTATATATTAATCTGGCTTGATGGTTTTAATATTTATGAACAGAAATTACAAATGGATGAAGTTCGAATTCAGAATGTCAACTTATCGATCATGTTCTCGGCCATTCTCGCAATTAAGGGTGTTAGTCGGTTCAGGTCAATTCGTGTCAGCCGGATTAGGGTTGAGGTTAAAAAAAAACATACCTAAACCTATTTAAAACTTGGGTTAGTCGAGTTTGGGTCTATCAACCCGAGTATGAGTAAAATGATTTAAAAACTTGTCTAGTTTAATATATTTATATAGATAATTTATAAAAAATTAGACGAATACTCGCGCAAAACGACGATTTATAGCGGGAGATGATTATACAATCGTGCAATTGGTTTGACCTAGTTTGATGCAAAACTTACGGGTTTAGTTTGTAGTCATTGTGAGAAAAAATCTATGAGTTAAAAACAAAAAATGATAGAAGTTGAAAGATTAAATATAAATTTTAAAATATTAGTTTAGCAGTAGATGTTATTATTTTTATTTAAAGTTATAATAGTCCACTAACATTATTCAATTTTAAGCTTGTAAGCTTTAAGAAATAGTGTATCATTCACTCTTTATAGATGGTAAAGATATATAAAAAGTTAGGAAAAAATTCTTATTCGAGTTAATCGGGTCGGCCGAATTCAAGTTAGCAAAATATTTTCAACTTAATACCGGACCATATTTAGTATTGAATTACTATCTGAATAACTCAAATAAAATTATTGACTCGAAAAACCCGAACCAAATATCGTTAATTGGGATTGGGTCCAAGTCAGGTTTTTTAAACGCCCTTTGCTCGCAATTCCCACTTGATATTTATTTATATTTGATTGCATTGATGATAACTTAGTTTACTATATACTCATAAGAGAAGATGTTTTGTAAATATTAAACTTGCTTATCTATGGCCCAATGAATTTTAGATTCTTTATCTATTGTAGGCAGTACTCATCGTACCTAGTTTTACTAAATTCAGACAAAAATATACCGTTGGTCCCTAAACTTTTCACGAAACATCACATGACACCTTAACTTTTGAAAAACATCGTGTGGCGTCCAAAACTTTGGATTTTGAGGGCGATTGCGTCCCTCAGCCCGTAATAGGAATAGCAACGTATTCTTGGTGAGGGCAAAATCGTCATTCACTATAGCGATTTATTTTCTACCGTTGTACATTGTCCCGGTTCCATATATTACTGTGAGTTAAAATTATATTGTCACTCATGATCCTTTAATCTTTCCCCCAAAACCTTTCCTCCTTCAACATGGTACGCTGCTGGTGTGGTAAGCAAGCTATAACACGTACTTCGTGGACATTGGCCAACCCATGGCGTCAATTCTATGCTTGTCCTGATAAAGTAAGTGCGTTTTAAGATTGATTGTATTACCTTGCTTTCGCAAGTAGCAAAGTATATTGTAACAATGGTCGTTCATTAACGAAATGTCATATTAATGATTAGGGGTCTTCGTGTCGGTGGATAAGATGGTATGATCCTGAAATGTGTGAACGTTCAAGAATGATCATACCAGGCCTTTTGAGGGGGAGAAATGAGCTCCAGGAAAGATTAGAAGTTGCTCAAGGTGATGTGTGGAAGTGGAAGATTTACCTGGTGCTCAGTTGGATATTGTTCTTGATTGTTTATGCACTTGGTTAACTTTTTAGCTTTAACGTATGATGGCCGTGTTTTGTGTTTTGTGGAAAATGTAATTACTTGTTAGGACACCTTGATAGTGTTAGAACCTTTACCATGTTTTAAGTTTAGATTCTATTGAATGGTAGTAACATTGTCTCCAACATGGATATGAAGTTTGGTTCTTTGTTTTGAGTTTACGTTATAGGTATATATGCAGATGCATAGAAATTTGGTTATAATTGACTTTGAATAATCAACATTTTTTTGAAGTTTTAGTTTTGGTTAGTTTTGCCTGCATCAATTTGCAGTAGCATATTATGCAGTCATACAGTTAGATATAACATACGTTGCACACAACATACATATTTTGGACACAATTACAATTCAGAAACATAACATGGTTCTGTAGATAATGCAATTGGATATAATTCTAAATGCATAAAATTTCATACTTTTTGAAGCATGATAATCAGAGTACATAACTTGTTCATAGTTAACATAAATAAATATTGTCTACTTCATTAGCATAACATAAAGAAAGCCCTATGGTGAGGGCTATCCATTAAAGCCTGCTGCCTAGTCACTCTTCTGGTAGTATGCTGGGATGAAACAGAAACTGCTTGCACATTACTTGAATGGACCTAAGATTGAGACTGTTATTGATCTTGTTGTTGGGATTGACACTGGGATTCATCAATAGGTAGATCTTGACTCTGAGATTGAACACCTGCAATTTCATCTTGTTTCTCTGTTGCAACATCCTGAGTACCTTGATCTTGAATTCCAGACTGAACACAAGTTCCTTCAACTGCAACATCTTCACTGTAATCAACACCTGTACCTTCAGCTTGTTTATCTGCTGCAACTTTGTTCCCTGTAGGATGTGTCTTCTTTGATGTAACCTTTTGAGTCACTTGTTTACTTTTTCCCTTAGAACTTGAACTATTTTGTTTTTTACTGCCAGTTTGACTACTTTGGGTTCCACCATAGCCAATACATGTTTTTCGGTTATGTCCAGCAATGCCACAAACACTACACCTTACACTCTTCTAAGCCTTAGACAGTTTTCCATTCTTGACAATCTCTTCAGTTTCAGGAGCTATCCTTACTCTTTTTTTACTAGTTGAGTTAGCTGCATTTGCTTGAGTCTTTGGTGGAATAATAGTTGTTGGCACAGACGATTTTTCCCGATGCTCATTGCTAGTTATGGGGGAGACATTGTGTTTGTACGTTGCTTCCCAAGTGTTGAGATAGTAACAAGGATACGCCCATGTTTCAACAGCTCCTACTTGTTGTCCATTTAAAGCCATATTTCAATTAGTAGCGACAACATGTTTATATGGTAAACCTGTAATCTCCCATCTTCTGCAAGTACAAGACTTCTCTACAACATTAACTACACATTGGTCTCCCCATGGTCCACTGACCTGAAACTTATTTCCCTCATTCCATAAAACATTATACCTAACCGCCTCTTTCTTAATACCTTTTAACATGTGTTGTGCAGTAGGTGTTAGTGGCCCATCACTCTTCTCAATGACCTTTGCAACATGTATTATCCTCTTCATACTGTATTCCCTGATGTATTCTAATGTTGTAATAATTGGTTTGTTTACACCCTCAATTATTTTCTCATAAAACACTTGACACATGTTATTAAGTAACACATCAGAATGGGGTCGCCCTAAAACAAGATAGATAAATCTGTATTACTTATACATTTCATACTACTTTACCATATACCACTAAATTTACACAGTTAGATGACTTACATGAGAATTGTGACCTTGACCAATGGATTGGTGGTATCTGACTTAACCAAGCATGGGCATCTTGACTAAATGTCTTTAAAGCATCCATAGATCTATCAAACTGTACAACAGTTGAGGCTGTTGCACATCTCCAAAGATGGTCTTTGAAGGCCCTACCTTACCAATTAACTTTCATTTGCTCATGAATGCTTCTAAGACAAAATCTGTGCTCCGCGTTTGGGAAAACTTCTCTTAATGCTGATGTAATATCCTGCACAAAAACAGATATATTTGCTGGCTGTTTAAAAAAATAGGAAATTCAATTCATTTATAGTTCATAGGAATACCTTGTTCATGTCGGTAACAAAAGTGATGATTGAATTTGGCTCAAGTTCAAGATCATCATATAAACAATGAAGAAACCAAGTCCAAGCTATTGTGTTTGCTGATTCAGCAAAAGCATAAGCTACTGGGTATGTACCATTGTTGCTATCAATTCCCACAGCTGTTAGAAGTTGACCCTCCAAAGGAACATCAATTGGAAAAACCTTTATCCCCAACAACCGTCTTTGACAGGCTTTAAATCCTTCCTTCAAGGCACCTAAACAAACATAGAGTCTCTTGAATTCTCTTGTTGGAAGACTATCCTCAGCAGACCGTTCCACATGAATCACAACTTTTGTATCAGAGTTCCTCTACTGCAACTCTTGAACATAGTCTCTCAACATGGTGAATTGGAGCTTGAATTCCTTCCTAATGCCTCTGACTGCTATTCTTGTAGCTCTTAAAACCTTCTGCATTGAGACTTCAAGCTCAAATTGGTTGGTAAGCTGATTATGAACCGACTTGACAGGAATCCTTGGATTGGTTTGAATCGTATCTTTAATTTTCTTTGAGATAAAATTGAGGTCAAAATGTTTGAGCGCTCTTGATTGCAAACAAGTGTGTTTATCATTATATCTTCTCACTGTCCAACCTCCTTTTTCAGTACCATCCCTACCGACAAGCAACAACCATGGGCAGAGTATTTGGGAAGGGTCATTTTTACCAGCAATTAATGCTTCCAAACCCTTCTTGTTAATGGACCTCGAACTGGGCCTATACCCAGTCCATCAGTAACAATTGGGCCAGATAGGGGAACACAACCCACACATCTGACTCTTATTCTTTTTTTTTTGTCATTCTTTAGAAATAGCAGCTTCCTTCTTGTTTCTATGGAATGCTCTCTTACCCTCTCTTTCACATCTTTTGCAGTATTAAAGGATTGATCACAATAAAAGAAAGTTTCAACAACACCATGATCAACAGAATCTGTCCTAACCCTTGGCACCCCAGAGTGACCTATGCCTGATTTAGAAGCATAAGCAGTGTGAAATGCATCATCATCCAACACAGGTAATTGAGTTTCCAAATTCAAGTCATCACTTTTATTAGTAGATGTTCCTGCGTTGCCTAACTCATGAGTCTCACCCTGTTGGAACAAAGCAACCTGTACATGATTCTCCTCAGTAACATTATTTTCATTTGCCTGAATTGTATCATCACCTACATTGCCTAACTGACTAGTATCACTCTGTTGGAACAGAGTGATATCAACATCACCATCCTCTTCCATGTTATTGATACAAATAGGTTCTCCTCCTACATTCTCTGACTGGTTATCCTGATTGACTTGGAATAGAGTAACTTCCACATCAGATTCCTCAAAGGTGTTATTGCCATCAACTAGTGGTCTCCCTACTTTCTCCAACGGCTTATCCTTAGTCTCTCTGAACAGACTAACATCAAAACTATCAAGGTCCTGAAAAGTATTTTCCTTATCAACAATGACTAGTGCACCATCACTGTTATCAACAGGTTGGCTGGCAAAGGCAGACATGTCAAGACTTGAAAACCCGGGCTCAATGTGTGGCAAGTCACTAGATTCCCCAACGTATGAGGCATCTACAGGTAGTTGAGTAAGTTGCATAAATGGGTTAAGGTCTGGGTCATTATCTATGTCATCTAGAACCAAACGTTTGCAGCACGATTGAATAGCAGCACGAGCTATCTTTCTACTAGGTTCATCCATCTCCAAAAATACAGTCTTAATAGACTGTGGGGACATCTCAGACAACTCTAACCTAGTCTTACCTATTTCAACATACACATCTACAAGCTTATGTTCTTCCACAATTTCTTTCAACAACTCAAGATTGGTAGCTTCACGAAAGCTATATAACCCATCGTCCAATGTCATACCACGTTTAAGAAAATAGTAGTAATTGATTTGGACTTCAGCATAACCGATTTGGGTCATCAGAGCATCAAGTTCATCAATAGAAATCTCATTAATGCATACATAATCAACCTGGCATTCCTGACCTCCTTCATAGATCCGGTCTGGCTAGTTTTTGAATAAGCCATTATGGTGAACTCGCATGCTAAAATCAACATGTCGATCTGTTGTTCAAAAAAGTAAACAAAACACTATTACAATTCTATAACAAAAAAGGGGAAAACCATTAAACAATCTAAGATACATACGCTAGTAAATGATCATTAAAAAAAAAAAAAAAAAAAAAAAAAAAAAAAAAAAAAAAAAAAAAACTAACCATATTGCCTCATTGTCCAACTTCTCTCTACTTCATGGCTATCAAAGTAAGGTGCATCCCTAATTTTCCATAATGTAAATCCAAGGTTTGAGATTCTTGATTTTTTACTTAAATTATTAGATTTGGTGGGTGACATTGCATTAGGGTTTTTTTTTTTGTAGGCTTCCAAAACAAGTTTAGGGATGAGCAATGAGTACTTGTGCTACTTATATTAGTCATAATGGCAGGAAAAAGGATTAGACGTCTGCTGGGAAGTACACACAGAGAGAGAGAAATGTGACTATGTAAAAAGACAGGAATACGCTCCAAACTAAACATGTAACAGGGTTTTGGGAACTATAACGGGACGTTGCTGTTCCTATTACGGGCTGAGGGACGCAATCGGCCTCAAAATCCCGAGTTTTAGACGCCACACGATGTTTTTCAAAAGTTAAAGTGCCCTGTGATGTTTTGTGAAAAGTTTAGGGACCAACGGTGTATTTTTGTCCTTAATTTATTAATAAGGTAATACAATTTTTATGCTTTTATTTTAATTTTATATTTTTAGTGTTTTACTACTTTAATTTATTAAATTTTATATTTTTTATTTCTTATTTTTTATTTCATAATTTTATAATAAAAACAAAATTAAAAAAAATAATAATAAAATGCTAAAAAAATAAAATAAAAAAGTATTATAATCATTTTAAAAGGTATACTGACAACCAATCTCATCTATTATATGTACTTGGTACGGATGTTTTCTCCACCATTTGTTTGGTAAGATTTGACACCAACAATCTTAATAGTTAATAATATGCTCTTATTAAAACATAACCTTCAATATTGATTGAAATTACATTATCAAATTAGCTCACATATCCGTGTAATTGTTTGATACTATTTGGTTAACAAATTGGAGTGAAAGCTGTCGCTAATTTGTCGGGAATTCCAAACATATTTTTTTCCCAAGATAAAATCCGGAGACAATAGATTTTATGTTTGGCGCAATAGGCTGGAGCTGAGGCTGAGGCTGAGGCTGTGGCTTATATTATAAGCCAAAAGTTGAAGCTTATACTTTTATAAAGCTGTTTGGCGAATTAGTTGAAGCTGAAGCTTATTAATGTAAAATTACATAAAAAGACATTAAATTAAATTCACGTATATTTTCAACTTTTACATGATAATTTATTATAATTTAGGGTATTTAAGTAATTTAATAATCCATAAACCCCTATAAGCCCTATTTTATAGGCTTGAGCTTATGGAGGCTTGTGACTTATTTTATAAGCTATAAGCCTCCATAAGCTTGTTTGGCAAACGGAACTTATTATAATTATAACACAACATGGTTTTTTTTTGCCTCTGTCGCAAAATAATAATAATAATAATAATAATAATAATAATAATAATAATAATAATAATAATAATAATACCATGATTCCATAATCGTTTTTTTTTCTTTTCAAAAACAGCTTCTAATCTTACGTTTTTTGCTTCCTTATTAGAGTATAGTGATTTGCATTCTTGTTTATCATTACTTGATTAAGTTCGTTGCCTGAAACATATAGTTTTTAGGTTTTTTTTGGTAAATCGATTTAGGGTTTACTAATTTACGACTTTAGAGTTTTTCTAACGAGTTTTTAATAATCGCTTAGGGTTTTTTTTTGTAACCTCTCATAAATTTCCCTTACGATTAGTAAATGCATACGAATAAATAAAACGATATTACGATAAATTAACACCATTTTACGGGTAACAATTTTTTTTTTTTGATATGGCTTGATATTGAACTACTACGATAACTGTGATTGACTGTTTAACCAGGAACGATGCTTATACACAACCTAGATTGCCTATGTTTATTGCGAACGATAAATAATTATATAACGCGTTTATATTTAATAATACGTTTCGTCTAAATAACGTATACTATTTATATATTTCCCGAACCTACGAAACTTCCCGAGAATGCTCACTAATATTTTTGAACTTCGACACGATAATCGAGACACACCAGGTGGGCCCCCAACACCCTTTGGGCCACGGATCCAATACACAAACCAAACGGACTAGTACTATTTTTCTTTCTTTCTTTTCTGCTGGGCCGACGCAAACCATAAACCCACCAGGCTTTAAGCCCAAACGCACCCTTATATTATTTTCTTTCTTTTGCACTGCCGCGACACACCCAAAACCGCCCTATGTTTTTACGATTTCTACACATAACCAACATGTATTTTTGCTTGTTTCGTATAACCTAGTACCAAAGAACCAGAAACAACAAATATTGCAACCTCCCTTGTTCGTTTACTACCCTAGAAACCACCCAAGTGAATCACCAAACTCATCATTTGAAAGATGAGTCTAAACGTGGCATATCATTCCTTAGCACCACCCATGCTCTCCAATCCAATCTAAATGAACAATATACATCTCATGATTGTCAGGAATGAACAGGAACAAATCTCACAAGATCTAAACCTTGTAAACCTTCGATTAGGCATTGTTTGTGGTGATACTATTCGCCCTCACATGCTACACCAACACTTGTGAACTTATCTTGTTTCTACTGCCTATATGAGAGTTCCATGCAACCCTAAACCACCACATACACTCATACGAACCACATTACACAAAATATTAACGAGAAGGAGCTAGGGAGGGACAAAAGGATTCTCAAGTGTACCACGTCTAAAAGTGAACCTAGGAAGCAAAGCTTGGAGCCTCTTGAACCTTTGGTGGAACGAGAAGTGAACCACGAAGCCATTTTACCATTCCACGAACCATACACGACGTTTTACTCCACCTTTTAGAGGTGAGGTGAGACCTTGATTTTCATTTCTAATTATATACATACGTATGTTTATGTTTTACACCAACACTTACTATATATATCACGTAAATAATGAACACGACGTATATATTTTATGTATCATACTATTTCTTGGATAAGCCATTAACGAGTACCTATAATAACAATGAACTAATATTAACGTATACACACTAAAAATCACACGTTTCTAAGTTGGGTTGAACCTATACGAAATATACTAAAAGACTTAGATTATTTTTCAACTTATATAAGTTATACGCATGAGTTTTGGCCGTATACTGTGGCCTCCTCATTTTAAAAATCGACACATAACCACCTATTCTTTTTGTACGATCTAATTGCCTACTTGATATACTAACAGGAATGATAAATAAGTCGACCTAATAACTTCGTTTAATCACCTAATGAGACCCAAAGTAAATCGATATTAGAACTGTTTTCAGAAAACTTAAAAACCTTAAGTGGGCCGTAAAGCCCAAAAAGCTCATTTTAGCTTATTATAATAAGCTGAGCGTATAAGCTCTTTTGAAATGAATTTGTAACTTAAAAAGATGGATTTCGACTAAACAAGTATACCCCCAAACCCCTTGGATCGTAAATCCTTAACGGGCCCTAAATTTTGGCTCGTTAAGCCCAATTAATGAAATAAGCTAATTATAAGCTAATAAGCTGTTGGTATAAGCTGTTTGAAACTTTATGAGCTTATTGAAATAATAAAAATGCTAAGTTTTAAATTTGGTAAAGTTTGGACTATTTTTGCAAATGTTCGAAGGTTAAGGACTAAAAGTGTAAAGTTTGTAAACTTTGGGTGAAAAGTATAAAATTGTTTTTCTAAAGGGTATAAACTGTAAATATTGAAACTTAGGGATAATGAATGTAAATATTTGATATTTGGACTAAAAACGTAAATATATATAATTTTTGACTAACGGCGTAAATGTTTTTCCGTTAAGGGTAAAGAGTGTAAAATTGAGAAACATGAAGGATTGAATAGTAATATTAATTTTAATAATAATTTTATAAATTATATATATTTATACTTATATATATACATTTGAATATATATTAAAGACAATAAATAATAAACGTAACTTATTATATATATATATATATATATATATATATATATATATATATATATATATATATATATATATATATAATACGAATAAAACGTATATAACGAATAACTAAATTTAGACGAATAAAACAATACGTAACCATTATCTATTTTTATACGACGTAGCACATCACGTATGCACTTTATCGATTACTCATAATTAATAATAAACGTTCGCAATAAAACGATATAGGTTGTGTGTGAAGCCGTTGCCTTGCATCGTTGAGATTACGTTTGTTCTACTATCCTACTAAGGTGAGTTCATAGCCCACACTTAACTTATTTTTTTGTGGGGGGGATACATGCTCAAAAACCGAACACAAGTCTTTTCCTGATCTTATTATTGCTTAAGTAGCTATTGCCAAAAGTCCCTCGATCATGAACCTTAATCACTTGAAAGGTGAACGTAAATAATTGTGAATAGATCTATTAGGGATTGACAATCCCCATTTGGTGGCTAGAGGAAAGTCACCAAATGCACTTTATTTGAATATCATAGGTTACTGGCAAATACCTATCTTGGGGGCTATATATTTTACATCATTATTACAGAAAATATTGATGTCTGTTGAATCGTTGAGTGTCATGAGCTTAAGGCAATAATAAATGTGATTTTTCTAATCTGTTTATTTGTATTTATATACAATAAGCATCTGTATATTGTGTTCAAACTCTAAATTATAAACCTATGAATTTCACTCAACCTTTTGTTGACTTTTAGCATGTTTATCTCAGGTAACTAAATGGAATGGATGGCAACGACAAGAAGTGGGCAAATAAAGAAACGTTTATTTTCTCTTTGAATAAAACTTGTTGTTAAATAACGAATTCTCTTGGAATTATGAATATTTGGTATTTTAAATAAAATTTACAACGATCACTTGAATCGTTTTCTATAATTGTGACAAAGATCCATGATATAATACCCCAAAAGTCTTCCGCTGTATTGATTGATTTTGGGGGTGTTATATTTTTACCTATTTATTGTATTCGACTGATCCTTATTACTCTTATTCATTATTGATCGATTCTAATAGCTGGAGGATAAGTTCTTGTGGTGCGTACATGTAGAAACCCTAACTGTTTCTGTTAGGGTTTTTTTCCTTGTTCGATTGATTGTGTTTCTACATGTTGTTTGTTTCGTTGTGTTTAAAGTCGATTGTTTTTTCGAGTTGTGTTTGTGGGTTTTGAATGATAATAGCGTGACCAAAGGTGCGAAACCTGTTGGTAAATCTGATGGAGGTGTGTCAAGTGATGTGGAAAATTCTTCTCCTATTAATGTGTCAACTTCAACTGGTATTGGTTCTATGGCTGCTCCTAACATATTGTTTCCTACACATGTGGCTGAATCATCTACTACTTGGAGTTTAAATGATGCTACTACAGGTTATTATAAGTATGTCGGGGATAGTGTTGGTAGGGGTTCTAACGTTGGGAATACTCTGTCGAGTGGTAGTAAAAATGATGGGAAAGAATTCAGCAATGCTACTAATGATTTTAATGGTAATGAGGGTGGTGTGTTAAATAAAAACTGATGTGATTTAACTTCTTATTCGTTTGTGCCAATTGGGTCATGTGTTGTATTGGTAATGTAGATCCAAAGGCTGCTTCCACTTCATCCAATGATTAGGCTACTAATGATGGAAGTACTAAAGCTAAAGTAGGTTCAGGATCAGCTCCTAATGTGGTTCCATCTGCTTCTTTTGTTAACATGTTGAATCATGGTCGTAATTTGAAGATGGTTAATTTCATGCCATTGGTTAATGAGAATCGTGGTGGAAACCATGATACGGTGTTACCTAAGGCTGCTATGGAGAACATATTGAGTAGATATGATAATACTCTTGTTGGGTACTTTCTTGGCATGACTATTGCGTACCCCATTGTTCAAAATTATGTTACAAATACGTGGGGTAAGTTTGGCTTGAAAAAGCTTATGAAGAATGATGCTGGTATGTACCTCTTTAAGTTTGATTCTAAAGAGGGTGTTGATCATGTCTTACAAAGTGGCCCTTGGTTAATCCATAATTTGCCTATCATACTTAATAAATGGACTCTGAAGGTGTCCTTAACCAAAAATGAGGGAACTGGGGTTCCGGTTTGGATTAAATTGCATTATGTTCCTTTACTTGCGTATCCGGAAGACGGTTTGAGCTTAATTACTACTCAAGTAGGGAAACCCATTATGCTAGATACGTTTACAAGCTCAATGTGTGTGGATTCTTAGGGGCGTATCTGTTTTGCTCGTGCTCTTTTGGAACTAAGCTCGGATTCTGTTTTGAAAAGTGAAATTTTGATGGCTATTCCTAATTAGGAGGATGCTGGTTTTACTACAGAGATCATTCAGGTTGAATATGAATGGAAGCTTCCTCATTATGATGTGTTTAAAGTTTTCAGGCATGATCATATTAATTGCCCAAAATGTGTTAGGGAGGCGGTTTGTAGTGAAAGTAATGTAGCATCTAATGTTCCTAATACTTTTGAAAAGACTGGTGACGGCTTTATTAAGGTTCAAAATCGTAAGGCTAAAGGTAAAAGTGTACCGGGCAAAGGATGATTTAAAAAACCTGTTGTGGGCAATAAGGTTCGTTATCAACCTAAAGCGACTCCTACTGCGCACAAGAAGGTGGATACTACTAAGGAGAAGGCTATTGAGGAGAAAATCGCTAAAGAGGAAAGTATGAGTGGAAGGACAGTTGATACATCAAACCCATTTGCTGCTCTTGATATCTAAGATACTGATGAAAATGGTAATCCTTGTACTACTCCTATTGTTGAGAAAATTGGGATGGTTACTCTTGTGGATGATAATGGTAATCTTCTTAAAAAGGTGGATGGGTTTCAAACGATTGGAAAGGAGTCACAAGATCAGCTTGTGAGTGAGTTGAAAAAGAAGGAGCAGATTGCGGCTTCTAAGCCTAGTTCTTCAACTTCTCCGTATACTTCTTCTACCGAGGTGGGTAACCCATTTTCAAAGATGAGGGATGTAGTTGTTTCTGACAGTGATGGTGAGGAAGTTCTTGAACCGGGTAATCCTATGGCTAAGTTTCTCCATCTACAAGCGGCGGTCACGATCTTGAATATTATTATGATGACTATGCGGATAAGGTCTACATTTTACTAGAGCAATTGGATACCTTTTGTAACATGTATGATATCATGTTTCAAGGTCGTCATAGGAAGTAATTTTGTTTTTTGGTAGGTCATAAGATTGACATGTCTTTCTTATGTAGTGTTTTGGTTGGTGCACAATAGGTGATGTTTTATGCCCATGTAATGGGCCAGGATGAGAGATTCTTTCTCATTAGTTGTACTTAGATGTTTTTTTTGGAGTAATTTATTTACCAGGGTGATCACCATTTACCCAAAAAAAGACAAACTGTAACAACTGTGGTTTTAGCAGGTCAGTTTGACTGATAGTCTTGACTCGGTTGACGTTTGTTTGGTGTGTTATAGGTGATTGTAGTGTTATATGTGTGATATAGGTGAGTTTTAGCACTAAATCTCTTTGCGTAAATGGTTTTATTATGATTTGAAAAGTTTGGAATTTGGGAAAGTTCATTTTGATCACCTTTGTGGTGTAGAAATGACTTGTGTAGTTTTGGTATTTTGTGGTTTTGCGTAACAAGTTTCCGTTCAAGTATTTGAGCGTTAGTAAGTTACAAGAAGGTTGTTTTCATGAGTTATATTTAAAAAGAGCATGAAATTCTATTTTTGGAAACTTTGTTTTGAAAATGATTATTTTTCCGGTTTATCGTAAAATTAAGGTTTATTGCGAAAGACGTTAGGTTTCGATATGGGAATACATAAAATATGAAATGTATGAGGTTTTGAGTGTAATAATTAAGTTTAATAAAATAATAATAATATATACATATATACATATATATATATATATATATACATATATACATATATATATATATATATATATATATATATATATATATATATATATATATATATATATATATATATATATATATATATGGTATAAAAATCGGCTAGGAAAAAAAAAAGAAGGAAAAGGAAATCAAATTTGAGTCCAACTACAACACCTAATGATAAGAATTATCCATAAATAATATATAAACAAACCCAACACCCCACAAAACGTTTTTTTGGGAGTTCTTGGTTGATCCAAAGGAGCAAGGGAAGGAAAAAAATTTAGGGTTTTATTGTTGGAGTTAAATCAAGAACAAGGTATAATTTTCGATACTTGTATTCACTTAATTGTGTAATTATTAAATTGACTCATGTAATACTAATTATGATGGATCTAGGGTTTGTAAACTTTTGTAAATTAATTAATTAAAACATGTTGGGATCAATTAATGATTATATTATGATGATTGGTGAAGGGAATTGAGCGTAAAACATGATAGTTATTGAGTTAGGGTTTGGATAGAAAACTATGGCTGTAAAGATGTGAGTGTAATTAACAGATGGTGATGAGTTAGATCATGAATTTTTGGTATAAATTGAACTATAATGAAAGATCTTTCCAAAAAGTCCAGCCACGATTGATTACAAGGTCGGGAAGTTGGTCTTTTTTTTTTTTTCTTTTTTTTTTTTTTTAAGGTGTCAAAGCTGTCAAACCGGGACAGATTTTGGGTAAAAGTTTGAGGGTGTTTTGTGGTTGTAAAAGTGGTATTTTGACTAGCCCTTCTGGAATAGTTAAGTATTAGGTTATAATAGACTACCACGAAAAGGATTCGCGATAAAAACTTGTGGAAGTATTTTATGTAAATTAAAACTTTTTGGTGTGAGTTCGGATCCAAATTTGAATAGTTGACAAGTTTGATTTTCTTTTGAGTACTTGTGTGTGTTATTGGTCCATGGCCTTCTGGGATTAGCTTGTATGCTTATGAGAGACCATGGTAAATTTTTGGTGTGAGTTGTTGAGCTTTATTTGTCATGATTTTATGTGGGCAAATGTACCCAAAAAATGCGTTTTCTGATTTTAAAAGTGCAAGGGATTTAGTGAGTGTTAGGTTATGGTGGTGGTTAGTATGGTGTCTAGGAGATCCATGGTGGGTCATATGAGTCTTAGACATCCATCATATGTGTATTACATGGGTTGTAGCTTTTAGCTTGACCTTATGTAATGTGGATTATTTTTGTGTGCTATAGATTGTGGATTCTTTTGTGGATGCTGCGGAGTTTAAGGTGAGTTCATAGTCTCACTTTTTAACTTGTTTTAAACTTGGGATGGGAATGATGCTTGTCTTAAATGATTTGAATTACTGTGATTATGTGTATGTGTGTTAAAGAGCTCGAACTTTTAATGTTATCGTATTTATGCTATATGTGAACGGTAATGATATGATGTGTGATTCTGTGTGGTCCAATTGGGAGGGTGCTTACCCTGTTGCTCGTGCATACGACCTAATTGGAGAGTAGCAGCCCTACTCACTTTTATTCTGTGTAGTCCGATCGGAGGGTATTAATTTACCCATTTTTTTGGAGCGGGGGTCACGTTCCGCCCCGGTATGTTGTGAATTTGGATCGGTGGGCACATTCCGCCCGATGGTTGCCTTATGTGTGATATTGCATTGTGAATACATGTAGCGTATATGATAACTGTAATTATTTGTCCAGCTATATTTTATAATCACAGTGATTTTGGTTGCCTAGTGTGTATGAGTCTTAAACCTATGAATCTCACCAACGTAATGTTGACATTTTAAGCATCATTTTCAGGTGAGCTTTCTAAGGATAAGATAGAAGGATGTGGTTAGACGAGACCTTAGTTGCATTGGAAGTGGTTTATCATCTATGTTTGGATTTATATATTGTCTCGGATTTTGTTTTGGTTATTTTATTTTGGGGTATTGTTACAACACTTTGTGTTTGTACTTTGCTCTATTGTTGTGCATGTAGTTGTTCTCTATATAGACACCAGGTGTTGTGATGATATCCATGAAGTTACACCCTCGCGTTTCCGCCTTGGCGAGGTGTGACATATTAATACAGATTTTTTAGGGTAAACGGTTATCCCGACTATTTCTCCACAAAAAACGCTTAAATACAACGAATGTGGGTGAGGCCCACACTTCAGCCCCAAAAGGCAAACCAAAAGCGCCAACAGTTCTTAAGACCTAAATTTGCATAAGAAATGACATGCTATAATTATACAAAATAAAAAAACGAACAACATATCTAAGATGACCATGGTGACTAATGTGATATTCATTAGAAAACTTCAATTGTGCATCAGTTAGACCACAATCATCAAACTCATCATCAGCATAAGGGTTTTGGTCATAGGTGTCCTTCTTCTAATGCTTCAATAAGCTCTTCATTCCCACTTCATTACCACTTTTAGAACCGTCAAATGCCATAAAACTTGTGGTTTCATTGTAGTCCTCAAGAATTTCATCATCATCATCATTACTGTCTCTATCCGAAATAACCAAATTCCCAACCTTAGAAAACGGATTACCAACTATTTTTCCATCTTTAACCAGGTTAGGTGTGCTCGTTGAAGAAGGAGCAACCTTGGACGAACTATGGATGTTTTCATTGTTTTCAGCATGTCCTCCATAAATATTAACAGTAGCATTACCACTAGATGCTACATTAACAGTAGCACCTTCATCCAAATCAACTAATAGGTGTATTGGAATTACCACTTGGTTGAACATTTTCCATAATAGAATCGTCTATCTCATCAAGAGTAGCAAACACATTAGAAGTACTAACCACATTACGATCTTTTGTAGGTTGTTTAGAAGTAGACGCCACGTTGATTGGAGTGTTCGCCACTTTCACAACTCATTTGGTTGTCTAGATGTAGACGCTTCTTTTGTGTTATCTTTAGTAGGAGACGTCTTGGTATCCTTAGGAGCAACTGGTCGATACTCAAATTTGTTCATTTGAATAGCATTGAACTTCTTAGTATTACCACCTTTCTGCTTCACAACAGTAAGTCCATCATTAGACAGCTTGTTAGATACACCCGAATGAATATCTTTTTTTAGCCATCCCATTCACCACACGTTTTGGAGCAACTTTAGGACAATCATCATTCAAATGACCATAGAGCAAAAAAGTACTACATCGAGGTGGTTCCCACTCGTATTTCACGGGAATAGTTTCCTTTGTATACCATTCCCCTACAAGTTTAGGGACAACCAATAATTGACCCCACCCTCAGGCAACTTTGGAGATATTTCGAAACCCTAAACAGCTTTTCATTCCACCTAATCGATCTTTGTTATTTTCCATTACAATTCTGAAGTAAGTGTTGATTATATCTTGTATATGATCTATCTTATTTCTTAATTTGTTCTTGGTTAGTTTTACGATCGTTTAGGTTTTTGTTTTGGGGTTTTTTTGCTGATCGCTTTTTAGGGTTCTCTATTAGTCGGGTTTGACTGAAGTTCTCTGGCGTAATTGGTGATTACCGAAACCTAACTATCCCGAATATACATTGGGTCGATCAGAAGTATGGATTGAGGTTGAAGTTTTGGTATTTTTCGCTATAAACCCTAATCTTTGCGATTAGGGTTTTATCTTCTTAATTTGTATTGCATGATTGCTGGTGATTATTGGTTGTGTTGATGATGAAAGCTGGGTTTTTGGATTCAGGAGGAGGAGAGGAGAGGGAGAATAAGAAAAAAGATGATGTGGCTGGTGGGGATGGAGAGAGGACGAAAAAGAGAAAAGATGACAACTTGGGTGGATCGGTTGCTTCCCAAGGTGATGCGGTGATGAGTTCTTCTGATGAAAAGATCCGCGACATGGAACGGAAAATTTTCGAAGGTAAGCTTGTGTTCGTGGATGATGGTGGGGTTCCATTACCTCTGAATGATGGGAATCCTGTCAGTAGTACTGCTGCTAAGGCTGCTAAGGCTGATGCTAATGTTTTTGATACGGTAAATGAACCTCAAGTGGAGAAGGAGTTTACTAATGAACATGTGGTTGCTCCTAATGTTGAACAGTTATTGTTAAGTGCACGTAAGAATTTTGATGCTACTATGAATCAAGTTCAACATGACATTGCTGCTAGTAAGGGTACTAATAAGGATTCAAACACTATAGATGGTTTGGATCAGCCTTCTAAAACGAGTGGTATAGGAATGAAGTCGGTCTCTTATGCGGATGCTACTTCTAACGATCCTAAGAAATATGTGTCTAATTTTCATAGGTTGAAATGTAGTAACAAGAAGACTAAAGTTGATCTTTGTGTCCCGATAAAAGTAGTGGAAGAGTTGAATCTCATATTCGAGAATACTCTTTATGGGTATTTCCTTGGTCAACGCCTTGCTTTTCCTGTTGTCGATTACTATGTACGCAATGCGTGGGCTAAGTTTGGTATACAAAAAGTGATGATGAATGCTAAGGGGTTCTTTTTCTTTAAGTTCAATTCGTGTAAAGGTGTTGATGATGTACTTGAAAACGGTCCATGGTTGATTAGAAACGTGCCTATTATTCTTAAACCATGGACATTGAACACCAATTTACTTAAAGAGGATTTGACCAACATCCCGGTGTGGGTGAAATTCCATGATGTTCCTCTTGCTATGTTTTCTGATGATGGTCTTAGTCTTCTTGCTACATTGATTGGTACGCCCAAAAGGTTAGATGCTTTTACCAGCCAAATGTGCAAGGAATCGTGGGGCCGTAGTAGCTTTGCTAGATGCATGTTTGAAGTGAAGTCGGATGTGGTGCTTAGGGATAGCATTACTGTTGAAATACCTTTGCTTGATAGGAAGGGCTCGATTATTGAGAAGATTTGGGTTGAATATGAGTGGAAACCGCCTCGTTGTGATAAATGTAAGGTATTTGGTATACTCTTGTTGATTGTCCTAATTTTGTACCAACTACTACTCAACCTACACCGAGAGTTAATGATGGCTTCCAAACGGTTACTAATAAGAAGAAGAGTAATAGTGATGGTCAATCTGGTCCTATTAAAGGAGGTTTTACAAAGCTTGGTATGGGTAAGAAGATGTAATATAGACCCAAAGCACCTTAGCTGGAACCCAAGAAAGTGGATGCAAATAAGAAGAAGAATGCTGATATGCCGAGTACTAGTGGAGCTAAGATTGTTACATCAAATAAGTTTGATGCACTTAATATGGCTGATACTGATGATTTTGGTATTCCTACTGAGGAAGTGACTTTGGAGGTGATGTCTGGAAGTACTAAGGAGACTAATGAGGATGGGTCTTTAAAGACTGCTACTACATCACAAGAACCCCTTGTGCGTGATTCGACTGAAAAGGAACAGGCTGGGACTTCTAAGCCTAGTTCATTTTCTTCTCTATCTACTTCGTCTACTAAGAGGGTTAACCCTTTTCTAAAGTTGGAGATGTTGTTGTGACTGATAGTGATTATGATGAGGAGGTTGTTAACACGTTTGATGAGTCCGCTAATCTATTTGGTGGGGGTCACGAACGTGAATATGAGTATGATGGATATGACTCTGATGGATATGACTACGATGACTATCCGCAGCAGGTTTATGATCTTCCAGAGAATTTGGATGCTTTTAATGCCATGTACGGCACTAAGCTTCAAGGTCGTAGGAAGTAATTTATTTTTTCATTGTCTTTTGTCATCATTTGAGTATTGGCTTTTTTTTTTTTTTTTTTTTTTTTTTTTTGAGAATAGATAGTATCTTGTTATGTAAGAGTTCGCCTATGTAACGGGCTGAGATATGGGATTCACCTATATCCTATGTACTTAAACGTTTTTCGGAGTAATATATTTACCAGGTCTTTTGACCTTTTACCCAAAAAAAAGTTTAGGGACAACCAACACTAAATTGTCATGAGATTCATTGGATTCATTGATTTCTACCAAAGCTCTTGCAAAACTACTACGCCCTCATGACTTCAAACAAATGGTATTAGTATAAGAATCTAGCATCATAGGAGTACCAATTTTAGTAGCAATTAAACTCAAACCATCCTAAGTATAAGCAACCAATGGAACATCGTGAAACTTCACCCATACCGGAACACAAGACAAATCTTCCTGAAGAAGACTTATCGATGGAGACCACTTGTTAAAAAAGATGGGGATTTCACGAATCATCTAGGGTCCATCCTGGAGAATAAACTCAGCATCCTTTATAGACGAGAACTTGAAAAAGAAAAAACCATTCACGTTCATCGTAACTTTTTGAATTCCATATTTTCCCTAATTCTTACATACGAACCATTCAACTACAGAAATGCAAGTCTTTTACCAGTAACATACCCATAAAACGAATTTTTCGTTCGCTCATTCACCTCTTGTACTGAATCTTTAGATAAACCCACAACATAATCAGCATCCTTATGTAACGTTTCTTTAATAAATCGAAAGTTAGCTTTAGTAGAAGATGCATGGCTGATTTTAGAAGCATAAGACGAGGGGGCTTCCACATTAGTCTTGGTTACTGGTATGTTGTCTACCTTGTCATCAGAAGGTATATAAGCACAAGCAACATCACTCATTGCCTCTTCAAAACCCTTACACGCAACCATAGTAACTTTACGCATCGCCTCATCACTCATAGCAGACTTGGTTTTTAAATTAGCCCCGTTCAAACTTCGTTGCATGAACCCGACCTCACCAACAGTGTTCCCCTTACCCAACATAGCCTCATCATTCCCAATAGGCTCACTCCCAATAACAGGTGTAGCCACATGTTCAGCGTTCACCTTAACCTGTTGTTTCTTCTTATGTGTGCTTCTAACAGATTTAAGAGGCTTCCCATCCTCCCCAATTAACATAAGTTTACCTTTGGCTATGTTATGTTAAATGTTGACACGAAGTTTTTCATCTAAAGACAACGGGCATGGACCACCATACATATTTGCCAAGCTTGGGAACTTGCTCACATTCAAATCATTATCAGTGCTCACCCCCATTACCTTTTTTCTTTTTCATTTTTCCCCTCCTCCCTACTCCAAAAACCCCGATTTCATACTCAAAACATCCACAAACAACCAAAACAAGAAGAAACAATAGCGTCTTAATCTTCAATAGGTCACGTAGAAACCCTAAAAAAATTAGGGTTTATATAAACTTCCGTCCACATGTCACATGATTAACAAGAGACCAATTATTAATTATTTAGTAATTAGTGCAGTCAAAGAATAAGGATAACTGATCCAATACTAAACCCAAATCAGGGATCAATTAAAAACCTTAAAAAGAAACCAATACCTTATTGATCCCCAAAAACTAACCTAGTAACAATACTCGACCTAAATCAAGATTAAACCCAAGAGTATAATCAGTGCTTAGGAAAACTGGGCTAGCTCAGTTGGGCACCAAGATTCCTTAGGGGCTTGGAGATGGGAGGTTTGGTTAGGGGAGGTCTCAAGTTCGAGTCCCACCCGAGACTTTTACCCCTTCAGGAAGAATAGGAGAAAGTACATGCGGAGTTCAGGGTCAGCATACTATCCAATTAGATGTCACTGCTACCTGAACCACTAACAATTAACAAGCCGTTTTAAAAAAACCAAAAAAAATAAGGAACAAGTACGTTAACATATTAGAGACGAAGAATCGAGAGGGATAAAGTTCGAATTATTTTTATAGTTTGTCGCCGATTTCGCCAAAGCCTAGGGTTGGGAGGTGAATTTCTTGTTCAAAAGTAGTAGTTTTTACTTCATCAAGTTACTTTAATTTTTTTAGTTTTGACCTTTTGTGGGTATGTTCATCAGCGAGCACTACTACAAAAAAGGCCATAGAGCCCGGTTGAAAATGGTCATAGTGCCCGGTTTTGCATGAGGGCACAAAGGGGGAGGGACTCTATTGGAGAAGCAAATAAAGCCCGGTTTTGAAAACGGGCTCTATTACCACTTATAGAGCCCTGTTTCAATCAACTAACATGGCTCTATGTGAATTAAAAAATATATAAAAAAAAATGCAAAATCCTCTCACAGCATTATACATTGCTGTAACACCAGGCAATTAAATCAATTTTTTCTTGCAAAATGAATTATTCAAACAAAGACGATTCATTGAGTTACAGCTTACTTTGTCTTAATACATTGAGCGTAATCTTGTACTCTTGCAACGAAAATGAAAGTGAAAATTACAACATTATACATTGCCTTTAAATACCGTGGCCAAAACAGATGGAATTTGATGATATAGATGACGTCCCAAAACTGTCTTTAGAGTTGAGAGTCACACCATATGATGAATACATTACAAGTCTTGACTTTGCGCATCCTGGAACATGCTCCGAACCACAATAGTACCTGAAGACACCACATCGACCACCAACAAAAACTTAAATAAACATACTTTACTGTCATGTGAATTCAAGGGGTACAAGGTATCTGTCATTCTGTATGTACTCTAACATTGTTTGCGTTCTAAACTTCTAATCATTTGTTCAGACCCACAAAAATTGAATAAAAAAACACATATATAGATATGTATGTAGATTATGTGATCTAACCTTTTCATGGTTTTAGCAAGCTCAAGGGTGAGTACCTTGTCCTTCTCACCCCACAAGATATGCATCCTCTAGAACACCATATAATATTAATTCACGAAATCACATTATGCTAACTAAGATCATACTGATTATGTAAGTTAAATGAAAAGCTGAGAATGGTGGGTACTTTTCCTTCTCAAGCTGCAACTTTTCCTTAATATAAGCTCTTTCCAATGTCATTACAGAATCTGGAAAAAAAAGAAAGAAGAAAAAAAAAGACAAGTTAGCCTAAGATTTATCGACTTTAAGACCATCTACGCTGATGTATACACAAAACTTGCTCAGAGTTGAGGTTAAAGTACCAATTAATCAAGACAAACAAATGCACGTATAAAGTGATGATAGATAAGCAATCTCAAACAACCTCGAATACAAGTAATTAATATAGCACCATCACGTTTGTAAGCTTATAAGCAGTTAGCCTATAACTCGATTAAACAAAGCTACTAGTCAAAGATAACATTCTACTGATATTCATTGGGACTGAATCAAGCATTTCAAATAACCAATCAACCATTTATTTAAGTACATGCTTTAAACTTGACAGCCATGAGTAGATGCATAAACAAAAACAAGCAACTCTATCAAATGATTAGAACAATCATTTATTCAAAGGAAGCCCATGAAAAGCACATACAAACTTATGTAATAATTGCTAAAATCATATACAGAAATAAAAATTGTTGCAAAAGTAGACTGACCATGGTTCATCGATGCCACAAGATTTAAAATAACTAGTCTAAACCTGCAATCATAAAATGGTTTTGTCCCCGTCTCCAGCTTTTCTTCTTATGATGCAACAACTTTGCCTTAAGATAAGTTCCTTCATCACATCATCTGACAAACAATAGACATTCTATCATAATCAGTTTCAATAATCAATCTCAAACAATCCATACCTAAGCGGTTATATTAAAAAAGCATTCCCAAACAACCCTGATAAGTTTTATTGATAGTTGATCAATAGAAAAGTAAAATAGCGTTCTTGATAAATAGAAAGAAATAAAAGCAATCCCAAATCAACACCAATACCACATAAATAATTATCTTAACTCTTATTTAAAGTGTATGTTACTATCTCGCCATAATGCACGAGCAAATGTTCATCGTGAATATCAAGCAATTAGTATAGCACCAAACACGTTTAAGCTTATCATAAGTTAGTGCGACACTCAAACAAATACAACCACTGGTCAAAGATAAATTTATGTTGATTAACTTTGGAGAAATCAACCATTTATAAAAGATAAGTCCATTTTTGGGCACTTCACAACCACATTGTACACACATAGACAAAAAAAAAAAAAAAAAAAAAAAAAAAAAAAAAAAAAAAAAAAACTTTAATTGTCTAAATCAACAATGAAGACATATAAACCCCCAAAACCAAGTTCATTGTATCCATTAATCGAGCACATTCAAGCATATATGAAACAAAATATACATGTTGCAGTAGTGTATTTACCTTGGATCCCACAAGCTTCAAGGCTTTAGTATAAATCTGAAACATAATATCAATGGAAGAATGAGATGACTCAAAACATATGCCAATTTTAAATATAAAAACCTGTATGAATGGTAAAAACAAATGACAAACTAAACACAACCACAAAATATGAATGGCCTCTTTGTAATTAGATCTAAAATTATCCCCAAAACCACAAAGTAACATCTGAAATACATGGATTAAGCGAACAACCAACCCTAAAAGGTAAAACATACATTAACCCTAGATTTAATAAATACATATCTAGCCCTATAGTGTCAATTGAAAATTTTAAAGGAACAAAAGTGAAGGGATATGACTGACCAATACCCGTGGTGGCGGTAGCGGAAGGGAGGAGCTGATGATGAGAGCTAGCAATGGCATGGTGGATGGAGGAAGAGCAGTGGCAGAGTGTGTGTGATTGAGAGAGGAATGAAAATATTGAAATTTAGATGAGGTTGAAATTATTGAAATTGGGAGGGGAATGAAAATATTGAAATTTGGATGGGGATGAAAATATTGAAATTGAGGGGGGATGAAATATTGGAATTGGGATGGGGATGAAAAAATTGAAATTAAAGAACCCCGCCATTGGAATAGAGCACGGTTCTTAAACAAAAAAGAGGGCTTTATTATGGACCGGGGAATAGAGCCCGGTTATTTAAACTGGAACCTGGCTTTATTAGTTAAAAAAAAATCCGGAATTACACATAGAACCCCTTTTTGTGAAAAACAGGGCTTAATGTAGGGGGCTCTATTCTAGTTTATGTAGTAGTGGAGTTATGAAAATTACCCGATACTTATAGCTATTTACGGTTTTTTTGTATAACAAACCTTTTTCATCAAATATCTAACAATTATTTAGCAATATCCTTATAAAGAAAATATATAGGTGAATAGATGTTTAAACTGCAAGTAAAATGAGTATAATATGTGCTTAGGAGCAAGATTAAACCCAAGAGTATAATCAGTGCTTAGAAACAAGAACATTAACAGATTAGAGACGAAGAATCGAGAGGGAAAACTTTGAATTATGTTTATAATTTGTCACTGATTTCTTGAGAACCTAGAGTTGGGAGGTGAATTTCTTGTTCAAAAGTATTACTTTTTATTTCATCAAGTTAATCAATTTTTCTAGTTTGACCTTTTGCGGGTACGTTCATCACCGAGTTACAAAAACTACCTTATACTTTTAACTATTTACATTTTTTTTTTAACAAACTTATTTCTTTAAAATATCTAACAATTATTAGCATTTTCCTTATAAAAAAAATATGCAGGTGAAAAGATGTTTAAACTTTGAATAAAATGAGTAAAATATTGCAATATTTTCAACTAACGTATGATTTTATAAAAATTGTTGAAATTTAATGTATGTTTTTCCAAAAATAAAGTAAAGTTCAAAACACGCATCATAAACTATCAAGCAATTTACATAAATACCTTAAACTTTATTCTTTATATTTATATATATTAAATAAAAATTTAACCTCCAAATGGCTTGTGTCATAATGATAACTTATTTTGTGTGAGAATCTCTCCAAACAATTTTTGTGGGTTCAGGCCATGCTTAGTACATGTGAGATATATTTGTGGTGTAAATGTTGTGAGATATATAAAATTGACGTTCTAAAAATAATAAAATTTTCACCAAAACATTTCAAAACACACCTATTAACTATGTAACAACTTACAAAAACTACCTTAAACTTTTAGTTTTTACATTTTTTCTATTTAACAATGTTTAATTATCAATTATGTAATAAATATTTAGTAACTTTCTTATAAAAAAATACCAATACAAAGATTTTAATTAGTTATTAGAAATTCAAAGTCAGTTTATTTATTTATTTTATTTTATTTTATTTTTTGTTTTTGCGTAAAATGCCAAAGTCAGCTTCATATTGTTCTAGTAATAGGTCAAAATTTAGTAATTTGTTATAAACAATATATCAAAGTTCTTTAAATTTCGAATACAATGAGCACAACGTTAGTTGCAATGCTTTAACTTATTTACAATTTTTTAAAGAATAAGTGCTAATTTTTTTTAAAGAATAAGTGCTAAATTTTTTTAATTCAACTTCTTATTTTTGTTATATTAGGTCAAAATGTTTCCAAATATCTAAATAATAGATGGTAATAGAAAAAGAATATAAATAGCATCATACAATTTAGTATATGAAAACGCATGAGTCAATTATATATATGCAATATTTTTTGCCAAAAAAAAAATAAAAATAATAATTAAACAATTTAACTGATTAAATAATATACCATCACAACCCGCGAGTATTTTATATTCGTTAAACAAAAATGACGTCTTCTCTTTAGTTTGCATATATTGCTGATAGAAAACTATCCATTAATATTAACATAAATAATTTGTCGTTGAAATGTCCATAAGATGGAACCAAAGGGCATATATTTACTTCGTAGTTTAGTAGCACAGTTCCACGTAATTTTTTTTATAAGGTAACATATTTATAAGATAAAATGATTGAAACATTTGTAGTTATATTTTGTTTCATCATTTTGGGGGATGCTTTGTTTACGTTCCCTTGAATCTTAAACCAGTTATCACGTCTACAGTATGTTTTTATTTTATTGTAAGGATAATTTATGTGTATGCTAAAAATGATAGTATATGTGTTTAAATATATTATTTATGACACGAGATTTTAACATTTTTTGAGGTACACAAGTACACAACTACGGCATTTATGAATTGTTCCATTTGACGTAAGTTATTGAAGGTGGTCCACTTTAAGTTGATAGGATTGCCTCACTTGTGGTGGTACTCGTGACTATTTAATTTATACGTATTATATTTAAAAGCCGAATTCTTTTCAATGTTCAAATGTGTAGTTTTTTTTTTTTTTTAGCATGTTCAAATGTGTAGTTAAACTGCTATGTAAGCGTGCTTTGCCTACTACGTTAGCAATAGTAGCTGGAAAAATAATTTGGAGGATTAGGAAACATATTCCACATAATTTTTTACTCCGAATCATAAACTCGAAAATCTTTAAGTTCATATATCTGTGTTTGTAGGTAGCCATGGAAAATACGCAGGTAAAGGCGAATTGCCGAAGTTTAATAGTGGATAGACGGAACCATTGGAGTATAGTAGTGCAGTAATACCGTTAGATATGATCTAGGCTAAGAACTTTCCATAATATACACACAGACACACTGATCTATTAAAGATTATTCGGAAGACGTGACACTTGTATAATCTCAAATTGAGGTTATATAAATCCAGGTTATTGGAGTGTTAATTTTATTACCATTGCAGTCATTGTATCGAGTATTGGTATAAAGTTGATAGCATATTTTATTGGGCAAATCATCGCTGCTGTTGCAGCAGCCAACTTACCTACTGCCACTTGAAAAATAATTTTACAATTTATATTTTTTACCCTTCAACATTTTCAACTTTACACAATTGGTCCTTTCCTTTATACCTTTGCAGCAGGTAAGATCCCTGCAGTAAACAGCAGGGATCATTTTCCCTATTTTATTTACGCAAAATTTATATTGTTGCTAGACGGAAAATTTCATTTCTAACACTTTCGAAGGCATCACTATATCTTAGTTGTAGTGACATAAGTGGGTAAAACGATGTTACAAGTGATGCCATAGTATAGGGTCTATAACGTTTGTTACAGTGTAAGGTTTTTTTGGGTAAAGGAGTAAAGGTTTCCCGGTAAATATATTACTATAAAAAATAATTAAGTATAATTAATGTAGGTGAATCTCACATCTCAGCCCAAAACTAGGCAAAAACAAACGCATCAATTGTGCTTCAAATCTAAACTATCATAAGAATAACATGTCATACTTATGAGACCTATTACAAATGTTATCGAAGTTGACCATGAAAACTAATATCAAAGGCATTGGCAAGCTACATTTGAGCATCAGTCAAAGCAAGATCAACATCATCATCATCATCATCATCATCATCATCATCATCATCATCGTACGGGTTTTTATCATAAGCTTCCTTCCATTGTTCATACAAGCTTTTACTTCCTACTCCACTGCAACTTTTAGAAGCTTTATCAACCTTGGATCTCGTAGAAGCCATAAAACTAGCACTTTCATTGTATACCTCGAATACTTCACTATCACTATCCTCATAAACCAGATCATCAACCTTTTTAGAAGCCATAGTAGAAGAACTAGGAAGCGTTGATTTACAAGGTTTTAGTAACTTCTCATCATCACCCACTAGCACAAGCTTCCCATCAAGCGTATGACTTTTTAGTTCGTTAGTCCTTGCAACCAAATGTATAGTACTTGTACCCAAAGTATGGTACCCAAAGTGGTTCGGGTAAAGGTTTTACTAAACCTATTGTGGGTCCTAAGTTTAGGTATCAACCTAAAGCGCCTCCTCATGAACCTAAGAAGGTGAATACTACAAAGAAGAAGGCCACTAAAGTGGTTAGTACGAGCGGGATGAAGATTGCTACATCAAATCCTTTTGATGCTCTTAATATGATCGATATTGATGAATGTCGCATTCTTACTGATGTCTTGGCTAAGGATGGGGCTGAATTGGATTCTGGCAGTACAATGGAAGCTAAGTAGGTTGGTCCTACTCCTATTGTTGAGAATTGGGGAGCTTGAAAAGCTAATTATTGAGGGGAAAGCTACTATTGTGGATGATGATGATCATCCTATTAAAAAGGTAGATTATCCGGGTAATAAAAGGAAAGCTAAGGTGGATAGGTCTCAAGATACTGGTAATGTATCACAAGAACCGATTGTGAGTGTTGTGAAAAAGAAGGTGCAGGCTGCGGCTAGTAAGTCTAGTTCTTCTTTTTCTCTGTTTACTTCTTTTACTACGAGGGTTAACCCATTCTCTAAGGTGGGAGAGATTGTTGATTCTGAAAGTGATGAAAAGGAGGTTGTAAACACTTTTGATGAGTCAGTGAACCTATTTGGTGGTGGTCACGATCGTGAAGATGATTATGATGACTACGATTATGATGACTATGCGAATCAGGTTTACGATCTTCCAGAGAATTTGGATCCTTTTTATGACATGTATGGTATCAAGCTCCAAGGCCTTGGTAGGAAGTAATTTTGTTTTCGCAGGAGTCTAAAGTTATCTTTAAGTAGTGGTTTATTTTCTTGTTTAGAGACTAGGAAGTATCTTGTTATGTAATCTTTTCCGGCTATGTAACGCGCTGAGATATGATATTCACCCATATCCTTTGTACTTAAACTTTTTTTGAGTAATATATTTACCGAATCTTTTGATGTTTTACTTAAAAAAAACAAAGTTCGATAATATAAAAAAGTGAGCCTTAGGGACTGCGGAATCATCTGTTTTCAAAAAACATAACAAAAATCTATTTTTCCAGTTTTACACTTCAAAGATAATCATATGACCTCATATGATTGCTCATGATACAACTGTTGATGATTTTATATATAAATACAATAATTGATCATGAAACATGAAAGATCTAATTAACAATATAAGCGGAAGCATAATCACCTTACGATCCATAAGTGTCATACGATTAATTAATTACGTAGTAATTGATAAAAGAATAGAGCCATGTATGACTTTTATTGGTGATTACTGTTGGAATTATAATGACAAAAACAATAGTTGAAGTTTCTGTGTTTTGGGCTGCAAGTCGACACACTACAAAAGAATCAGAAGGCAGTTAGATAGTTAAAGTTTAGTTAGAAATTGTAAATTAGAATATGTAATTCGTATGTATTAGTGTATGGGTCAAGTTAGAAGTTGTTTATGGGTCGAATTGGGTTAAACCAACCCAGCCCATATGATGACAGTTAGGTTAGATATAAGGAACGGTTTCATCACAACCATCACAACGTTTGATGAACCATTGTATCGTTTAGGAAGCAACGCTTCATGTAGTATATATAGGGATAGGTTTCGTTTGTAACATTTAACCTTTTCAAGCAATAATATATCGTTATTTAGTAAATCAACTTTGTTACTGTTTTTATACGTTTTATTCATTATAAATCAAACACCCCAAACCAAAACCTGGGCAACATTGGCATCAGAGCAGGTTGAAGAATCGTTGCAGATTGCATCAAAAAAAATCAGTGAGTGATCGGGGAAGGAAATCGTTTGAAGAGGCTGATTGTTTGTGATAAACAACCACTAGAAACTTGTTACAGATTGGATCGAAGAAGAAAAAAGGCAAGAATTGATTAATACGTGGTTAGTACGGGGATCAAAGTCAGAAATTCACGGAGTGGGTTCGCAAAATTCCAGGTTTCACGTTCTTATTTAAACTGGAATTTATTTTTAGATTTTATACCTATACAAGAGGTTGGGTTTAAATTTGGTTGATTCCGCGTTAGAAAATTAGAAAGAAAAATCGTAGTTTGGTTTTAGAAGAAACCAAAAGTGAAGATCATTCGGAAAGAGAATATGTCAGATAAAGAGATAGTAATACATAAGGAAGTTGGTTCTTCCCAATTTCAATGTCCTATGTTAAAGTCCACAAACTATACTGTGTGGGCAATTCATATGAAAACCATACTTAGGGCAAACGGATTGTGGGAAATGATAGAACCTAAAGGAAATACAGAACCAGATGAAAAGAAGGATATGACGGCGACTGCGCATCTGTTTCAAGCACTTCCTGAAGATATGATTTTACAAGTTGCAAGTTGCAAAAATTCAAAGGAAATTTGGGATGCACTGAAGACAAGGCATGTTGGTGTAGATAGAGTGCAGAAGGCACGTCTTCAAACACTTAAGACGGAATTTGAGTTGTTGAAAATGAAGGAGGAAGACACTATCGATTCATTCGCTGCAAGGTTAAACGGTATTGTCACTAGGGCAAGTGGTCTTGGATCAACGTTTGATCAACCGACTTTAGTACGGAAACTTTTAAGTTCTGTACCTAGAAGGTTCATTCAAATTGTTGCAACCATTGAACAATTCGCTGATTTGGAAACGATAACTCTAGATGAGACAATTGGGAGATTAAAAGCCTATGAGGAAAGGACCAATCTAATGGATGAAGGCCTAGTGAACGATCAAGAAAAACTATTGTTGACACGACACAACAATCAAGGAAGGCGTTTTGGAAAACATGGACAAGAGTTTTCGAAAGGACCAGGCAGAGGGAGATATAAAAGTGAAGGACACACCTCAAATGAGTCGGAAGGAGACAACAACAAACCGCGAAGGTATGATGATAAGTCGCAAATTAATTGCTACAAGTGTGGAAAACTTGGGCACTATGCTTATGAATGTTCAAGCAAGAAAAAGAAGGAAGATGCGGCACTACTAATAGAGAATGATGATGATGAACCGGCACTTCTGATGTGCCTTATTGATGAAAATTAGAAAGACAATGCAAAGACCGTGTGATGCGGGAAATAACCTGTGAAAGGTGAATTCAATCTGTGAAGGATCAAAATTCTGTGAAAGAATTAAAGGTTATAACCAAGTTTGCCGTGAAGGATAGTTCGTGAAAAACAAGATCAGTGACTGAAGATGGTATGAAGCCAAGTTGTGTAAAGCAAATTCGTGTGAAGCAAGTTTGTCAAGCAAAGTTCGTGTTACAAGTCGAGAAGATTTGGTTTAAAGAAAAGATTGCGTGAAGCATATCAACAAGAAAGATTGAACAAGGAGAGGCAAGTAACTATCTGTTTTGTCATTAGGGAGGAATATGTTGGAATTATAATGACAAAAACAATAGTTGAAGTTTCTGTGTTTTGGGCTGCAAGTCGACACACTACAAAAGAATCAGAAGGCAGTTAGATAGTTAAAGTTTAGTTAGAAATTGTAAATTAGAATATGTAATTCGTATGTATTAGTGTATGGGTCAAGTTAGAAGTTGTTTATGGGTCGAATTGGGTTAAACCAACCCAGCCCATATGATGACAGTTAGGTTAGATATAAGGAACGGTTTCATCACAACCATCACAACGTTTGATGAACCATTGTATCGTTTAGGAAGCAACGCTTCATGTAGTATATATAGGGATAGGTTTCGTTTGTAACATTTAACCTTTTCAAGCAATAATATATCGTTATTTAGTAAATCAACTTTGTTACTGTTTTTATACGTTTTATTCATTATAAATCAAACACCCCAAACCAAAACCTGGGCAACAATTACAACACTAGTGAACACATATGGTGATCACCGAAAATTGCTGTAACTTCAACATCTTAGAACTCAATCAAGAAATCTTCAATAACAGAAACTTCCTTCTAAGAAGTTGTAGATATATGTCCTGGGAACATGCACAAAAAGTTTCATTAAAAAATGAACAATAACAAAGCGGAAAAGTCCGTTTTACCACAGGTATGTCAAGTTATCCAGATTTTTGTTGTGTTTATCAAGCAAGAATGAACACAAATCTTGTGGGATGAAACTCCAAGTAACCAAAGTAGATTGCCTATTTGGTTAGTACAAAAAAATATCTCAATTAACATCACAAGGATGCTAGTCCAATAAGCCTCAATCATAAGTACACACCAACACACAAGAATGATTCAAGAACAAGCAAAATGATCTTGTGTTTTTCTCGATGAAAGTGACGACTCAAAGGAGGGAGAGGAGAGATTAGTTGTTGAAGTGATAAGTTAGGCTTAAAGTTCTCAAACATAATTATCTACTAACTTGTCCTTAAAATTATGCTTGAAGCCTTTTGGCCAATACACGGGCTAGCTAAATGGTCTAGCCATTTAGTTATTGTAACTTTATGATTAACCTTACAAGTTACTCTACCCGTCTCAAAATAATTGTCAGGAGACAAGAATTACTTAGTTTAATATAAGTGGGACCAATTTAATTTTTAACCACTCAAGGAGAATATTCCTTTACTTTATTCTTTAGTTTTTACGTAAAAAGAAAAGTTGACAATCAATTTGAGACATCTCTAAAATGAAATATGGACAATTATTTTGATACGGAGGTAGTAATACTTTGGAGCCCAACACATTTCACTCTATCTGGATACTTGAATAATATTTCAAATACATATTATATAATGATGTCTAAGTGTTTTAGTGTGTGACCTCGTAAGTTCACGTGAGTTTAGCCATATAGTTTTGTGTTGTACTTTGAGCTTATATTTCAAACAAAAATTTTGTGAATCTAATAATTGGCTAGATAACAAGGAAATGATGAAGAGTGTAAACACTAAACATACACTACCTAGGTTAACGGCCAATTAATCTATATGGCTGACTGAGATTAGTTTTTTCAATTCTTAATATAAGTCTGGATTAAAGACAAGGTGTGCTGCCACCGTAAAAATCTCTTGGGATACCTGCGGAGCCCAAATACCCTCTTTTACACGTATGCGGAAAACAGGAATATTCAAAAAATAACTTATAATCACAACCTTTTGAGAATCCCCACAAGCTATATCTTCTCAATTGTCAACTCTATAAGAATATTCAGAAATACAACTATTAACCCTTTTAGACATGACATATGAATTTTTCATTATAAAATAATATGTTTCTTGGTCTCATGAGCCCTATATAAACAATCTGGATCATCATTCCCAAAAATATCACAAACACAACAATAACAAATATAATTCATACAATGCCTGAGATTGAAGGTTCTCCTGGTAGTTCTATGCATGGAGTCACTGGTCGGGAACCAGTGCTCGCCTTCTCTGTGCAGTCTCCGGCTGTTCACATTGACCGTACCGCGAAATTTGACTTACCTGTGGACTCTGAACATAAAGCGACAGTTTTTAAACTGTGGTCTTTTGCAAACCCTCACATGAGAACCTTTCACCTTTCATGGATCTCTTTCTTCACCACCTTCATTTCCACTTTCGCTGCGGCTCCCCTAGTCCCCATCATCCGGGATAACCTCGATCTAACCAAAGCTGACATAGGGAATGCTGGTGTGGCCTCGGTGTCTGGTAGTATTTTCTCGAGGCTGGTCATGGGTGCAGTTTGTGACTTGTTGGGACCTCGCTATGGTTGCGCTTTCTTGATCATGCTTGCTGCACCAACTGTCTTCTGCATGTCATTTGTTAGTGATGCTAGCGGCTACATAATTGTTAGATTCATGATTGGGTTCTCTTTGGCTACGTTTGTGTCGTGCCAGTACTGGATGAGTACAATGTTTAACAGCAAGATTATTGGGCTAGTGAATGGGACGGCAGCCGGATGGGGGAACATGGGAGGTGGAGCGACCCAACTCTTGATGCCTGTGTTGTTTGAGATCATTCAGAAGGCGGGTGCATCACCATTCGTGGCCTGGAGGATTGCATTTTTCATACCGGGGTGGCTTAATGTGATCATGGGGATATTAGTTTTAACTCTAGGTCAAGATTTACCTGATGGAAACCTTGGTGCCCTTCAGAAGAAGGGTGATGTTGCAAAAGATAAATTCAGCAAGGTATATAATTAATTGTAGGAATTAATCTTCTACGATAGATATAAATTTCCATTTTCTCCAGAATATTGTCATTTTTGGCTAATTTAATTTGTTACTCGGTTTATAGGTATTATGGTATGCTGTCACAAACTATCGGACATGGATCTTCGTTCTTCTTTATGGTTACTCGATGGGTGTGGAGTTAACAATCGACAACGTCATTGCAGAATACTTCTATGATAGGTATAATTTATGTGTTTCTTAATAATTTCTTATTTACTCCCTGTTTATTTCACGGTTAGATAGTCGTGGCACTATCACATTTCTTTTCTTCTATTTGTGTGACAAAATTTTCAATTGGGGACTATTAGTACTAAAATCTCCAAGGTATGTACAGAACAATATAATATATAGAGTATGAAAACTATAAGCTTCTTCTAGAGAACAACGTATTAAGGACTCATTCAAATATATACAAAATCATTGTCTATCGCGCGCGTTGGAATTTACAATTATGTTTACATTGAACTATAACCCAAAATCACGAACACATATTCACTAGTAAGGAAAAAATGCAGAAAAAGAGTACTGTAATTAAGGCTAATTCTTTTGAGTTGTCTATTATCTTAGGTTTGACCTAAAGCTTCACCTTGCCGGGATAGTTGCGGCATGCTTTGGAATGGCAAACCTTCTAGCTCGTCCCTTCGGAGGGTTCACATCCGATTACATGGCAAAAAGGTTTGGGATGCGAGGTCGATTATGGAACCTGTGGCTCCTCCAAACTGCGGGTGGTATTTGTTGTGTCTTCCTCGGCCTAGTGAACTCGCTACCTTTAGCCATAACCTTTATGATGCTCTTCTCAATTGGAGCACAAGCCGCATGTGGAGCCACATTCGGTATCATTCCCTTCATTTCCCGACGATCACTTGGTATCATATCTGGAATGACGGGGGCTGGAGGGAATTTTGGTTCAGGACTAACCCAATTGATATTCTTTGCGAATGCGTCCCTTTCGACCCCTGAAGGGTTGAAGTATATGGGTATCATGATCATTTGTGCTACACTTCCGGTTAGCTTGGTTCACTTTCCGCAATGGGGGAGCATGTTTTTACCTGCGAGTAAACATGAAGTCAAAGGTACCGAAGAGCATTATTATGTTTCAGAATGGACCGAAGAAGAAAAGAAGAAAGGGATGCACCAAGCAAGTGTCAAGTTTGCGGAAAACTCCCGCACAGAGCGAGGAGGGAAGGTTGCGTCGGCAGCAACTCCTCCGAATAACACCCCTAACCATGTTTAATTAAAAAACAATCAAATTGGTCTTTGATTAATTTGAATAATTGTGTCTAATAAAATTAGCACACAAGAACATAAACCGTTTCTTCCATAGGGTTTTTTTCTGAAATGTGCCAAACGAGTACACGCTAATGTATGATGAAATTAAAAGTTTGTATTGGTGCATCAAAATTATATTTAAATAAATAATTTATAGGTTTAATCATTACTTATTTAATATTGTTAATTATGTAAGGAAACTATGAGTTCATTAATCACACGCTAGCTACAAGAAAAAGTCCCTTTAGCGACGCTCATCGCGACGTGTTTAGCGACATACTTTATGCTAGCGACATACTTAGCGACTTCAAATTATGTGTCGCTGTAAACGAGTCGCAGATTTTTGCGACTTGTGAAATACGTCGCTAAAAATAGCGACATGTATAACGACTTCTCATAACACGTCGCTACGAAATTGCAACATGAGAATTTCATGTCGTTATTTATGTCGCTATTTCATAGAGATGTCGCTAATTGAGTCGCTAAATGCATCGCTAAATTAAGAAAGGTCGCTATTATTGTCGCCAGTCATGTCGCTATTTTCTATTGAAATAACAGTATGATTCGCATCGCCGTTTAGGTCGTTCTAAAGAACACTCTAATAAGATATTTAATTTTAATACAAAACAAATATAATTAGAACATGTGATTGAAATAATCAATACTTAATATTACAACACTGCAAGTATTACATTTGAACCTGAACTTATTTAAAGAACAAACATCAAATGTTGATATATCAAAGTTACAAGTATTTCTCTACATAGAAATGGTCACGCGAGGTTAATATCTCACAATTTTATGCTCAATTCAGAATCTTTGACGCTCCTGAAAATCAATATCAAAACAGTCGATAGTTAACTAAAGTAATATATTATTAGTAATATATAGTGTTTCGTCATTTACTACAATACTCAACATATGCACAAACATATACAGTGATAAAGTGTTTACCTTTGTGGCTTTGTTATGTGGTACTTTGTGAAACACTTTGTGCAACATTTGACATGTTCAATCTGTTTCTATTTCAGCAAGATAAGACCCCGTTTAACCCTTTAGAAAAACTTTAACCCAAATCGACCCACTTGCCCACAGAGGGGTTAAAAACGCTACCTATAGTTAAGAGCAAATTGAAGTGGATTACAAATAACTCCATAGCAACTAGAAACCACAACTTATGGCATACTAAGGTGCAGCAGATTGCAATAAAGACAATACTAATGAATCCATTCAGTTCTACTGCATATTCGAAACCACAAATGTATTACACATTAGCAATTATGTTTTTCATGTTTTGAGAGACAAGAGGATGAACTAGAGCCCTAATTTTAGCCCATTACTAATGACGAGTCAATTTTTAGTTGAGTATAATCGCAAACGGGTCAAAACTAGTCGGGTTGGGTTTAAGTAACTGCTACTCGGAGTTGCAAGACTAGGATTGTAAAAGGAACTATAACAAGTGCATAATCAATGGTGTCTTTAAAGATGCAGAAGTCAAAGGAAAAACATAGAATGTTAATATGTAATTATCGAGAATGAACAACTATTAGCAATTTCACAAGAATCAATAGATCATGATTTCAGGAGGCATGTTTCGAATAGTTTAAACAATTATGATACCAAGTGAAACAAAGGGGATCTACATACCTGTTGAGGCCGATTAAATACAAGTAAAGCTTTCATCTACCATTCCATCTCCATCACTAGCTTGATGAGATTAACAACCATCCTAAAAAAACAAATACAATAATAGTAGTTAAAGGCTATATCCGCTAAGCTTAGATGAAAGCATGCTTTTTTTTTTTCTTCAATAACTCTTTCACCTATACTTTGACCACTAGTTCAATGGTAGGAATAACGCATAAATTTATATAATCAGTCAAACAGAAGTATACTAAGTTAGCGCTTTGTGACATAGAATAGATTAAATTTATACTAACTGATCGATTAAAATCAAAATCGTCAAACCGGTGACTCGTTGCGATTGTCCATTGAATGAGCTAATCGAACACCTACAAAGAAAGTCAAAGCAGATGTATCAATTAAACTCATTAATAAAGCATAAGATTACTCAAACAGATAAAATAGTACCGTTTTGAGAGAAATATTATGTCCTTGAAGAGCTATGATCTTAATGGAATGGTATTGTTCTGTAGACAAACTAAAGGAGAAATACATACTCTCATTTTAGTTGCTGTGAGTCCTTTGAATCACCATATTGCCCATGACATCCACTTCCACATCGAAATAATTTAGTTTCTTACCTCAAAAATCTTAGGAGCATATTAGTGAGATCGATAAAACTGCTCGAAAGATGGCAGCCTGTAACAGAATTTAACCTCAGTTTAGAACTTTTGGCGACAACTAAAGTGAGCATCCAACAATCAAATGATAAACATGATCACCCACATACGGTTGACTCATCCGTATGTAATTACCTATAGCAAAGGAAGACACTATAGAGCTAAAATTTACCTTAGTTGTAGAAACTTTTCTAGCCTTATTATACTTTTCAAACTACAAAATAATGATAGTTACCAAAGTTTGTGGTAAACAGCTTGTCGTTGTTGAATAATTAAAGCTAAAATTATCACAATATGAAACACATACTAACCTGGCCATGAAGAATACAATCACGACTCTAAAATGCTTGTCTCCGAATACAAACACATCACAAATGTAACCCTGCAAAACGTTCAAAAAGTTAAATCTATAACATGACTCTTAGAACCACTATATTACCTAAGCAGATGTTTTTATTAGCTTAAAAACATGCTCTCCGCCCCCTACGAAAACAATACATACCAGAAGTAAATAATGGCAACACGACAGTATATGTAGTATTTCAATTAAGCATTTCCTCAAACACGTTGTGTGCACCTTGTCTACCGGTTTGATTTTATGAGTTGTGTCAAATAGATAGTTAAGCATAGTTTTTAGTTATGCATTTAATCGAACACCTTGTCTAGCAATTTGATTCACAATACCAAATACATCAATTTCATACATAGACAGTAGAATTATAATCAAACAGTTCGTAGGCATTATAATCTATTATAGACGTGAATACCGGCGGAGTCGCGGTGGTGTAGCGGTTGCTGAGATGGAGTTCCGGTGGTGTTGCAGTTGCTGTGATGGAGTTCCGGTGGTGTTGCAGTTGCTGTGATGGAGTTCCGGTGGTGTGGTTGCTGCGATGGCGTTGCGGTTGCTGCGGTGGTGTTGCGGTTGCTGCGGTGGTGTTGCGACTTTCCGGTGGTGTTGCAGTGGTGTTGTGGTGACGTTGTTCCCAAAACATGGTGATGCATAAATATCCCAATTAAAAACGAAGTTACATAAAGTACCCTTGGATTATTGTGAGTCTTCATTTTTGGCATATAAATTTATATTACAATCTATGAATCTTCATTTTTGGTATATCTGTGAGAGTAATGTTATGGAGGAAATATAGATATGTGAAGTCATTCACCAAGTTGCGACATAAATAGTGACCTTTTTCAGGAAAGTCGCATGTCAGCGACTCATTTAGCCACGTTTATATGGATGTCGTCCAATTAGCGACTTGGTTTGCGATGTGGTCTTAAATGTCGCAAAAATAACGACACAATTTGCGACACAACTTGCGACAACGTCATTTGGAAACAGATTGCGGCTTAATTTGCGACATAGTTTACGACATTGACGAAGTTGGAGTCGCTAAAGTGTCGCTAACATGTCGCCAAATTGCGACTTGAGTGTATATGTCGCAAAAAAACGTCGCTAAAAAGCTTTTTTCTTGTAGTGGCTATCATGTCCTTTGTGCACATTTTAGCAAAGCACTTTATCATAACCTCCGTTTTTACAAGTAAAGACACGTACATGTAAATCCATTCTTTTTATGATAACATATCTAAATATCTAAGAGCAATTGGTATCATAACATGAGTTATGCCATAACTCAGCGCCACGTCGGCGCCACATCAGCTTTAACATTTCAACCTTAACTCACAAAAAACTCCTCTTATGATCATAACTCAACTATAACTCAACATTTTGGGCCGTACTTTTCTTTCAAAAATAAAATTTACACACAAACACATGCCCTTAACTTTTGCATCTTAATGCTGAGTTATCATGGTAACGTGAGGGGTAACTCATGCCCTTAACTTAGACACACGGTATCATAACTCAAGGATAACTTGAGTAAAGGCCATGCCATATAAGCACTAACGCATAAACAAGGGCAACATACTGAAGGCTCTAAGCATGGAGATCAACTCTCACAAAACAATTGATCCAAATGAGTTTTTACTCAACAACAGTTTTATTGATGATTCTACTTTTGAAATTAGCATTTTGAATATTATCATGAACACTTATCATTCAAGGTTTTGATTAGAAAAAATTTCAACAATTTTAATTATGTTTCATATTTGTTAGATTTTAGTTGTTACGAGGTGAAACATTATATAATCTACATCATTAGGGCATTTTTTATTGGTATCATTCTCCCACCGCACAATTTCAGTTAACCAATCAATTAGGCTTTGAAAAAATTGATATAGGTTAAGACTAACTCCTTATTAAAGGTCATTGACACAGAAGTTCATAGTACTATGCGAGATCTTTAGCGAAGGGAGGTGATTTGTACACTTTCACAATTGATTGGCACACTCAAATTATAAGTGTTTTGACGTTTATACCCTTACAAGGTGAAAATAAGTAAAAATAATGTGAGAATATAAATGTCAAGATACTCATAATTTAAGTGTACCAATCAATTATGAGAGTGTGCAACTCACCTTCTTTTAGGGAAAGAGATGACCAATTCACATCGATAATAATTATTAAATTATTATTAAACACCTTTAGACTCTTAATAGTACATTTAGTGTTAACAGGAAAAATATTCAAAACATGCGTAGCCTGTAAGAGAGAGAAGAAAACGCTAAATAAATTTCAATATATACTATTCATGGTACTAATGATATTTACTTTATTTAAACAAGATATATCATAAGGGAGTAGCTTGAATATAATTTTTGTAGTCAATTGACTACAGTCATTTACAAAAAATACAAAAGCAATGAATCAGTGACTCATAGAAAAGAAACAGAGACTCAGAAAAGGAATCATAGACCCACATGTAGAGCACAAAATTATAGCCAAATTTGCTAAAAAAAATTATAGCTAATATATTTCCATGATATAAATATGTTATTTTAACGTTATTTGAATGCAAAAACTTTAAATCTATATCATGATATATGCGATTGAAATACAAAACCAAGATCAAGAAGATCATCACCTTCATAAGCCACAACCAACATCAAAAATTACTACCCACCATCTTTGAAACCCACCACGTCGTCACCTTTGAAAGTCACCCTGGTACTTTTCTACAACAACACCACCACTCGCCAACATCACCACCTTTACCCCACCAACTGCGGACAACGCCAACGCTGCCGCCACCATCATCTAATCATCCCTTACCAACTTCACTTGCCATCATTAAAACCTTCATCACCCCATATTAAATCCTTAAGAAAGAAATCGTATATTGATCTATGAAACCAAAAATTAGCTAAAAGATAATATACCTTTTTACTCATTTACCAAGCAACCATCATCATATCACTCCACTAGCCACATCTCCATAATACTTAACCACAACTCATAAACCCTCAAAACTAAAATATACTAGTTACCTTTCTCACCCAGGTTTTGTTTGAAACCAATCAACTAAATCATAGCACTCGATTCCATCATCGTTTAATGAATTTGTTTTATTGATCTCTAATTGTGTTTTTCATTTTAAGATTTATTAATTGTTCATATGTATTGTAAATAGGAAGATATCACACACCGGATGTTTGTGAGAAAAGGCTTGGGTGGAGATTTATGTTTTTTATTTATTTATTTCTTCTTAATATATGTGAATAAAAAAGGTTAAAAGATAAAAGTACCATTTTACACTTATGTGTAAGGCATATGAGAAAATTTAACAGAAAACATTAACGGGTTAAATAAGGACCGTTGATGGTATTCTTTGCAAAGTTAAGGACGTTAAATGCAACTTGAAGTATGAGGGATGGTAGATGCAATTTTGACAAACCACAAATACTATCCATGTAATGAAGCATTAAATCACTCATATATGAATAAATTGATTAAGTTAGCATTCAAATATCAATCTACTAGCTCACTTTATATTGCACAAGCCATTGTGTAAACTTTTATGATTAAACAAAATTTTATAAACTAAAACTGATTTATTAGGATCAAACCTAACCAACCATTCCTGCAGTTTAATCCATTATAGAGGACACGAATCCACCAAATATTTCAATCAACCATCACTTTGGTAATGACTTTAAAATTAATGAATCTGGTCATGACACTGAGCATGAAAATGACCCTTTTTATTTTTCGGATTATGATGAGGATTTAGGTGATGGAGAAGTTATTGATGAGATAAGAAAAGAGGATGAAGTATATCCTCTTAAATATGTTGACCCTAGGACAAGGATTCGGAAAGATAGCCTCTTTAATATGCAATTCCATTGTAAGATTAGATTTAGAAGTTTTGATGCTTAATTTAACTCATACCAATGAATATAATCTCTCATGCTATTTATAATAAAATCATGGTAAAAGAGTAAGAATATCAAGGAGATAATATTGTGGCTAGGCTTGAACCGTTGCATGTTTTTGTTGGAAGCTTTGTTTACTTGGTAGATTTTATGGTAATGGAGGACTTAGAAGAATTTATTGATGACAAGTTGACCCAAGTCATATTTGGAAAACCCTTTAAGAGGCTAACTAAATTAGATAAAGACTTATAGATGGGTTAATCATATTCTCGGATGGAGACAAGGATTTTGTCTATTAATTGGCCTGTTCGCACCCTATGTTTAAGGACTTTACAATTGAGTCATGTAATAGATTGGCTCCTATTTCACTTTTGAGCGAAAATCGTAAAAGGAATAGACTTAAGTATTCACATAAAAAGAATAAGAGATATTATAGAGGATGTTTATAGTTAAATGATGAATACAAGAAGGATGATGCAACCATTAAGTGGCTCACATATGGATATGCGAGCATTGATGATAATATATAAGGCCATGACTTTGAGTCTAGCTACAAGACTCGTAAATAAATAAAAGTGTTTTTTGGGGGTAAGCCAAACTTTTTAATCGTTTGTTTGTTTGATTTTTATTTTTGTTTGTGTCATATATGTCTTATCATCATTGTTTAATATATCATGTTTTAAATAACTTTGTGAAAATGTTTAATTTATTTTTAACCTCGTCTTAATTGTTTACAAAGGTATTTTAGAAAAAGATAATTGCAGGGAAGATCATATTTGTTTAAAAAAACGAATTCGAACATGAAAGTTAACAATTGATGATTAACATATATTTTATCGTATTTGAGTGTTTGTTTGAGTCAAATGCTTGTATCGAGTCACAATTAATGTTTTATAGGATTTCCAGGTTTTAATGGTTAGATTTTTTCAAAAGTTTTCCAGGAACAAAACGTAAAAATACTGTCAGGTCTATCCTGTCGGCGTCAGGGTTTACACCTGACGGCGTCAGGCACTGTAGCAACAGTTTTTCAGATTTTTGTTTGTCTGTCGAAACTTAATTTTTAAAAATTTCCAAAATTTTTAAATTTTCAGTATTCTGTAAATATTTATTTTACAAGCATTATTTCTTATTTTCTTTCTAGCATTTTTATTTTATTATATATAGTGTTTATTGCCGATTTTATGTAAGGTTTTGTGTTCGTTTTCTTAGTGATTTATAGGTTATATTGGACAAGAAGATGAAAGTGTACATTGAAAGTGAAGCTTATCTTGTTTATCTTCTTGGAGGAGGATTTAACCATATTTCACATCGTCCATACCAAACAAATCGGGGGAGTATTTGTTTCTTTCATCTAATTTATTTTCCCGTTATCGTAATTTTGATGCTTTTCAAGAACATTAGGACCATGTTCAATTTAAGTGTAGGTAAGATAAAAATGGGATACATTAGAATCTATAACTTACTTGGTATTTGTTTTATCTTAGGAGTAATTGTGTAATAAACTAAAAGAAATACTTGTGAATATGATTTTAGAACCAAATTTAAATTTTTTTATGACATATAAGAGTGAAACTTTAGTTTTAATAAGCGTCGCATGGATAAGAATTATATAGTTAGCACAAAAGCCCTACCACTCAAAACTTTCCACCCAAAAATGTGATGTTCGCCTTTAGATTGTTAGAAAAAGCATTCACCTTTAACGCTTGTGAGTGTACTGTAGTATATAGATTCTAGAACTTGCGTTTGTGATACATTCCGAGATCGCTAGTGAGACTACACTCATGTAATTAAATTTACTAAATGATAAGAGGCATTTTGATTAGCCTTGTTTTAAACTTGTTATTATATTACATTGTCTTCATTAGTCAAGTAATTCTCCTACACCTTTGCTATGTACTCATTTTTAGTACAAGATACCCCTAGTACACCCCTCAGAGCCTATCGTTTCGCGGTTCTCGTAATATTTTTGTGGATTCTGAAATATTGATGAAGAACATTGTTTAAAATCCACCCTCAAATGTACACCTGAATCGCCTTAGCTTACCTTGTATAAACTCATCTTTAGTGCATTATTGTTACAACATTTATGTTAAACCCTTTGTAAATTGTCTAGTTAATTACATAGTTGCTAAGTCGAGTCATATCTTGTAAATACAGTTTTGGGACGATTGGGACTCATGGGTAAAGTACTTAGTTATTATAGAGTAATGGGAGAAGAAAAGTCAATGTTATTACCCCATATGTACGTTAATATTTTAAAGTATTCCATGTGTTTTGATCCTCTTAATTCAGGTTATTAGTTAGTTTTAATTATATAAAAGTTCAAGTGTAGGGATGCAACTATAAATCTCTTTTGTATGGATGCATATTTTGGATGATAGGGCAAGAGTGTATAAAAAATTGAAAAAAAAATGAAAAAAGGAAATGTTAAAAAGAAAAAAAAATGAAGAAGAATAAAGAAAAAACATACAGACTACCATCCCGTATTTTACTTTTGTTTAACTCAAGAAAGAGTCAAGAAAAATACAAAAAGAGTTAGTAGTTAGCGAGTCGACTCGAGTCGAGTCTTGACTTAGCAATGCCATCTTGCACATGTGATTGACTTAGATGATTGACTTGCTACTAGTAAAAATCCCTATGTCTACAAAACCGTGTTTTCCACCCCAAAAATGGTGGAGGTTTGATCCCTTACACCTAATGTTACAACCCTTTAAAATCCCTCTTTGATAGTTTAACCTAGGTGTTCACGCCAAAGCGGTGGAGGTTTGATTCGTTCTCAAGCCTATAGTAATCTATGTGCTATGACAGGTAGAGAGTGTTTATTTTTCTCGTTTCCACTCATGTTATATAACTTATACACCCGATAGATGTGAGAATTCAAACACTTATTGTGAGGTGCTAGTATATAATTTCCGTGCTTCTTGTGACTATGGTGGAACAAATATGTGTTGTAATTACTTTTATACCAATGCTAAATGACTCCTAACTTGTAAAATGATTAGATAAAAGCACATTTATTTTAGGACAAGCAAATCCCAAGTGTAGGAATATTTGATAAGGCTTTATTTTGTACCTTTTTAAGGGGCTATTTTAGCCTAAAAGTCATATGTAACTAATCAATTGCCTTAAATCGTCTTTTTTGCATTTTAGGTACTTGGGACGAGAATTATGAAAACCAGCATGCTTTAGACCAAAATCGATGAAGAAACAAAGAAAAACAACCAGGTCGCGAATCTGTCAAGATGGAGACCTAACGGCATCACAAACCACAACCTGACACCGTTGCTTGTATTTAAAGACCCAAATTAAATGCAAAGTTATAACGTGATGGCTCGGAAATTTTATAGAGTGACAGCTTCAAGACACACCTGATGGCGTCAGAGATCATATGAGAGGGTGTCATGGCAGCGATTTGCATAGATGAAACCCTAATTTGAGGAGAGTTGACCGCATCACAACTTGCAAGTGAAGCCGTAACAGATGTAAATCTATATATACTTTTCGTATCTTTTCAATTCATTGTAACATCTTGGAAGATAACATTAGAGAGCCTAATCTATGCTACTTTGTAAGGTTTTTACAGCCTTTTCATCCATGTTTCGTTGAAGATAAGTAATTTATTGTTAATCATTCAATATTTCTATATGTTATTTAATAGTATGCTTTTCTTTTCTTCACTTAAACATGCTATGCTAGATTTATTAGTGTTTGCTTAGATCTGATGAAACCTATTTATTGATTATTGATTTGTCGCCTCTTGTTTAATTGATTGCCTCACGTTAGAATAAGAAAAATCTGCTTAGCTATTATATAGCTTGTGCATCTTATAAAACACAACCCTAGAGTTCACTAGTTGGTTTTTCTCCTTGTATTTATTGCGTGAATTGCGGCTTGTAGATCCTAGAGAACTTAATAGACTTTAAGGTTTCTAGGGGAGACTTATACGTTCATAGAGTTGGGGCATTCGGCACCTCCTCACCACCAATAAAAAAGAATACAACGCTTCAATTAAAACAAGGACGTAACAATTAGACTAATCAATAGGAGATAACTTTTTTTTGAACAAATCAATAGGAGATAACTAAGGAGTAAGAAAATCTAAGTAAACACATTCTCCTATGATAAGAGTTACCACTTTACTTTTCTTGTTATTTAGTTTAATTTAATTTAATTAATTAGTTTTGTTTTAGTTAATTAGTAGCTAAAAGGCACACTCTTCAAACCCTGAGATTTTAACTTGCTTTTCAAAAAATATAAAAATACAAAATGACTCATCCCTCACCTTTAGACCTATCTCGACATACACTTTGGCCTTCACATACACTATTCCCCTAGGGAACGGTCAATCCCCGATGTCTTACCTATACTACACTAGAACGGTTAGGTACACTGCCTAGGAGGATTGTAAAACTTTTTAGGAAGTCTTACAACAGCCACATCAAGATTACGTTGATATACATGAGAGGTTAAACGAATGTTTTGAGATGATATTGATATAAAGTTATGTTAACTTGATGAGTCGATGTGATATTCATGTAAATGAGATATTAGCTGGATGAGTCGATATGATATTGATATACAAGTTATGTTAAATGGATAATTCAATGTGATTTTGATATACATGAGATGTTAAACGGATGAATCGAGATATATTGATATATATGAGATGTTAAACAGATGAGTCGAGATAATATTCATATACAAGTCATGTCAAACGGATGAGTCTATGTGATATTGATATACATGAGATGTTAATGGATGAGTAAAAATGATATTGATATGCATGAGATGATATTGATATACAAGTTATGTTATACGGATAAGTCGAGATGATATTAATATGCATGAGATGTTAAACGGATGAGTCGTGATGATATTGATGTATAAGTTATGTTAAACGGATTAGCCGATGTGATATTGATATACATGAGCTGTAAAATGGATTAGTCGAAACATTAACACATTAAACATCAACAACAACAACAACAACACTTTAAATTAAAAATACGGATTACAACTCCATACGAAGATTTTCCATGTCATCTAGAAGCTCATGAAGTATTGCACCTGACTTACATGTGTGGTCCTCGGGATGCCTTTCCAATTCTAGTCTTTCCTCCAACATCTTTATTCTTGTCTCCAGCTTGTTTATCCTTAGATCTTTAACCTTGCAGTTTGAGCACTCTGTTGGTTCAGATTTACAAGGCCCCATAGAATAGCTTGGATATTGTATTGAAGGTCCCGAAGAAAACTTTGACGTGTTGAAGGTTCATGAGAAGAACTTACATGAAGCTGGAGATCAAAATCATCCTTCCAATGCTGCATCCCTAGCTCATCCAATGCTGCTCCTATTGTTTTTTCAAATAGTACACCTAACATGGTTAATGAAGGAAAAAGGGTAGGAAATGAGTTTTGTCAGGTTGGGTATTTGGTTATTTCGGATAGTGATAGTGATGATGATAAAGTTCTTGAGGACTACAATAAACCTACTAGTTATATGTTATTTGATGGTGCTAAAAGTGGTAGTGGAGCGGGCGTGAAAAGCTTATATGAGTAATAGAATGAGGACACATATGATCAAGACCCTTATGATGACGATACATTTGATGACTTTGGTTTGACTAATGCCCAAATGTAGTATGCTAACGTATATGACATTAATCTTCGTGGTCAAATTAGGTAGGTGTTTGTTTTATTTTCATAAGTATGGCATGTCATTTCTTATGCCAGCTTAGGTCTTAAGCATTGTAGGCGCGTTTGGTTTGCCTTTTTGCGCTAAGGTGTGCAACTCATCTACACTCGTTGTACTTAGTCATTTTTTTTAATAATAATATTTTACCGGGGGTAACCTTTTTACCAAAAAAATCATCCTTCCACATAAAATATTTACATTCATATTCTTGTTTTTTCACTATTACATAGCAATGAAATCATAATAAATGTCTTTTTAACAACCAAATTATTTATATATTTACATAAATGAAAAACTTATGATTGTTCACATTTGAACGAGGATATGCATAGTAAAGTCTACCGTAGCTATGTTTCTGATGTGATTCTCTTAGCACTATATTTCATGTTCCGCATGGACATTTAAAATGATCATTTCGCTTCATCTAAGTTTGTGATGTTGGTGTAAGGATAAGAGGTTGTGAGGTTGAGGATTAGAGTTTGTGAAATTGATGTGAGGATAAGAGTTTGTGAGGTTGCTTTTATATATAGAAAAAGATGAGAGTGGGAAAGTTTAGCAGGAAAGTTTGGAGCCAAACGTTTAGCGAGAAAGTTTGGGGCCAAAACAATTAGCGAAAATGAAAACCGGAAAAAGTCAAAGTTTGATTTAAGATTTGGCGAGGAATATAACTAGACATCGTAATCAATGTCAACAACCCGGTAAATATAGGTCTAACTATGGTCAAACTATCGGCGAGCAACATGTCCTAGCCAATTCTTTGGCGGCAAAGTTTTGAGTCAAATGAAAAATGAAAATCAAAAGTCAATAAAAGTCAAACTTGGACCTTCACCTTTGGTGAGGAAAATGTCGCATGTAAAAAATTTGACACAAACTAGACTTGGCCAAAGTTTGAACCCAATCTTTTTTTGTCGTTTAGTGGGTATTTGGCGAGGACATCCATATCCTAAATAATTCTTCTTCCAATGTTCTCTTTTTTCTTGTAGTAGGTGCATTATGACATGCTTTTGGGAAAAAAGTTACCAATGGCATGTTGTTGGTCCCTACATCGTGCACACTAAGCAAACATTTGGGGAAATTGATAAGCTCTATAAGACAATTCACGAATGGCGCATATGAAATGTTTGGGACTTTCTCAAACCGAGATACACACGAGTTTTTAAAAAAATTGGTTATAACCATAGTTGTCTAAATTGCGATCCTGATCGTAGGATCGTACGATACTAAGCAAAAAAAAAAAAAAAAAAAAAAAAAAAAAAAAAAAAAAAACGATTGTTAGCATTAGAAGTGTTGATCATTTATGTAATCAAAGAGAGATCTCAATGATCGTCCATTAGGGAGAGATTGTTAGGACTAAAAGTGATGATAATTATTGAGTCAAATAGTTAGTTAAATATATTCATGTAATAGTTAGTGAAATGCTTGTCTATTAAGATTATGTAAAATCTTTAATGGCTTGGCCCAAAAGAAGGCCCAAGAGAAAGCCCATGGAGGCATATGTAAAAACTATAAATACCCTCCTAAGCTTGTTAGGAAGGGTGTGAGTTCATGCTAATCAAAGGTTTTATTTCACATAGTGTTCTCTACCTCTCTCTCTCTACTTTCTCTCTCTAGCTCTTCCATCTCTCTCTAACATCATAATCTTAGGTGATAAAGATAGATTTAAGGTCCTACAAGTGGTATCAAGAGCCAAGGGATGATTTTAGGTTGTTTTAGATAGTTTTTGGGTGAAAAATCTCGGATAGGTTACTGTTCATCGGCGTTTTTCCAAGTTAGAAAATTTCTTATCGAGTTAAAAAAAAATTATCGAGTTAGAATTTTTTTTTTATCGAGTTAAAATTTTTTTATCGAGTTAAATTTTTTTTTCTCGAGTTAAATTTTTTTTATCGAGTTAGAAAATTTTTAATCGAGTTAAAACATTTTCTGCGAGTTAAGAAAATTTTTAGCGAGTTAAAAATTTTTTTAGCGAGTTAAGAAAATTTAGGTGGTGTTTTTTATCGAGTTAGCTCTCTGATTATCACGTAACGTTTGGCGAGTTTGCCAATTTTAGTGAGTTAGCTATTATACCTTATCGTTTATCGAGTAAGGATTTCACTTGGGCTTTCTAAACGAAACTCTGCCAAAATTTCTCTAGCTCTACCCAGTTCCAACCTTATCGAGTTAGTAAAAAAAAAAATCGTTAAAACTCAAATTTTTCTGGTAATCTTAGAAGTGCCTTTCATAGTGATTTTCAAATTTTGGGAGAGAAAATTTCAAAATATTTTTGGAGGAAAAATTCGAAATCACTAAAATCTATCATTTACGCTTTTCAAACTTCGCCAAAAGATCCTATGATCAACTTTATCATCTAATCTTCAAACAATAACCTTTGTTATCTTAAAAGATCCTAAGATCAACTTTATCACACATCGTTAAATAATGGAAATGAAAATGCAAATCCAAGAGAGAGATTCAAAGAAAGTGTTTATAGTGTTCAAGTCATATGTAGAGAAGGTCATCAATATTTATGGTTATGACTCAAGGTTTGATCAGGCATTTGAATACTTCATCCGAGTCCGATATCACAATTTCAAAGAGAAACTCAACCAAAGCCTGACTCAACTTGAGATGCTACTTAATGAAGAAGAACTTGATACGAGTAACTGCAAGGAAGCTTTTAAAGTGATCCAAACTCAATTTTAGAGTGTCTTTAACCCTTGATAATGAACCAGTCAGAGTTTATCGATGCATTTTACCAACAGTTTTGGGTAAGCTATTCGACCTTCAGAACTAAATGCATAAATGACATGGGGGAACTCAAAAAGATACTTGATGCTAAGGAAGCTGAGTTAAATGAAATTGAGAAGCTGAAATGGGAAAGAGAGCAGATTGACAAAGATATGCAGTTAAAGGAAAGAGAGCAGATTGAAAAAGATATGCAGTTAAAAGAAAGAGAGCTAATTGAAAGAGAGATGTTGTTAAAGAAAACAGAGGTGATTGAAAGAGAGACAGACAAAGATTTTCAAACAGAAGAGGAAACGGTCATTGATGGTGAAGCATCTGATGATAGTTTTGTTTTCACGAAAAGTGATTCATCTTCAAAACAGCAGGTTGAAAGCAGCAGTCCTAGCTGTGATTCAGATACTGGTGGTACACAAAGGAATGAAGCTGTTCGGGACACCGAAGATGATCATATCAGACCTTCATCAGACACAGAGATATTGGCTACGGTACAACATTCACATGCTCATGATAATGTTAATATCTTTGATAATGTGTTTGCTCATGATCAGACACATCATGCGCATCCTGAGTCTATTAGTGACACATATGTGGTGGAACAAAAAGATAGTAATATCACTTTTGCTACTCCAGATATGGATCATAATAGAGGTAAGCCTGCCCAGGATGGATCTTCTTATGTACAAGATCGTGCTTTATTTGCTTCTTTAATCGATAATTTCAAACATGAACTTGAAAAGTGCAAAGAGGACAATCGCAAAGCTACGCAAACGAATGTCTTATTGACAAAAGAGGTTGAGAAATTTAAAGAAATGGAAAAAGGTTTTCAAAATGTAACAAAAAGAAAAGCTGAACTTGAATATGAAAGCTGAAACCTTAAATCTCAAGCTCAGAAGTTTGAAATGAATGGAGAGTCTGTCAAACCACTTTTAAAAAGAAATGAAGAACTTGAAGTTGGTCATAGAGAAGCTGTTCTTCGTGAAAAACGTTCCATTCAAAAACTGGATGAACAAATGGTTCTTAACAACAGAAAGTTTCAAGCGCTTTTAAAAGAGAACAGTGATTTAAAAAGAGAAAATTCAAAGCTTCAGAAAACCACATCAAATTTTGAGATTGTTAATACAAAACTTGAGATTGAAAAACAAGAGTTTTTGAATTGAACAAACGATCTTGAGAACAAACTTCAAAAATTGGGACAGACTTCTCAGACTATCAACATGCTTCCTACTAAAGATGAGGAGGTTAATAAACAAATATCTGGGATTGGTTTTGTGAATAGTGCTCATGTGAAAAATGAAAAACCTTGTTTTTTAAACAAAGTGCAAAAGTTGACACCAACTTTGTATAACGCTGAAGATATGGGAAAAGGATTTTCAGCTGACCTTTTGTATGAGTCTCAAGATGGTTTAAAAGTTGAAGAGGAAAAACGTTTGAATGTAAAACAAACAAAAAACCCACTCTCGTATCATGGCTTTGTGTATGGGTGTACACAATTGACAGATATACCAAAAGAACCTTTCAAAAGAAAAGACACAAATGTGAAAAGATTTTTCAAAGAAGCTAAACTTGCTACTTATGATGCTAATTTATGGCAAACTAAAGCAAGGAAACAGTTTTGTGGTCTTAAACACCACATTGAGCAAACGTTAAAGGTAATTTGGTTTAAGCAAGAAAACATCACATACAACGCTTTCTCTAATCCTCTTTCATCAGATTTACGCCTTAAGTTAGAAGTCAAAAAGATTTTGAAAGATGAGATTGAACCTCGTGTGAAATATATCAACTTATGTTTTGAGTACTTTGAAAAACATCTTGTAACTGAAATGAGAGAAGATCTAAAGTACGTTCACTCTCTTGAAGAAGATTTGATGAAAAATGCTTAATTCTGGACATTCACAAAGAATTTTTCACAAATCAAATAGATTCGTTCAAGTCAGCATCTGTCAGCCATGAGTATGAGAATGAGAATTTTGAACAAACATCTTCCTTGAAATCTGAAAATCTTTTTCTCAAAAAGAAAATCACTGAGCTTTCAAAAGAAGCAACTGATGTCAAAGCAGAATTGTCAAAAAGAACTACTCAGTTTGAGAAACATCTTGCAAAACTCGAAGCACAAAGTATCTCTTTCCAACTAAAACTGCAAGAGAAGAATGAGAAAATGTCTTCTGAAAACTCTTTGACATCAGTGCTTAAAGAAAAAGAAAAGATTTTTGAAGAAAGTTGTGTTGATACCAATATCAAGTTTGATTTTGATGAACTTGATACAAAAAATCTTGAATTGGAACATGCTGTGGCATCATTACGAAAAGAAAATGAGCATTTGAAATAGACTTACAAAAACTTGTTTGATTCAATCAAGCGGTCAAGAGTTCAGAATCAAACTTCAAACAAATCTGACTCTCAGATCGCACAAAATCATCTTTTAGAAAATGAAAATTTTTGCTTCAAAAGAAAATTGTTGAATTGGAAAAGAAGATTGCACAACAAACCAAGGATTTTGGTGATGCCAAAAATGATTTTTCAATCAAAACAGACAAATATGAAAAATATTTTGCACATCTTGAAAATCAAAATACTTTTTTGCAAGAAAAAGTGGCATCATCAGATCATCTTTCTCTTAAAAAAGAATACAATGATTTGAGAACGTCATACAATGCCTTAAAAGCAAAGTTTGATGTTCTTAACCGGTCAAATGGAAAATCTCAAGTTTCAAATGAGTCTAAACCACAAGTAAGTGTTTCAGAAAAGGTTTACACATATGAATCTTCAAAACCATTTTTAAAAAGGGTTTCTCAGTTTACCAACTATTTTTTGCAAAAAGGAAGGAAGTTTTCAAAGAGACAAAATTTTTTTGAAACATTTACTCCTCAAAAGGTTTCAAATGCAAGTGATCGTAAAGAAAAGAATCAAGGTTTTCAAACTCCATACTCTTGTTTTACTCCGGTAAAGCCAGTGTGGGAACCAAAGAAAAGCCATTCAAAACATTTGAAATATTCTTACTATGAAATGCTTCCGCTACAACAAAAGAATGGCTATGCTTTGAAAAATCCTAATTCTGGAAGGTTTCCATTCATCTAAAAAATGGATGGAAACGCCGAGTTTCAACAATGGATGGAAAACTTCTTCTTCAAGTTTTAAAACTCCAAGAGAGACACTGAGTTTCTCAAACAATTTTCAAAAGCAAAAGAGTTTTAAATCACCGTTGATTCCACGAGCTTTATTTCAAAATGAAACACCGGTTTTCAGTCCTCGTTGGAATTCAACTTCTTTGTCTCGGATTGACACAACTTTCAAATGGATTTCAAAATATGGTAAACCCGTTGGCGTCGTGCTTAAATGGGTTCCAAAAGTTGTTGTCTAATCCAAAAACATTGTGACTTCTTAGTACTTCTGCTAAGGACTCGAACTTCAACATAATGATTTCTTAGCATTTCAGCTAAAGACTCGTTCTTCAAAAAAAGGAAAGTGCTTAATCAAACAAAGGTTTAAAGATTTTCCGTGCACTTATCCTAAAAACATGATGGCTTATGCACACATAACAGTGTATAACACGCGACTTTCAAAGAAAGGACCATGTTGTACATTTCTGTGCGACAAGCCGACAATCCTAAAAAGAAGACTTCTCACCAAAAAGCTTATCAAAGTCTTTTTAATTTTTTGAGCAAAATGTTGAAACATGTTTCAAAAGGTTTTCAAAACTTTTCATGATGTAGCTCAAGATATTACTCCCTCAAATCCTTAAAAGCTTAAATTTACTCAAAATGTTCTACTTTTGAGGAGGGAGTAATAAAAGGATGTTCCAAATAGATCATGCTTAAAGGAAACTTATACGGAATTAATAAACATCCGTTTCTCCCATAAGCTATCCAAAAACAAAGGTTTTAATAAATTGGTATAAAAAATACCATGGATATGCTATTTTTAAGGGGGAGAAGACGTGATTAAAATGTGATCAATGTGCTTAAGATTGTGGCTGAATCTCATGCGAGCTCCACTCAGAAATAACCCAAGAATTGACGAAACAACAAAAGTTAGTAATCGAAAAGACTTATCCTCGACGGGTAATAACATCAAGTTAGTTACTAGAGCTAGTTGTCACTTAAAAGCTGACAATGGAACTCTTTAACTAGCCACGTAAGCGTGTCTCGAAAAGGATTTGTCTTAGTAGAAATGTACCGTTTCAAGAAACTTTCTGTGGACTTGACCATGCTGGGTAATAACTTCAAGCTAGTCTAACTAGTGATGTAAGCGTGTCTCGAATCGGTTGTGTTCATTGAAGGTGGATCAATTTAAAAGTGCAAACTCATCCCGCATGCGCAAATTTTCTAAAATATACATGAGCACATGTGAAGGGGGGGTCCTTCAAAAGAAATCAAAACTCTCAAAGTGTTAACAAAATATGTTTCATGATCATAAACACTTTGAGAAGATTTTCACAAATGGTTTGATGGCAACAATAGGATAGTCATGAAGTTATAAGGTGACTAAGGTTAGGAAAAACCGTCCTATAATCCGCTAGAGCCGGAGGGATCTACCCAAGGACAATTCCAATAGAATAGAATTAGAAGTCCTTAGGTATGATTTGAAAAAAGGAGAAAAGAATGAAAGGAGAAAGAAGGGGTTGAAGAATTAAAAAGAAAAGTTATGAAAAGGGTGAAAAGATATAGCCCTCCAAATGTTCAACCTTAGGGCAGACACCGGGTTCAATTCATATGCTACTGGTTGTTGCCAAGGTGACACCGGTATTGAAGACAAGACGTCATGGACCGAGTGACGCACTGCACTTAACCTTCTAGCCACTCAAGTTCTCTCAAAAGAGCTTGTTTCATTCTCACGGGGAACCGGTGTAATCTATCAACTTATCTCATAAAGATCGTTGATATTGAAGCAGGAGACCTCTCCCTAGTCTCTGCATAGGAAACCAAATTATGCACTTATCGAGTCTAGAGCCATGAGATTCATTAAAAGATCTCTTAGGATACACTTCCTATGAATACACTTGTGTTCGCCAAAAAGGACACAAGGTGTACGAGTCTTTATGAGATCTACGGATCTTGCCTTATCTATCATGATGGTTACTATGTCTCAAACGGTCTACAGTTGTGGGGTGATCTCCAGCAACTCACCTGAATCATTGATGTACTTCGGTGGATCTAGTAAGCCCTTTTGGGGGTATCTGATTCAGGAACGACCTTGGTAAGGGTTAGAAGGAGTCTTCACACTATGCTGTTGACGATCTCTAATTCCGAACCTGTAAGTACCGGATACTTTATTGCTAATTGTTTTATGCAGGTACTCATGAATGTTCCTTGGAGAAAGACCCTTACCATCACTCAAAGATCCGCATGCTCATACCCTGAATCATTGATGTACTTTGGTGATCTAGTAAGCCCTTTCAAAGCAAAGCAAAGCAAAGTTCTGAACGTTTCTAAGTCAAAGTCAAAGAATCTACAAACTGAAGAAACAAAGATTAAAGTCAAAGAAAAGAGAACCTCACAAGGATTCAAAGTCAAACAAAGTATGAGCATGTTGGAAAAGACGTAAAGACACCCATATTTGAAGATGTTGATCAAAGACAAGATAGATCACAAAGCATGATTGGAACAAAGGAACTAGCAAAGCTATTACCCAAAGACTCAAAGTTCAAGAGAATAAGCTTCAAAGATCAAGTTCACAAAAGAGAGATCTCAATGATCACCGTTAGGGGGAGATTGTTAGCATTAGAAGTGTTGATTATTTATGTAATCATAGAGAGATCTCAATGATCATCCCTTAGGGGGAGATTGTTAGGATTAAAACGATCATTATTGAGCCAAATAGTTAGTTAAATATATTCATGTAATAGTTAGTGAAATGATAGTCTATTAAGATTATGTAAAATCCTAAATGGCTTTGCCCAAAAGAAGGCCCAAGAGAAAGCCAATGGAGGCATATGTAAAAACTATAAATACCCTCCTAAGCTTGTTAGGGAGGGTGGGAGTTCATGTTAATCAAAGGTTTTATTTCACATAGTGCTCTCCACCTCTCTCTCTCTCTCTCTCTGCTTTCTCTCTCTAGCTCTTCCATCTCTCTCTAACATCATAATCTTAGGTGATAAAGATAGATTTAAGGTCGTAAGATCGTTAATAAGATTGAAATTCAAGTAGGATCGTATCAGGATCGTAGGATCGCATGTATGATCGTAAGATCGTAGGATCGCTTATTTTTTTATTTTTTATTTTTTTTTGCTATATTAACTAATTATGCATAAGTCCATGTCTTAAAACCCAATGACTAAGAATTCTTCATGAAAGCTATTATTTTGATGTTGTTAATTGATTGTCTTTTGCAAAATTAATTAATGTCAAATCATTATGCTTTTATGGACTATTTAAATATAGTTTAGATGTGTCTTTTTGGGTTTAATATGAAAACGATTTCGTGCATTGTAACATGTCAAAAGCTTTTTTTTTTAAGTAAACCATCTAGATACTTTGACCTAGTTTTTGTTCATAATTTATTTTATGTTTCTTATAAAAGCATGAATTATATGTTAAAAAATTTCAATAATATTATCAGAATATCTTAATTTAATTTATTTAATTATCAAGAAAAAAATATTATGTTGTTCTCTATTATAAATTATGTCGTTTCATTTTCAGATACAATCCATTTATCTTTTTGTATTAATCTATATTTTATAATAAATAACTGTCTCATAATCACGTACGAAAAAATTAACACTATATTTTTGCATTAATCTAAATATATCACGAAAAACCTATAATAGAAAACATTGAAGAACTAGGCGCACGTATGTAGAAACTTTGTGCAAGTGAGCATTGCAATATATCTAATATTATACTACTGCGACACTTGAACATATAGAATTTCCTTTTATCATCTATTTAGATTCGTTTATTATATGAAATATTATATAGAAATATAAAACTACAACCCCTATACAGAAATATATACATTTTCATAAAATCTTACAATCCCGATCCGATCCTACGATCACGATCTTGCACAGCCGAATACGATCCTAGGCAAGATCCCGATCATGACAACCTTGGTTATAACTTGAAGTTCCAAAATGATTTCATTGAAAGTGTATTCCAAACCGTGTCTTATATTATTTAGATTAATTATGATACGTACATTAAGGTGTGCGCACACTTTGCAAGACCGCCATAATGGTCTAACTGGTAGGAAATGGATTCGACCACAATCTATATTGGCTACTTCCTTGTTCCGTTCATCGGCAGCGTTAAACTCCTACTAAGGGATGGCATACAGTGAATAAACAACTAGATGAGAAAATACGGTGCACTGAAATATAACAGCTAGACACTCTCCTGAAAACGGTCTTTTGGCTTTTCAGCGAAATACTTGTACTCATAATGGAAATCTCCATCACTGCTAGCCAAAACAAATTATAGATTGTGCAACACAGTTGACAGACAAATTAACATTATCAAGCCTCAAAATTTCATGAATCTAGTAATTGGCTAGAGAACAATTATAAGGAGTGTAAACATACACGAGCTAGGTTAATGGTGTAAACCAAAGTGTAATCTTGACATGGCTTTGAAGAAAACGTGAAGGACCAATATTGTAGATTAGAAACTTATTAACTGTTAGTTAGTTATGTTAGTTTATTTTCTGTAAATTAGGAAAGGATGCAACGATTCATGAATGCTTTCAGTAAAGGAACACATCGTTTGGATTGTGACTAAACCGAACCATCACAAAGGTTCATCACACCCATTCGAATAGATATGACTTTATAATGAAAGGTTACAATTGTTCATTATACCATTTGGAAACCTATAAGTACTTGATACTATGTATTGTTACAATGTTTAGACAAATAATAAGTTATCTATAGTTTATACTTGTTTGCATTTTATATTTGACTCAACCAAACCGATCCATATTGATACACGGCTAGGACAACATTTGGTATCAGAGCCTCGTTTGGAACATCTCGTTACAACAATCAACCAAAACAGAAACATCCACAGAACCTTGTATCGAGACGGAAACCCAAAACCAGAAACAAAAAAACCCCACGCTGGAATTGTTTTTTCAGGAAACAATAGCATACCTTCGAACCTTGTTATCACTAGAAGGATTGCGTTAGATAACTTAGGGACATAAGAAAGTCTTGTACAACTTTCTTGGTGTCGAGAATTTGCAAACAGAAAAAGGGCACCGAACCAAAACTTGGTGTCTTGGTTTGTTGTTTTGATTCGAACAACACAACAAAACCAAAGGGAAAACTCTTGTTTAAGAACAAAAACAGGAAGGAACTTGTGTGGCTTACTACGACACAACAAGGGAAAGGAAAGTCGACTGGAAAAGGTTGTGTATCATATCGATACACAAAGAATAGAAGAGGAAAAGACGCGCAGAAAATATAGGCGTTGCTTGATTATAGAAGGATACCGGTACAAGAAGAAACAAAGAAAGGACGTTGGCAATACTAAGAGACAACAACAAATTTGAAGAAAACACGCGACTTGATCACTCGCTGCATAGAAAGAATACCGAATAGTTTTCAGAACTTATTGATAAAAGTTGTTGGTATACGGTGTGGAAAAGAAGAAAGGAACGAAACAGAAAAGTATTGTGAAACAACGAAGATAGGATACAAGCAACAGCGGAACGACAAACAAAACATTTTGTTTAGACGTTGATAGAATACCGTAGGGTATAAAGGAAAAGGAGAAGCAATCGAATTGCTGTTTGGCAGAAAAAAACGCAAGTATTTTTTTGAAGAAAAAGAACTTGGAAGAAAGGAAACAACAACAACAACCTGAAGTTGATCGTGGCCAAAAACACATAGGGTGATTTGGAGGTTAAGCCGAGACATAACAAGGGTCAAAGGCACATAGTAGGAACCAAGTTGAGAAAGAGACGAGGAAAGGAATAACGTGGTTGATATCATTCTAGGTATCGACACAAGTGGGAACATCGTCGTGATTTAATCACAACATACGAGGTCACAAAATTCAAAACTTTGGATTTCAATTATACTTTTAGTATAGATATTTACTTCATTATTAGGAAATCCCGAGAACTATATATTGATCCCGTATTACTAGGATTCCCGGATAACTATTTCTGTTCCCATAGAAATAAGAATACCATATTGGTTAGAATTCCCATAAAATTAAACCATGAAGATTATAAATTCACTTAAGATGTCTGTAGAAGATACAATCACACCAAACACTACACTTAAACCCATGACACCTATTGCACAATACCAATGCCCTAAACTAAAAGACACAAATTATACTGTTTGGGCTATACAAATTAAGATTATATTGGAAGCACATGGCTTGTGGGAGACAATAGAACCAAAGGAAAATACGCAAGCAGATGATAAGAAAGATAAGGCAACAATGGCCTTACTATATCAAGCGTTGACCGAGGATGTTATTTTACAAGTAGCAAATTGCAAAACATCAAGAGAATTGTGGGATTCATTGAAAAGGAGACACGTAGGAGAAGAGAAAGTGCAACAGGCACGATTACAATCACTAATGATAGGATTTAGTGCACTTCAAATGAAGGATGATGAGACAGTGGATGCATTTACGAACAAACTTAACAAATATAGCACTAAGGCTAAAGAATTAGGAAAGACCTTGGATGAATCACTTTTAGTACGAAAACTATTAGACTCCACACCAGATAGATTCATTCAGATAGTAGCATCCATAGAACAGACGAATGATCTCGATGCTATTACTTTAGATGAGATCACTGGGAAACTTAAGGCATTCGAGGAAAGGATAAAACTCCGAAAGGGAGGACAAGTAGAAAGCCAGGACAATTTATTATTTGCACAAGGCGAACACTCTAGAAATAAGAAACGATTTAACAAATATAGCGGTAGATCAAACTACTCACGAGGAAACTGGCAGAATAAAGGAAGAAGAGATAACTCGAATGGAGAAAATTCAACTCACAACTACAAACCCAATAAGTATAAAGGTGAGTGGAGGAAGAAGGTAAAATGTTTCAATTGCGGGAAACTTGGACATTTTAAGAAAGAATGTAGAAGTCCACCAACAACTCAAGAACAATCAAACCTTATCTATGAAGACGATGAACCATCACTAATAATGACTACACACGAAGAAATATTGTTAAATGAAGGACAAGTACAACCCGGAAAGTATGCTACAACAGACGCTAGCATATGGTACTTAGATAATGGTGCAAGCAACCATATGACAGGAACCAAAAGTCATTTTAAGGATATTGACGAAAGCATCACTGGACGCGTTCATTTTGGAGATGGATCATATGTAGAGATAAAGGGTAGAGGTTCTATATTATTAGGATGTAGAAACAAGGAGCAAAAGATAATATCGGATGTTTACTACATACCAAACCTCAAGAGTAACATACTTAGTCTAGGACAACTTACCGAAATAGGTTGCAAGATCATCATGGATGGAAACAAGTTGACTTTGTATGATAAAAAGAAGAAGTTGTTGATGAAGGTAGAAAGGTCGAAGAATAGACTTTACAGTATTAGATTACAAATAGAAACACCCATATGCCTCTTAGCTAATACGGATAACCAAGCATGGTTATGGCACACTAGATTAGGTCATCTGAACTTTGACGACATCAACAAGATGACAAGAAAAGGATTGGTAGAAGGAATACTAAGAATAAATCATGCAGGACAAGTATGTGATGCATGTTTATTAGGAAAACACAGCAGAACACCATTTCCAAACCAAGCTAAATTCAGATCAAAGAACCCATTGGACTTAGTTTATGGAGATCTTTGTGGTCCCATAAGTCCAACAACGCATTCCGGAAAGAAACTCATCTTCTTACTAGTAGATGATTGTACACGTTACATGTGGGCCTATTTTCTAACATCTAAGGATCAGGCCTTCAACACATTTAAAGAATTTAGACAGAAAGTTGAAATGGAGTTAAGTTTGAAGTTAAGAATGCTAAGAACAGATAGAGGTGGTGAATTCACATCAAAGGAATTCGATAAGTATTGTAAAGACAATGGAATAGCACGACAGTTAACAGCACCATACTCACCGCAACAAAATGGAGTAGTTGAAAGAAAGAATAGAACGGTGTTATCAACTACTAGGAGTATGATGAAAGCAATGAAGTTACCCTTAACTTTTTGGGCGGAAGCAGTCAAGCACGCCATTTACATACTAAATAGGGTACCTACACGAGCACTGGAAGATAAAACACCATATGAAGCACTCTACAAAAGAAAACCAAATCTACAAAACCTTAAAATATTCGGATGCACAGCTTATGCTAAGATAACGATACCTCACTTGAAGAAGTTAGACGACAGAAGCATACCGATGGTTTATTTAGGAGTAGAGGAAGGATCAAAAGCTTGTAGGCTATATGATCCAGTAAGAAAGAAGAAACATGTTAGTAGGGATGTAAAGTTTATGGAAATGAAACCATGGAATTGGGATAAGAATGAAGATGATACGGACAGACAAGACACATTTTGGACTAGTTTTGTGGTAGACGAAGTTGATAATGGAAATCCTACACCAATCAACATAGAAAACATTGATAACACGTATCATGAAGAAGATCAAATACCAGATCCAATACCAGATCCAATACCAGATCCAGAATCACCAATTACACCACCAACATACACTTACGAACCCAACTCAGAAAGTGAAAGCCGAGCTACTATTTGTTCATTTGGAAGCTCATTAGGAAGCTCAGAAAGATATGATCACAGGCCAGTATGAGGGTTAAACGACATCACTGAAATCTATCAACATGCAAGTGAAGTAGAAACTTCAAGTTTATACTTCATAGAAGAAGAACCCCGTAACTACAAGGAAGCATCAAAAGATGAAAAATGGATTGAGGCCATGAGAGTCGAATTAGATTCAATCAACAAGAACAACACATGGACTCTTACTACTTTGCCCGATAATCAAAAGGCAATTGGACTCAAATGGGTTTATAAAACCAAGAGAGATGCACAAGGAAAGATCATCAGATATAAAGCAAGATTAGTAGCAAAAGGTTATGTACAAGAACAAGGAATAGACTTTGATGAAGTATTCGCACCAGTTGCTAGGATTGAGACAGTTTGATTAATATTAGCACTAGCAGCATATCATGGATGGCAAGTACACCACTTAGATGTAAAATCAGCATTTTTACATGGAGAATTAAAGGAAGAAGTCTATGTTACACAACCTGAAGGATTCATTCAGCAAGGAAACCAAGGAAAAGTATACAAGCTAACAAAAGCTTTGTATGGCTTAAGACAAGCACCAAGAGCTTGGAATGTAAAGCTTGATCAAACCTTAAAGTCATTGGATTTTAAGAAATGTAATCTAGAACAAGCAGTCTACACGAAAAGAAGCAAGAATTCAACACTTATTGTTGGAGTATATGTAGATGATTTAATAATCACGGGCACCCCGAAGAAAGAAATAGACTTGTTCAAATCCCAGATGGAAGAAAAGTTTGAAATGAGCGACTTAGGATTGCTAGCATATTACCTTGGGATAGAAGTTACACAGACAGGAGGAGAAATTACAATCAAACAAACCGGATATATTAACAAGATCCTAAAAGAAACAAGTATGGAAGATAGCAATGATACAAAGATACCATTGGATCCCAGCACTAAGTTGGTCAAGGCGGAAGATGGAGAACCAGTTGACGCAACTTATTACCGAAGCTTAATTGGAAGCCTCAGATATTTACTACATACAAGACCGGATCTTAGTTACTCAGTCGGACTACTCAGCAGATTTATGCAAGACCCGAACGAACATCACCTGAAGGCAGTGAAACAAGTAATCCGATATGTCAAAGGAACAAAAGAACATGGAATAATATATAAGAAGGATGGCGGCTGCAAGATAACAGGTTACAGTGACAGTAGTTATGGAATCAATACCGATCAAGGAAAAGGAACTGCTGGAATCGTATTTTACTTTGGAGAGTCACCTATTACCTGGTGTACTCAGAAACAACCGACAGTGGCGCTCTCATCATGTGAATCAGAATTCATGGCAGCTACTGCAGCAGCATGTCAAGCCTTATGGTTAAAACGTTTACTTAGTGAACTAACTGGAATTGAAGAAAAAAGGATAACGCTCAGAGTTGACAACGTATCAGCAATAGCACTCGTGAAGAACCCAGTATTTCATGGAAGGAGTAAACATATAGATATTCGCTATCATTTCATTCGTGAATGCGTAGAGAATGGTCATATAATTGTGGAACACGTTAACGGAGAACTACAAAGAGCAGACATACTAACTAAAGCTTTACCAAGACTCAAGTTTACAACTATGAGACAAATGCTCGGAGTTCAAGATCACGGACAAAGCAATGATCAAGATTAAGGAGGAGAATGTAAACCAAAGTGTAATCTCGACATGGCTTTGAAGAAAACGTGAAGGACCAATATTGTAGATTAGAACTTATTAACTGTTAGTTAGTTATGTTAGTTTATTTTCTGTAAATTAGGAAAGGATGCAACGATTCATGCATGCTTTCAGTAAAGGAACACATCGTTTGGATTGTGACTAAACCGAACCATCACAAAGGTTCATCACACCCATTCGAATAGATATGACTTTATAGTGAAAGGTTACAATGGTTCATTATACCATTTGGAAACCTATAAGTACTTGATACTATGTATTGTTACAATGTTTAGACAAATAATAAGTTATCTATAGTTTATACTTGTTTGCATTTTATATTTGACTCAATCAAACCGATCCATATTGATACACGGCTGGGACAACAAATGGGCCAATAAATCTAGCTGACAGAGATTAGTTTTACAATTCTTAATGGAAGTCTGGATAAAAGACCAGGTGTGCTGCCACCGTAAGTATCTCTTGGGATACCTGAGGAGCCCAAATACCATCTCTTTTACACGTATGCGGAAAACAGGAATATTCAAAACATAACTTATTATCACAACCTTTTGAGAATCCCCACAAGCTATATCTTCTCAATTGTCAACTCTATAAGAATATTCAGAAATACAACTATTAACCCTTTTAGACATGACATATGAATTATTCTTTATAAAATAATATACGTTTCTTGGTCTCATGAGCCCTATATAAACAATCTGGATCATCATTCCCAAAAATATCACTAACATATAAACAAAACAAATACAACTCATACAATGCCTGAGATTGAAGGTTCTCCTGGTAGTTCCATGCATGGAGTCACTGGTCGGGAACCAGTGCTCGCCTTCTCTGTGCAGTCTCCGGCTGTTCACATTGACCGTACCGCGAAATTTGACTTACCTGTGGACTCTGAACATAAAGCGACAGTTTTTAAACTGTGGTCTTTTGCAAACCCTCACATGAGAACCTTTCACCTTTCATGGATATCTTTCTTCACCACCTTCATTTCCACATTCGCTGCGGCTCCCCTTGTCCCCATCATCCGGGATAACCTCGATCTAACCAAAGCTGACATAGGGAATGCTGGTGTGGCCTCGGTGTCTGGTAGTATTTTCTCGAGGCTGGTCATGGGTGCAGTTTGTGACTTGTTGGGACCTCGCTATGGTTGCGCTTTCTTGATCATGCTTGCTGCACCAACTGTCTTCTGCATGTCATTTGTCAGTGATGCTAGTGGCTACATAATAGTCAGATTCATGATTGGGTTCTCTTTGGCTACGTTTGTGTCGTGCCAGTATTGGATGAGTACCATGTTTAACAGCAAGATTATTGGGCTAGTGAATGGGACGGCAGCCGGATGGGGGAACATGGGAGGTGGAGCGACCCAACTCTTGATGCCTGTGTTGTTTGAGATCATTCAGAAGGCGGGTGCATCGCCATTCGTGGCGTGGAGGATTGCTTTTTTCATACCGGGGTGGCTTAATGTGATCATGGGGATATTAGTTTTAACTCTAGGTCAAGATTTACCTGATGGAAACCTTGGTGCCCTTCAGAAGAAGGGTGATGTTGCAAAAGATAAATTCAGCAAGGTATATAATTGTAGGAATTAATCTTCTACGATAGATATAAATTTCCATTTTCTCCAGAATATTGTCATTTTTTGGCAAATTTAATTTGTTACTCGGTTTATAGGTATTATGGTATGCTGTCACAAACTATCGGACATGGATCTTCGTTCTTCTTTATGGTTACTCGATGGGTGTGGAGTTAACAATCGACAACGTCATTGCAGAATACTTCTATGATAGGTACAATTTATGTGTTTCTTAGTAATTTCTTATTTACACACTGTTTATTTCACGTGGTTCATGGTTAGATATCAGATTTCTTTTTTTCTGTTTGTGTGACAAAATTTAAATTGGGGACTATTAGTATTAAAATCTTCAAGGTATGTACAGAACAATATAATAGAGTATGAAAATTATAGGGAAAAATATCTATTAATGTACGATACTTGTCACAAATGTTACTTCCGTGTAGCGAACAAAAAAAATAGTTTTTCAGTACACTAAAGTTGACATTTTTGTCTTTCTTTGTGTATTATGACTATTTTACCCTTTCAAGTTACATAAATGGTCCCTGTGTGTTTGCCAAAATTGCATCCACCGTCCTTAGGCTAAATTACATAAATGGTCCCTGTCGTTTGGAGAAAATTGCGTCCACCGTCCCTTTTTTTTTCGAAATTCCTTTTTCAAAAAAATTATTTCGGAAAAATAAATATTTTTGAAAAAAAATATTTTCGGAAAAAAAATATTTTCGAAAAAAAAATATTTAAAAAAAAATTCGGGTTAAAAAAATTTTGAAAAAAAATATTTTCGGAAAAAAAAATATTTTCGAAAAAAAATATTTAAAAAAAAATTCGGGTTAAAAAAATTTTGAAAAAAAATATTTTTGAAAAAAAAAATTTCGGAAAAAAATATTTAAAAAAAAAAAAATTTTCGGAAAAAGAAATATTTTCGAAAAAAAATATTTAAAAAAAAGTTGGGGTTAAAAAAATTTTGAAAAAAAAAATTTTTGAAAAAAAATATTTTCGGAAAAAGATATTTTCGAAAAAAAAATTCAGGTTAAAAAAATTTTGAAAAAAAATATTTTTGAAAAAAAATTATTTTCGGAAAAAAAATATTTTCGAAAAAAAACATTTTCGGAAAAAGATATTTTCGAAAAAAAATATCTTTGAAAAAAAAGTTATTTTCGAAAAAAATATATATATTTTAAAAAAATTGGGAAAAATGGGGACGGTAGACGCAATTTTCTCTAAACAACAGGGACCATTTATGTAATTTAGCCAAAGGACATTGGATGCAATTTTAAAAAAATCAAGGGTAAAATGGTAACTACTTAATTTTTTTTATCTTTATTACACAAAGAAAAACAAAAATGTCAACTTTAGTGTACTGAAAAACTATTTTTTTTGTTCGCTACACGGAAGTAATATTTGTGACAAGTATGATACATTAATAAATATTTTTCCCAAAATTATAAGCTTCTTCTAGAGAACAACGTATTAGGGACTCATTCAAATATATACAAAATCATTGTCTATCGCGCGCGTTGGAATTTACAATTATGTTTACATTGAACTATAACCCAAAATCACGAACACATATTCACTAGTAAGGAAAAAATGTAATTCATTTGAATTGTCTATTATCTTAGGTTTGACCTAAAGCTTCACCTTGCCGGGATAGTTGCGGCATGCTTTGGAATGGCAAACCTTCTAGCTCGTCCCTTCGGAGGGTTCACATCCGATTACATGGCAAAAAGGTTTGGGATGCGAGGTCGATTATGGAACCTGTGGCTCCTCCAAACCGCGGGTGGTATTTGTTGTGTCTTCCTCGGCCTAGTGAACTCGCTACCTTTAGCCATAACCTTTATGATGCTCTTCTCAATTGGAGCACAAGCCGCATGTGGAGCAACATTCGGTATCATTCCCTTCATTTCCCGACGATCACTTGGTATCATATCTGGAATGACGGGGGCTGGAGGGAATTTTGGTTCAGGACTAACCCAACTGATATTCTTTGCGAATGCATCCCTTTCGACCCCTGAAGGGTTGAAGTATATGGGTATCATGATCATTTGTGCTACACTTCCGGTTAGTTTGGTTCACTTTCCGCAATGGGGGAGCATGTTTTTACCTGCGAGTAAACATGAAGTCAAAGGTACCGAAGAGCATTATTATGTTTCGGAATGGACTGAAGAAGAGAAGAAGAAAGGGATGCACCAAGCAAGTGTCAAGTTTGCGGAAAACTCCCGCACAGAGCGAGGTGGGAAGGTTGCGTCGGCAGCAACACCTCCGACCAACACCCCTAACCATGTTTGATTGTTTTTATTTTAAAAATCAAAATGATTTTTCCATAGGGCTGAAATGTGCCAACCGAGTACCATCATGTATGGTGAAATTAAAAAGTTCGTATGAGTTAATCAAAATTTTATTTAAATATATCATTTACAGGATTAATCATTACTTATATAATATTGTTAATTATATTAGGAAACTATGTGTTCATTAATCACACCAATCATGTCTTCTATGCATATTTTAGCAAATCATTTTATCAAAAACTCCGTTTATACTAGTAAAGACATTTACATGCAAATTAAATCCATTCTTTTTACAAGAACTTATCAACATATCTATTCACGGAGATCGACTCTCATAAAACTATTGATCCTAATGAGTTGTTACTTATAACGACTATTTTATTGCTGATTCTACTTTGAAAATTAGTATTTTGAATAAATTATCTGACACACTTATCAATGAAGATTAGGGGTTAGCAGAAAAATTGAAAAATCAGAATAAACCGAAAACGAAAACTGAACCGAACCGAAAATAACTGAACCGAACTAATAACCGAATCGAATTTGCCAAAACCGAACCAAACCGAACTTTTAATTCGGTTCTCGGTTTGGATATAATTTTGGTAATCAAAACTGAATACCAAACTAAAAACCGAATTCATATAAACTTATATATTTTTTTATATATTTATATATATAAAAAGATCAATAAAATGTTATATATATATAACAATAAAATTTATCATAATATTAAAAAATATTTTTGATGTTTGAAATAACTTTTTTGGCTAAATATATTTGTGTATATATATATTTTTAATAAAGTGTGTAATTCGGATTAAACCGAAAACCGAATCGAATAAAACCGAACTAGAATTCAATCAAACCGAACCGAAAACCGAATTTGAATTCGGTTTGGTTTGGTGCACACGGTTTGACCCTAAAAAAACTTTTAACCGAATTAACCGAATAACCCGAAAACCGAATTGAAGAACACCCCTAATGAAGATATTGATTAGAAAATTTTTCAACGATTTTAATTATGTCTCGTATTTGTTAGATTTTAGCGTGTGTTTTTAAAATTAATATATTATATGTTTGAAAAGTTGTCAAGCTTATAATTAATTAAAAAAACACTGATTTTGATGATTGCGGCTTGAATGAATCTCAAATGGCGTTTGCTAATCTTATGACATTAGTTTTCATGGTCAACTAAAATAGCATAGTTTGGGTCTCAAAAGTTTATCATGTCATTCTTATGATAGTTTAGGTTTGACGCACAATAGGTGCATTTGATTCATCTGATTTAGGCTGAGATGTGTAATTTCACCACCATCTTTTTTACTTAATTGTTTTTTGGAGTAATAATATTTACCGGCTTAAAAAAAAAAAAAAAAAAAAAAAAAAAAAAAAAACTCTATTTCTCTTGCATCTCCATTACCAACTCCATGCTCCTCACTGTCTATAGTAACCATGGATGTAGCTGGCCTTAATAATGTCTCCACCACGTACGCCACCATCATCTTCACACCGAAATAACCTCCATCCAAAATCATTAAGATAATCATGCCCTACAAACATCTTCAAATACACTATATTTATTTAACATTTTCGTCCACTATACAATTCGGCACCACCTCATATCTAAGAACCACGTACCTTTTTAGCCATTTTTATGAGTCAAAGTTGATTTTGCGTATGAGAATCAAATTTGGAAAAATCCCTAAGCCTTTAAATTTGCTTTGCATGTCCATTTCATGATATTAGTGTCAATAATATGGTGTGAAAAATTTATAAAATATAACATATGTTCTAGTGTTGGTATTAACATGTTTTTGGGGCTCTTTTTTTCATATTGGTGGTCATGCATCTTAGATTCAACGGTGGGTACGCGTTGGTGGTGGCAATAGTTTGATTTTACCGACAAAGATGGCTAGATGTTAGTGGAGATCATAATACGCTGCGAGAACGGTCATTTGAAAGGGAGAGATTTTCTAGCGATAAAGTATCAGTTTTGGACTTTTGGTTCCCAACAATTTATTAATGATGGTTGTTGGTAAACTCGTAAATATAGAAAAGGAAGATAGTATTTGATTTTGTTAATTGAGTGTTAGTGACTATATATGTGTTATAGTAAAATGACAATCTAATTTCATGTACAAATCACATGAGGGAACTTAAAAACACTAATTTAACAAACATAAAAAATAGGGATTTTAATATGAAGAGGTTTTAAAATAAGGACGATTTATGAAAGAAAAAGAATATACTATGGAAGATAATAGTGATTTGAGTATAACCACAAGCTGAATTGTGCAACCAACTCTTAAGTTTATGTTGTTATGATGTTAACACATCCATTTAAGATATTTTAAATTTGGATCTTGTAATAGATTTCCCAAAACAAATATATGCAGAATGAGTGCGAAGATGATTCTCAATTAAAAACAAAACAAAATCCAAAATGAGATAACTACATCAATTACGAAAGCTGACATGGATGACATAACTACATCAATTATGAAAACCTGTCCGAAACCGAAAATCTTCCCCCTATCAAAATTTTAGATACATCATTGTTTTGAGTAAGGGTTAGTTGACACGAAAAAAGAATGCATGAGATGAGGGTTTCCTCTCTAAAGTAAACATTTTGACAAATTGACATATAACCCATTGTTACTATTTAAATTATTGCGTATTTTGATGGTTACCATTCAAGGTTACTCAAATGATTCATTTACTATATAAACCTACCACACTACATTTATACGTATTGTTGGAGGTTTTTCTGAAAGCATTCATTCTGGGTAGGGGTGTGACCGTCTAAATCATATCTAACTTTAATCATACTCTATTATAACAGAATTGGGTATTGTTGTTGTTGCGCTTATTTCCAAATATATTTTTTCGGGTTATTTTAATTTGAACTATCTTTTACTAAATGTGAAATTAGAAAATTGAATAAGTATATTTGATAATCTTACTACACCACTTGATGGGAGAACCGACTTTGTCAATGATAAACCTGTCTTTTTTATAAAGTAATATTTAAGAGCTATGTTTTTTTAAGGGAAAATTTCATGTATATCCTTAAAATTTTCAAAAATTTCATATATATCCTTTTTACTAGTTTTTGATGTATAAAGTACAATGCATTTAATGCATCAAAAGGATATATATAAAATTTGTGAATTTTGCAAGGATATGAATGAAATTGCCCATTTTTTAAACCGTATGCATTTTATCGATGGATAATTTTTTTTAACCTTATGTATTATTCTTATTATACATAATGTTATATTATTATACTATATAATAAAGCATTAAATCGCTCTTATATAAAGCATTAAATCACTCATATAAGAAAAAATGAATTACGTAAATATTCAACGATAAATCTACCGCATCACTTTATATCGCACAAGCCATTGTAATTATCCATAGTAGAAGAGGAGTAATTTTTCGAACATGGAAGTTTATGCTCATAGACAGATTTATTTGACTGATTGCATACTGAAGAATTATCGAGGAAATCCAAGAGGAACTTAAACCTTTAACTAGAAATTGGAAGGATGTGCAAGATTGCTGTAGATATTTGGAAGGATGTGCTTAAATGGTGGCGAATTACAAATGTACATCCATCAATAGCCTTGATGATGCAATATTTTTGGCGGATAATGCCCCGGTGGCAGCCAAGCACTCAAAGTTGCTTGACGTGGTGGCTCAAACTACAATATGGTGCTTATGGAATTTTAGGAACAAGACGGCTTTCTCCGTTATACGGCCTACTAAAGATCTTCTCTTCAATGATATAAAGCTATTTTCTTTTAATTGGATTTATAGATGTACGTAGGAAATCATCTTTAAATAGAATAGAGTGGTTTAACCACCCTTGTAACGCTCTATCCCCTATTTTGTAACAATTCTAGCTCCTTGCTAGTTTCTAATCTAATAGCCGTTCAAAAAAAAGAAATTGGTATGGTTGGAGTGATGATGTGTTTCATAATTAGCATTTACTGATCAAGACTGCCATTGTCGAGGAAGAAAGGCGAGCAAACTTATCATCATAAGGGTAAGTATGTATATGGATGTGTGTATAGAATTATATCCATGAGCGATTTTATCATTACCATCCATGCTTAAATGCAACCATTAACTAAGTAGGTGTTTCAACGCTCCCGTATTACTCTCATCGAATTTATACCGGCCTTTCTCAATAGCTAAATGACCTTGACTATTACAGGGTTTGACATTTTCAATCAATGAATGCATATACCTTATCACAGGTCCTTATCAAGTATCAACAATTTGTCATTATTTGAGATGATCGTGTCGATGAGTAAGCTCGTATATATCAAAAGTTGAAAACAAAATTTCAAATAATAAGTCCCATCAAAGATTGCTTCATTTGATTTAATGTACTTTAAAATTTTCATAAAGTTGTATATCTTTATGATGATAACAAGACAACTCTTTAATATTATTCATAAAGAAATCAAAGACGAGTTAAAGTCAATGCTTCGCATATGTCCAACCATTTCGATACTCACATTATTGAGATAACAATTAAATTAATCTGGCTTGATGGTTTTTAATTTTCTGAACAGAAATTACAAATGTATGAAGTTCGAATTCCGAATTTCACCTTATCAATCATGTCCTTGGCCATTTCGCTCAATTCCCACTTGATTTTTATACTGCCTTGATGATAATCTATTTCACTAGAAAAGACGATTTTTTGTAAAATTATAATACTTGCTTATCTATGGCCCAACAAAACTTAAATTCTTAAGCAACTAACGTATGTACTGGGCACAGATGTTTTCTACCATTTGTTTAAGAAATTTTCACATCAACAATTTTAAAAATATGTTGTTATTAGATAATGAAGTTTTCGAACCACATCTGTTTAGCCTTCAGTATTGATTGAATTTAGATTCTCACGTTAGGGTATACAGAAGCGTACATCCATGTAATTTGTTGATACTCATTGTTTAACATATTGGAGTGAAAATTGCTGTTAATTTTGTCGAAAATTCCAACATACTTTTCGTGAGAACATCTCGAGTGGCGAATAGATCCATAGTCTATATGACATAACATATGGTAAGGCAAGGTTTTAGGAATCTTTATGTGCAAGAACATAAATACTAGATTAATATATATTTTTTGGAACAGTAAACTTTATATACAAAACTAGCCGAACCTAGCAAAACAAAGGATATTACAAGGTTTTTGTACAAGCTCTTATTGGATCGTTAATCCAGTCAAGCCATTTCAAATTGAGATTCCTACACCTATGTGATATCGATGTGTGCGATAATATTTTAATATCATTCCCAAGAGTGTCTTTGCAAGCTGGTTTTGAATTAATGGAAGCATGATCTTTTCATACATCTCCAAATTATCCAAGTGGTCGCCTTGATTACAACATCAAAACACGCCTTAACCGAGGAATTGAAGCTGACTGAATCACTCCAGTTAACAAAGAAGGTTTTGGATGTTGTTTGGCATGTCGACTAAACCCCGGCCACCGGATTTTAATCAAGAGCCATAAGTCACTTGCGGGAAGTTGATTAATAGATGTTGTAATGTTTCAAGGTCTCCATCACACACTATGGGCATCCAATTGAGTGGAGAAATGCTAATTACAACCTCTGTATAGACTAAAACAAATCATAGGAAAAATCTTAAAGCAAACCCTCCTTTCTCTGGCGAATTGGGAAAAAATGAACAAACCCTAATTAACTTAATTTTTTTCGTTCTCTTCTCTTAATTGGTTGTTGTTGGTTGATCTGTAACGGCTTTATTGATTTTTATTAACATTAAGTCGTTCCTAAGTCCCTGGTTGACCATAGTTACTCGTCAGATTAACTTTGTTCGATTAGGGTTTAACCGATTTTTAGGGTTTCATTTCGATTCATTCAATTCTTTTGAGTGTCATATTGTTTTGTTCGGTTTTACTCCTGACCTAAATTGCTTATAATATCTTTATCTTTCACTTGTTAATCGTCATGGTTATCAGTTGATTCATTAAGGTTTACAATCGGTTTTAGGGCTGTGTATATTTTGATCTGTTAGGGTTTACAATCGTTGTTGGTTCTACTTGAGTATTAACTGATTTGGTTAAGAGTATTCTATTGCTGTTTGCATGGTATCATCGTGAAGAATGGGTTCATGGATTTGGGAAGGAGGGATAGCAAGAGTAAGAAAAAAAAAGGGCAATATGGGGGGCAGGGGGAGGAAGATTCGAGCAATGGTTCGAAGGCTATGTGTTACTCAACTAATAGTCTTGTTACTGTGAATAATGAAAACACGAGTTCTGGAGGCAAAAATTTATGATATTGAACGTCAAAGGCTTGAAGGTAAGCTCGTGTTAGTGTGTGATGATGTGGAACCTTTAAAACCTTTGAATGCCAATAGTCAAGCTTATACAATGGAATCATATATTTGTCAAACATGTTTGGTACCCCTAATACATCCACCAAAGGGACAACTATTGGTCAAAACGATAATCCATCAAATAAAGGGTAGGATAGTTTTGTTAAGGCCATTGATGGTGCGAAATGGAATGGTAATGGGGCTGTTTCATATGTGAATCTTCTTAACGGAGAACAAAGTAATAAACTATTAATTTTCATACCTTATTAGCCCCAAATGGTAATGGAGCTGATGTTGCTATTTCATAGAAGTTGGTTCTTGAAGTTGATGAACGATTCAGCAATTCTGTTTATGGGTATTTCTTAGTCAAAAAAGTGGAATATTCGGTTGTGGAAATTATGTTAAGGGCACTTGGAGTAAAAATCCCTTGTTAGAACAATGATGAACTCTAAAGCCTTGTTTTTTTCCACGTTTAGTTCTAAGGATGGGATGGATGCAATGCTTAAAAATAGTCTATCGTTAATTCTTAATGCGCCATTAATTTTGAAAAGGTGGTAGCTGAATGCGAATTTATCAAAGGAGGACTCGTCTAACGTTCTCGTGTGGGTTAAACTCCATGATGTTACTCTTACTGCGCTTACGAAAGATGGGTTGAGTGCTATTGAAACTAAACTTGGTACACCATTGATGTTAGACACCTATACGACATCTACGTATACGAAGTCATAAAGTTGATGGAGTTATGCAAGAGCTATGACTGACTTACGGAGTTACGGGCTGATTTGGAGTTGAAAGATACTTCTGTGGTGGCAATCCTAAATATAGAGGATGATGGGTATATTTTGAACACTATTTGAATTGAGTACAAGTGGAAGCCACCTAGACGTTCAAATTTCAAGGTGTTTGGCCATGTATTTTTTTTTTTTTTGTAAAGGGTTTTCCCAATAAAATTTATTACTTCATAAAATATTTAAGTACAAAGGATGAGGGTGATTCCTATATACAGTAGAAACTCGATAAATTAATACTCAATTATTTAATAAACTCTCTAAGATAATATTTTTTGCCGGTTCCGACTCGGGGATAGGGTGTTAAATTAATAATTCGCTAAAATTATAAGATAATAAATTTTTGATAATTTCTTTAGACCCCATATAAAATATAAATTAATAATTCCTTATATATAGCATATTACATGTATGATTTATGAAGGTTTCTTGAAAAATGACTCAATTGTCTTTTGTTTTTTGTTGAAATCAATTTCCACTTGAATCTTGTCTCTAATTTTCTTTAGCATGGTAAGAACTTCTGGTGTTTGTAATTAAGTGAAAGTTTGAAAGGTGTTTGTAAACTAAGTATTCTATTATAGATTAATAAAATATTAATTAATATATAAATTAATAATTATTAATTTATCGATTAATTAATAACTCTTTTAATTAATAAATTTTGGTGGTCCCAAGTGTATTATATTATAGAGTTTCTACTGTATCTCCCCTCGTTACATTGGCAAAACTACTTCGTTATAGGAAGGTACACAAAGTGACTAGACTACTAAAGAAACAAGGAAACTATATCTTCCTACGACCTGAAACTCCGATATCCAAATTATCGCATATATCTTTAATTTTGTCAGGAATATACTAGCCTTCCTACATATCATCATCATATGGGTCTTCATCATAGTCACCATTCATAAGAATCCCTCAATTGTTCCATAAAACATTTACTCCTAAAACCAACCCTTTTTGAAGCCATAGAACGAGCCATATCATTATCAACAGATTCAACCTCATCTTCACTATAATGATTACCCGAATAATCAACTTTTTTAAGACCTTTACCATCATCATCCACAATAGTAACTTTCCCATCAATAATTAGCTTTTTAAGCTTCCCAATTTTCTCAACAATAGAAGTAGTAGTAGTTGTAACACCCCAAAAATCCGGTCCAGCGGAAGCATACATGTCACTTGGGTGCTACTCAATTGGTATCCCAACACAAGTACAAAGAACGGTTTTTACCTCAATCATTTAGAATAAAATTCATTAATAAAACAAGTTAAATTTACATTATTCAAAAATGATGCGGAAATAGGTCCATAAAATAAATAAATAAAGCGGTCCCAAATGTTTATCATAGTCGCCTATTACCATGCCCCTTGCCAAGCGCCTCCAGAAGTAAGCTATCGCATTAAACCTGAGAAATACATGCTAAAAGTTTCAACACAAAAGTTGGTGAGTTCATAGGTTTATTAGTTAAACCACGAAGCTGTAAAAATGATGTGTAGGACTATAGTGAGCAAGATATACAAATGTGAGCACATAACAAACTAACAATAGTTAAACCTTAGACTGCAAACACGCATAAATGATCCACACATAGACTGGGTGCCACTTCCCAAATTCATCTTGGATGCCACTTCCTAAAATGTTTACTGGGTGCCACTTCCCAAAATATATGCAATCAATGCATCACTAAACAGTTGCGCATGTTCAAGTCAAGTCACACAAATTGAATTCACATAATAAGGCACATATTGCAATCAAAATGCACATATTGTCCACGATCATGAAAAACAGTTGATCACAGCATGATAAACATTTGAAAAGCATTAAGTTTAGTTAAAAAGAACGAGCATGTATTCTCCCTCAAAACAGTTATAAAACAAGTAAAAGTATGGGCCATGAACTCACCTTAGCCACAGCAATGCAAATATCACAACTGACACAACTGGCATTTAGAGCTAATCACAATGGTATCCAGGAGACAGGCACAATGGTACCAAGCAGTATGAGCACAAATGTACAACCTAATACGCATATAATTATCTCAAAATACGGCTCGTACAATAATAAAGTCTATAAAAGACAACGTGTTGTAGTCTTCGTGGATTACTCAATTCATTACTTATGAAAGGTTAGTATCAACGTTTCATGTGGTGGTAAGAAAATATAGACTCAAAACGCAACTCACGCCAAAAGGAAAAGACCTCAACATAGTCGAGACATACTGACTAGAACTCAAGTCGGGAAGACATGACATGGAGAAGTCAAGAATATGACAACCAAAGAATATGACTACAAAATAAGTCCCTCCATACATTTCGGTATTTTCCCCATAACCCCAAATAGCTTAGAAATAATCAATGATATGTTAGAAAGTTAATTTAAGTTTTGTAAGAAAACTCAATTTAGTATTTCTATTAGCAGAAGTTTACAAGTAAATAACACCATGATTTTTCGATTAAAAATATTCGCAACACAATTTAATAAAAGTATCCATTGATTATTGGTCATTATTTACTTATTGTATATTCGTTACCAATCAAATATATTAAATTCGTTACAAGTCTGATATATTGTATTCGTTTCAAGTTCAATAAGTCCAAAATGTCCAACGTAAATCCAATTGTCCAAATATTATGAATACGATACAAGTCTAATTGATTCAAGTCCCAATCCGATATTACAGTCCCTTAAGTATATCCAAGTCCAAACCAAGTATAAATCCCCAAATTCACATTCAAGTCCCAATCCGATACTACAAAGAAGAAGGCCGCTGATGTGGCTAGTACGAGTGGTACGAAGATTACTACATCAAACCGGTTTGATGCCCTTCATATAGATGATATTGATGACTTTGGCATTCCTACCAATGAAGTGACTAAGGATGTGAATTCTGGTATTCCAAAGGAAGCTAAAGAGGACGGGTCTTTAGAGACTAATAATGCATCACAAGAACCGCTTGTGAGTAATTCAATGGGAACAAAGGAGGTTGGTTCTACTCCTATAGTTGAAAAAATTGGAGAGCTTGAAAAGCTACTTATTGATAGGAAAGCTACTCTTGTAGATGATGATGGTCATCCTATTCTAAAGGTTGATTATCTGGCTACTTCTTCTACAAAGAGGGTTAACCCATTCTCTAATATGGGAGGGATTGTTGTTTCAGACAGTGATGAAGACGAGGTTGTAAATACGTTTGATGAGTCCATGAACCTATTTGGTGGTGGTCATGATCATGAAGATGATTATGATCACTATGATTATGATGACTATGCGGATCAGGTCTACGATCTTCCAGGGAATTTGGATGCTCCATATGATACGTATGGTATCAAGCTCCAAGGTCTTGGCAGAAAATAATTTTGTTTGCAAAGAAGTCTAATGGTATCTTTTGAGTAGTGGTTTTTTCTTATTTAGAGAATTGGAAATATCTTGTTATGTAAGTTTTTCTGCCTATGTAACGGGCTGAGATATGGGATTCACCCATATCCTTTGTACTTAAATGTTTTTTGGAGTAATATATTTACGTACCGGGTCTTTTGACCTTTTTACCTAAAACATTTACCGAAACATACCAACGATCTAAGAGTCAAAACAATGAACTTCGTTAGTCAAATATATTTTGACACAACACTTTTATAATCACGCACTTTTAATATCAAACACACCCTTCTTATACTAATATAAGGACGAACATTGAAATAAATGGATAGTTTAGGGGAAACAGAATGAAATATACCATAGGGACCAGTTTGTAATTTGCGTAATCTTTCACGAAATGAGGTTCGGGGCTCGTTTAGGTGAGTAAACGGAAGATTCATAATGTGGCAATAACTCCATCGGGATCAAAATAATCATTCCGATAAAAATGACTATAAATATGCCTCATATCTCAAAGTAAATAAAAGGGTCAAATCTATTCGTGGTTTCTCCGAATAAAAAGGCATCGGGAAAATTACGGGTTGTCACACTAGTGCTAATAGTTTCAATATTCCAGAAGGAAGAGCCACTAGCATTTGCCCTATTACTAGCCGAATTTGAATTCCCCCCATTGGTACACAACTCTATCATTTTCAACCAAATTAAGCACATCAAATAAGTTCGAATTACTAACTCCTTTAGTAGGCTCCACACCTTTCTTCTTACTAGAGTTGGATGTGGGCTTTTTTTTGAAACAGGTCTGTACTTTTTATAGGTTTAAAACCCAGTTTCAGACCAATCATATCGGAACACCTTTAGGAGCCTGCCTAGGCCTCTTCAAGTTCTTCATCACACCCAAACCATGATTTTTCGGACATTCCTCCTGAATATGACATAAAACCTTACAACACGCACATCTAGAGGGTTTCCACTCATATTCAACATGAACAGTACATGTATAAACCCTTCTCTAGAAAGTTTAGGCATAGCCACCATAATAGTAACTTTCCACTCGACATCATCCCGAACTTCAATCATTACTCTAGCATAGCTTGACCTACCCCATGATTGGATGCACATGTCAAATGCGTAAGAATCAAGCATCAAAGTGTTGGTTTAGTTGTTGCGTGTGTTCCTAGAACAGGGTGCAGATAATCAATGAGTACCAGATATCACTTGAAATCGTGTTATCACTTTCCAATAGAAACTATTCGACCCTATGCCTGGGTTACGCGATTATCTCTATGAGATAAGACCAGGTGGTGTTCTTGTTTAAAGAACAAATCAAGAACCTGTTCACAAGCTCGAGCTCGAGCTTGGGCTCGACTAATTTATATGATGTTTTAAAGAAAACAAAATTAAAATGGAGCTCGGCTCGTTAATTACATAAGGCTCGAGCTTGTTTACTACTTTTAAGCTCGTTTATACGTATTGACAATATATATACGTATGATCTCTATTTATAATAGAGATTAATCAAACCCCAGCCTATGGAATTATAAGTGATTAACGGCTCATTAATCATACCATTATAGTTTCCATAATAGAAGAGATTAGTGGTTATACCAGCAGTACTAACTTATGCCCAGCAGCATGGTTGTCAGGATCCCGATCCTGATCTTAGGATCTTACGATTTTACGATACTGCAAAGCGAAAACGATCTGGATCTTACATAGGATATTTGAAAGCTTAAGATCTTATACGATCCCGATCTTGACCATAGGATCTTAAGATCTAATCCGATCCGATCCTACTTTTCTCGGATAACAAACTAAAAAACTGCACATTTCTAGATTATTTCTTATAGAATTTAAAAAATAACATGTCAATCTTATTAAACATTTCATAATCATAATTTACGACAACATTTTAATGCAACATTCATGTAACTTTGTTTTTATAATATATAATAATTTGTAAATTTGTATAATATTACAAAAACTATTAAGAAAATAACATTATAGTAGGATCTTACGATCCCGATCTGATCTTACGATCACAATCTTGCAAAGACGAAAACGATCCTGGGTAGGATCCCGATCTTGAAAACCTTGCCCAGCAGTACCAACTTATGCTCAGCAGTACTAACTTTGCCCAGCAGTACTAACTTTACCCATCAGTACTAACTTTAGTACTAGCAGTAGTAATATTAGTGCTAGCAGCATTAACTCCATAAAGGATTAAACCTTCTGATGAGTTACTCCAAACCACTATTAGAGTCAGGGTAGTCAAGGACCTGATGGGTGTACACTCCGTACCTCCAAGCCCATTACTAGGTGTAAACTGATCCCTCAAATACACTAAATTTTCCAACAATCCTTACCAAATTTAGCTCACTTCCTTTTTCATGAAAAATAAACATTAAATAAAACATGTGCATAAATAAAAATATCTTGAAGATTGAATTCCATTACACGTTCAAATATTCGAGAATCAGAGTGTTCTAAGAATTGAACCCTTCAACCCATTTGAATACTTGAGGATAAAATACACACAAGTTTTTAAACACTTAAATGATCTTGACACTATATAAGCCATGTGTCCATATCCAATTCATAAATGTTGTAAAAGCTAAAAGTCCATGGCTCCCTGAAGCAAAAATCTTCAACATTCACCTAGTTGGTTCCTTATAATTTATGGTCCTGCTTAGCACTTTTTTAAAGAAATTAACCATTGAGAAGTAAAGACTCCATCCTCCTTTTCAGCAGGTAAAAAGCACAACCTTAGGATGTTTGAAAAACATGTGCTTCAGTCCACTAAATGTTCAGCTTTCCACATTGAACTCAGCTCCCAAGTTTCTTTAAGAGGGAGTTGGGTGTCTTAGCATTCAGTGACTAAGTCGGACTTTAAACCCATCCCTTTAGCAGACTTTAAAACCAAATCTCTAGCCAAACCCTTCATTAAGTGATTAGCTAAATTTTGTTGAGATCTAACAAACTCTATAGATACCACCCATTCATGATAAGCTCACGAATCATGCTATGCCTGACACCTACGTGTCTAGACTTCCCATTGTATATCTGGCTATAAGCCTTTGCCAATGTAGTTGCACTATCACAACGGATAGAAATAGGTGTTATAGGTTTAGGCCACAATGGAATCTCATGAAGCAAGTTTTCAACCATTCATCTTCTTTACTAGCAGCTGCTAAAGCCACAAATGCAGATTCCATTATTGAATTGGTGATGCAAGTTTGCTTCTTGGATGCCCAAGAAATTACACCTCCACCAAGTAGTAATACCCAGCCACTGGTAGATGAATTATCTTCAGTGTTACTGATCCATCTTGCATCAGTGTATACTTCTAATACTGAAGGATAACCAGTATATGAGATATTATAATCCATAGTCTTCTTCGGATACTTCAGTACTCTATAAACTGCTTGCCAGTGATTAGCACTAGGATTACTACTATACTTGCTCAGTTTACCCATTGCAAAACCAATATCAGGTTGTACAAGTCGGCATACATTAGGCAGCCAATCACCCTAGAATACTCAAGTTGAGATACAACTTTATTAGCATTAGGCATCAAATTCTTACTTGTATCCATAGGAGTACTCTTTGGAGTACAATCAAAGTAATTAAATTTCATGAACACCTTCTCAATGTAATGAGACTTGGAGATATAAATTCTTTTACTTTTATGTTTAATCCATATACCAAGGATAACATCTGCCTCCCTCATGTCTTTCATGGAGAACTTTGATGAAAAAAATTCTTTTGTCAGGTCAACTTGATTTTTTTAGTGCAAAAGATCAACATGTCATCAACATATAGGCAAATGATGACTATTTTACCAGATTCATTAAATTTTCTATATACACATTTGTCAGCTTGGATAAGTAAATAACCACTAGACAAAATCACTTCATCAATTTTTGATGCCATACTTAGGTGCTTGTTTTAGTCCATAAAGAGACTTAATCAGTTTACGCACCTTGTTTTCATTGTCAGGCATGATGAAGCCTTAAGGTTGGTTCATATAAACCTCTTCATCTAACTCATCATTAAAGAAATCTGTCTTCACATCCATTTGATGAATAATAAGATTTTGAATTAATGCCAAAGCAATCAGTAATCTTATGATACTAATACGAGCCACAGGGGCATAAGTATCAAAATAGTCTATCCCTGACTTTTGTTTAAAGCCCTGAATGACTAGTCTAGCCTTGAACTTTTCAATAGTTCCATCTACCTTCATTTTCCTTTTGAAAATCCATTTGCAAGCTAGAGGTTTGCAACCAGGTGGTAGATCAGCTAACACCCAAGTGTTGTTTCCCATGATGGAATCCATTTCATCATTAAGTGCTTCTTTCCAGAAAACAACATCCTAGGACTTCATTGCTTCATCAAAAGTTTTGGGATCATCTTCAACAATAAAGCAATAGGAGTAATGGTCAGAGACCTCATCCCTTGTTCTTTCAATTAAATATAATTGAAACTCGGGTCCAAATGACTTTGGAGTCATGATCTTATTGCTCCTTCTGAGCTTAGGTTCAGGTTATTGTACTACAACCTCATCAGAGACCTCTGAAACACCAATGTCATTAGATCCATTAGAAATCCTTTGACTTGGTCTAGGGACTAATGAGAACCTATTGTCATCAAAGATTGCATCCATTGATTCAATTATTGAGTTAATTGAAATAGACTCATTAGGTTCAATAACATAGAACCTATATGCCTTGGAATGCTCAACATATACAACAAAGATGCATTCAATGCCTCTTTCACCCAAAGTTTGTTGCTTTAGATCTGGAAGTCTTACAACAACCCTACAACCCTAAACCCTACGAAAGTTCATGTTGGGTTTTCTTTTAGTTCAGTGTTCATAAGGGGTAACCTTGTTCCTTTTATTGGGAACCCTATTCAATAAATAGCAAGCTGTTAACATAGCTTCACCCCAAAACCCTGAACTCAGTCTTGAATAGGACAACATGGAATTAACCATCTCTTTCAGTACCCGGTTTTTCCTTTCAGAGATTCCATTTTGCTTAAGAGTATAGGGAGCGGTTGTTTTATGGATTATACCAACAGACTGAAAATACAAAGTATCCATGTACTCACCTCCCTATCAGTCCTTAATCTCTTGATTAGGAAATCTTGTTGCAATCCAACTTCAGTTTTAAATACTTTAAATTTATCTAATGCTTCATCCTTAGTATGTAACAAATAAACATAATAAAACCTAGAAGCATCACAAATAAATGTTACAAAGTATTTCTTATTCCCTAATGAGGGAGTAGCATGTAAATCACATAGGTCACTATGAATCGGTTCCAAAACTTTAGTTTCACGTTTTATACTTTGAAATGGTTTCTTAATTGTTTTGGTCATCATGAGAGTTTTGCACTTTTCAGTGTCCATATCATAGGCTGGAATTAACCCATCCTTAGACATATCTTACATTCATTTAAAGTGTACAAGGCCAAGTCTAGCATGCCATAGGGTTGAATCTTTTGGTTTAGAGGTTGTCATAATGACTGAATTACCAATATCATTAACAATATTAAGCATGAACATGTGATTACATAATTAGCCAAAACCAATAAACACACCTTGTTTAGACAAAACAAACTTATCAGATTCAATCACTTTTTTATAACCACAAATATTCAAAACACTACTAGAAACCAAATTTTTTCTAATATTAGGAACATGTAAAACATTAAACAAAGAAACAAACTTTCTAGAGCTAAATCTTAAATCCACACTTCCTCTTCCATGCACCAGAGCTGTTGACTCATTTTCTATATGAAGAATAGAACAATCATTCAGTGACTCATAGGTCTTGAACCAGCTTCTATCTTTACACACATGTACTGTTGCACCAGAGTCAACCCACCACGCAACATCATCATCCTTCACAAAGTATACCTCAGATATATATGTAACATAATAAATCTGAAAAGACTTATTAAACAATATCTGACCTTTCAGAGGGTTGGTTGAACCAGTCCCTGAACCACTTGTGCCTGATCCATTGGCTTTATTGCCAATTTTAAGACCCTTACAATCCTTCCTAATGTGTCCAGTTTTCCCACACTTCCAACAAGTAGCTTTTGGCTTCTTATTAAGATCACCTTTGGTGTTATCCTGATGCTTACATTTTCCCTTTTTTTTTATTGTACCTAGTGGAGTTGTTATGCTCTACCATATTGACAACCAGTAGCATTGTTACTCTTTGGCTTGTCACTGTCTTGCGCTCTGAGTGAATCCTCAATGCGTTAATGACTGCCCAACTCAACAAAAGTTCATTCCTCCTTTTTATGTTTCAATAATTTGCTTGAAATCTTTCCAAAAATGAGGGAGTTTATCAATGAAAAAAAGAGATTGAAATTGCCTCATCCATGTGCATTTTGTGTTGTGTGAACTGACAAAGTATACTAGGAAGTTCATTATATTGTTCCATGACAGGTATAGAATCGACCATTTTGTAATTTGTAAAATTACTCACAAGGAACTTCTCGCTAGAGGCATAAGTGTTTCAATTTGGTACATGTACTTCTTTAAAGTTATAGAATAGCAATGTACTTTTCATAAATGTTCCAATTTGGTACATTCGATGACGTACCAAATTATAACACTTACAGAAACTACATTGCTATTCTATAACTTAAAAATGTACACGTACCAGAACGTGACACTTTGAAAATTATATTGCTATCTTACAACTTAAAAAAAATACACATATCAAAACGTAACACTTTATAAAATACATTAATATTCTATGACTTAATCCTTTTTCCTATTGCGACACTTTCAGTATGTGTCACTATTATAGCAGCTTTTTAACCCTTTTAGTATTTAAATCAGAATATGAGTAAAAACCAATATAATTTTGAGAGTACCTAAAGATTGCTAAAATGTGTTCCTTTAGTGATTAAATTTATATAAAAAATAGATGATTTAAATGATAAGGGATATGGAGGAATGTAATAGTATTATTATGGTATATGCGAATATGTGATACTTTATCATATATGCTTAGATGATTGAGACATAAATCTATCATATTAACTTAACAGTTGCTTCTTGTTTTATATAAAAGTTTTAAGCAGACATTTTTACCAAATCATCACGAATTTATTAGGCATTAATACAAAGGCTACGTTTTTCAGACTAATTAAGCAGGTAGGACTAATGTAAAAAAGTTAAATGATACATATATGCTTTGTTGAATGTTCTATTGTTAAGTACGCAAATAATGTAGTTTGTGATGTAAGACTAGCTAAAAAACGTTGAATTTGTTGAATTATAAATAAGATACTATAATTAATATAATGATGTACAAGGAGAATGTTTTGTTAATTATGTGGTAAGCAAACCTTTGGGGCAATTGATAAGCCCTAATAACACTATCTATAAATGTCGTATATGAACCGTAAGGGCCTTTCTCAAACCGAGATACCCAAGACTTTTTAACAAAATGGATATAACTTGAAGTTCCAAAATGATTTTATCAAAAGTGTATTCTAGACCGTATGTTATATTATTTAGATTAATTAGCATCCGCACATTAAGGTGTGGACACCCTTTGCAATACCGCCATAATGGTCTAGCTGGTCGGAAATGGATTCGACCACGATCTATCATGGCTTCCTCTTCGTTCCATTCATTGGCAGCGTTACACTCACACAAACATAACATTATATGTGCACTATCACAGCTCCTACAAGGGATGGCAGACAATGAATAAACAACAGCTTGATGAGTAAATGCTTGTACTGTTACGGAAATCTACGTCACTACTAGCCAAAACAAGTTATTTGTACAAATCAGTAGAACGGCAAGTTAAGGTTATCAGACCACAATATTTCCTGAAATTAGTAATTGGCTAGAGAAAAGGAAATTATAAGGAGTGTGAACATACACGACCTAGGTTAATGGACCAATCAATCTAGCTGACTGAGATTAGTTACTCAATTCATATGAACCTCATCACTATTCGTTTCGTTCTACGGTTTCTATAGATTAAATTTGTCCGAGTATTTCACAAAGTTCAAGTATCTTTTCCTCCCTGCTATTTCATTTATCGAGTTTTCAAGGTTGTAAAAACTTCCGCTGGCCATCCACCATTTGGCAATGGCTTTCCATTATTCTAGAACACTTCGTGAATAGATCCATACCGTACATTTAACGGCAACATTTACTATCCCTCACTTAAGTAATTTTCAAAGGTTAAAAACGCTCATTCTACAATAGTCAGAAATAACCTCAATCGACAAAATAACATCTAAAGAGAAGTTTAATTAAGGTATTATATATGTTCCTTGTAACTGAGACCAGGTGTGTTGCCACCGAAAGTATCTTTTGGGATATCTGATAAGCCGAGACACCATTTCTTTTACGTGTATGCGGAAAACTGGAATATTCAAACATAACTTATAATCACAACCTTTTGAGAATCCCCACAAGCTCTTCTCATTTGTCAACCCCATAAGAATATTCAGAAATACAACTATTAACCCTTTTAGACATGACATACGAATTATTAGTTATAAAATAGTATGTTTATTGGCCAGTCTCATAAGCCCTATATAAACAATCTGGATCATCATTCCCAAAAATATCACTAAAACAAAAACAAAACAAATACAACTCATACAATGCCTGAGATTGAAGGTTCTCCTGGTACTTCCATGCATGGAGTCACTGGTCGGGAACCAGTGCTTGCCTTCTCTGTTCGATCTCCGGCTGTTCACATTGACCGTACTGCAAAATTTGACTTACCTGTGGACTCTGAACATAAAGCGACAGTTTTTAAACTGTTCTCTTTTGCAAACCCTCACATGAGAACCTTTCATCTCTCGTGGATCTCTTTCTTCACCACCTTCATTTCTACTTTTGCTGCGGCTCCCCTTGTCCCCATCATCCGGGATAACCTTGACTTAACCAAAGCCGACATAGGGAACGCTGGTGTGGCCTCGGTTTCTGGTAGTATTTTTTCGAGGTTGGTCATGGGTGCGGTTTGTGACATGATGGGACCTCGTTATGGATGCGCTTTCTTGATCATGCTTGCGGCACCAACTGTCTTCTGCATGTCATTTGTTAGTGATGCTAGTGGCTACATAATCGTTAGATTCATGATTGGGTTCTCTTTGGCAACATTTGTCTCCTGCCAGTACTGGATGAGTACCATGTTTAACAGCAAAATTATTGGGCTGGTAAATGGGACGGCAGCCGGATGGGGGAACATGGGTGGTGGTGCCACGCAACTCTTGATGCCGGTGTTATTTGAGATAATACAGAAGGCGGGTGCATCACCATTCGTGGCGTGGAGGATTGCTTTTTTCATACCAGGCTGGCTTAATGTGATCATGGGGATATTGGTGTTAACTCTAGGTCAAGATTTGCCTGATGGTAACCTTGGTGCCCTTCAGAAGACGGGTGATGTAGCGAAGGATAAATTCAGCAAGGTACTATATATGTTCAAAAATAGACATCTTGGTGAAGATTTCCTTTTTACTTTATTCTTTTTGTATATGTTGACTAATTTGTTTGCGGGTATTCAGATATTATGGTATGCTGTCACAAACTATCGGACATGGATCTTCGTTCTTCTTTATGGCTACTCGATGGGTGTGGAGTTAACAATTGACAACGTCATTGCGGAATACTTCTATGACAGGTATAATTTCAGATTCGACCTAGCATGGGACAAGCAAAAATAAAAAATAAAAGGCAATTTGTGTGACAAAATTTTAAATTTAGAGTCATTATTACTAAAATTTCAAAAAGATATGTAGAGTACAACGTATTAAGGACTCACCTGTTTGAATAATGTATAATTCTAGATTCGACCTAAAGCTTCACCTTGCTGGGATCATTGCTGCCTGCTTTGGAATGGCAAACCTTCTAGCTCGTCCCTTCGGAGGGTTCACATCTGATTACATGGCGACAAGGTTCGGAATGCGAGGTCGGTTATGGAACCTGTGGCTCCTCCAAACCGCAGGAGGTGTTTGTTGTGTTTTCCTCGGCCTAGTGAACTCGCTACCATTAGCCATTACCTTTATGATGCTTTTCTCAATCGGAGCACAAGCGGCATGTGGAGCCACATTCGGTATTGTCCCCTTTGTTTCTCGACGATCACTTGGTATTATATCTGGAATGACTGGAGCTGGTGGTAACTTTGGTTCGGGGCTAACCCAATTGATATTCTTTGCGAATGCATCCCTTTCAACCCCTGACGGGTTGACATATATGGGTATCATGATAATATGTGCTACACTTCCGGTTGCTTTTGTTCACTTCCCGCAATGGGGAAGCATGTTTTTACCTCCAAGTAAACACATCGTTAAAGGTACCGAAGAGCATTATTATGTTTCAGAATGGACTGAGGAAGAGAGAAAGAAAGGGATGCATCAAGCAAGTATCAAGTTTGCGGAAAACTCCCGCACAGAGCGAGGAGGGAAGGTTGCGTCGGCAGCAACACCTCTGACCAACACTCCTAACCATGTTTGATTTTATAAAAAAAATCAAAATGGTCCTGATTAATTTGAATAATTGCGTAATTTGCAAGGAACAAGAAAATGTTACGTGTTTTTTACAAATTGTATTGCTCAAAGTATGCATATAAGTTTTGAGCCTACGATTTCCTTGTTTCCAAATTGTATTACTTTATAATTTTGTGGTGGATTTTTTTGGGGTGTTTTTATTAACTTCAATACCAATTCTGTTTTTATTTTAAGAAATTGTTTTAGTTTTATGGATTTGTGTTGAAATATAATCCAATATTCCCCAATGTTGTTTTTTGTTTGTTGTCTTATGTTTCAGGTTTGGCCCAAGCCCATTGTCTCTCTCAAGCCCATGTCTGAAGCCCAGGATCAAGCCTTATCTCACCCCGCTCCTCTTTTGTCCGTTGAGGGTGCTGGGATATAAATAGTCTCTTATCTCTTATTTTAGGGTTAGGAGAGTATTATTATTATGTGAGCCGTTCTCACGGATCTCTCTCTCATTTTGTACATCAGATCTTGAGACTTTGTCTCAAGATCATATCTATCATTTATCTTTCAATTTTATCTTGTAAAACTATTATCAAGTTAGATAATAGGGTCACACCAGAGTAGCTGTGGTGATCGTTAGTTGTTCTCTTATTCCGCTGTTGAACTTTGGTTGGTTTAAGTAATATAAAGGATTTGGTTTCTGCATATCATGTTTTTCTACATGGTATCAGAGACAGGTTGTCTTTGGTGATTCGGGTGCTGTGGGGATCCTGTTGTTATTGGTGGTTGAAGGCTTTGTTGCCTCCTAGACTAAGTGAATCTAGGAGAAACAAAGTTGCTCGTGGCTTGGAGGTTCTGTTTCTTCCTAGACTAAGAGAATCTAGGAGGAACAGTTCGATTGTGCTGCGGATATAGCTCTGTAACACCTCTTATCCCTTGTTTTGGGATTTACTTGTTATCTGTGGTGGTATAAGGTGTTGTTGGTTCTTTGCCTTGTTTTTTATTACCTTGTGATTGTTTGTTTACTGTTTCTATGGCTGAAACTGGTGATTCTGACAATGAGAGTGTCAATGATTCTGTCACTCTTATTGGTAAGCTTGATGTTAGTAATCCTTTACATTTGCATCCCAATGACTCTGCTGTGCTTACTGTTATCTCTGTCAAACTGAGAGGAACTGAAAATTATCAAGTTTGGGCTAATGCTATGCTTCTTGCCCTAGAGGGAAAAAAACAAAATTGGCTTTATTGATGGTACCTGTATAAGGTCCATCATTGATGAGGTTTTGGGTAAGCAATGGGATAGAGTTAATGCTGTTGTCTTAGGATGGATTTTGAATTCTGTTTCTGAGGAGTTATTCCTTGGTCAAATTTTCTCTAAAAAGGCTAAACATGTTTGGAATGAATTAAAGGAAACCTATCATAAAGTTGATGGATCTGTGATATTCAATTTGCATCATAAAATCGGTACCTTGAAACAAAATGGATCTAATTTGTCTGACTATTATCATAAGTTGAATGCTCTGTGGAAACAGTATGATGCTATGGTTGAGTTGCCTAATTATGTGTGCACTGCTTCTAGTGAATTTAAAAAACATAATCAACTGTTGAAACTTATGCAATTTTTGATGGGTCTTGATGAGTCCTACATGAGTATTAGGAGTTCTATTTTATCTAGAGAGACCTTACCTGATGTTAAAGGGGCTTATGCCATCATCTCTAGTGAGGAATCTCACAGAGTGGCTTCTGGTACTAATTCTGATCCCTCTCTAAAGGGTCAGACCTCTGCCTTCTTGGCCAGTGGTCCTGCTAGAAACAACTTTCAAATAAATCAGAACCCTTATACTTATGGCAAACCTGTTACCACTAATTTCAGACCTAATACCAACACTGGGTTCAGACCTAGTAGTCCCAATGTGATAAGACCTAATGTGCCTACTAACTCTGATGTTGTGTGTGAAAATTGTGGTTACACTGGACATACTATAAACAGATGTTTTAAAATCATTGGGTATCCCGCTGATTTTGGAAAAAAGAAAGGGGGACAAGGTGGTAAGGGTAAAAATGTTGCTTACACTTCTGTTGGATCCTCTGGGTCTGACAGTGGTACTGGATCCTCTGGGTTCACTGATGAGCAACTTGCCACCTTACTCTCTCTTATTAAGGATAACAAAATGTCTGAGAAAAATGCTCAAGCCAACATGGCAGGTACTTATTTTAATTCTAGCAAACTCTTCAATGAAAACTTTGATAAATTTTTCTGTTCTAGTTCTAGCTTAATGACTAAGTTGAACTATGTTGGGAAGGTTGTGGACTTTGGTGCTAATCAACATATGACCAATAATGAGAAAGAGTTGGATAATGTTTATGATATTTCTCATCTTAATATCAAAGTTTCTCACCCAAATGGCACTAGTGCCATCATTACTAAAATTGGAAACCTGAAACTTGGAAATGGTCTTGTCCTGTTTGACGTGCTTGTGATCCCTGATTATTGTGTGACCTTGATTTCTGTTCATAAACTTGCTAAAGATAATAAGATCTTGGTTGTGTTTGATGAAAGTAAATGCTTCTTTGTGAATCAGGATTTGAATCAAAAAATCATTCTGGGGATTGGTAAACAATGTGGTGGTTTATACTATTTAGATACTGAAGGTACTAAGTGTGATGATATTGACATTAATTAAAAGTGCTCATTATCTGCTTATGATTGGCATTGTAGACTTGGCCACCCTGGTGACCCTGCTCTTGATGTTCTAAAAGATCATTTAAAAATTAAAAAGAATGATAAATATGAGATTTGTGAAACATGCCAAAGAGCTAAACAGACTAGGGAACCTTTCCCTTTAAGTGATCATAAGTCTAAAATGCTTGGTGATATTGTTCATCTTGATCTGTGGGGTCCGTATAAGGTGGTCAGTCACTCTGGCCATAGATATTTTCTTACCATTGTTGACGATTATACCAGAGCTGTGTGGGTGTACCTTATTAAATCCAAGGATGAAGTTTTTGATTCAATTAATATCTTTTACAATTTGATTAAAAATCAATTCGAAAAGACGGTTAAAGTGTTTAGAAGTGATAATGGGACTGAGTTTCAAAATCAAATCTTTAACAAGTTTTGTGATAACATGGGGATTACACACCAAACGTCTATTGCCTACACCCCACAGCAAAATGGTGTGGCTGAAAGGAAACACAGACATCTCTTAAATATGGCGAGATGTCTTATGTTTCAGGGGGGAATACCCTTAAGGTTTTGGACTGATTGTGTGCTAACTGCTGCATATCTTATTAACAGATTGCCTTCTTCTGTGCTAAATGGAAAATCTCCTTATCATATGATTTATAATTCCAGTCCTAATCTCTCTCTTATCAGAATGTTTGGTTGTCTTTGTTTTGCCACTATTCTTAATAGTCATGACAAGCTTACCAGCAGATCTGAAAAATGTGTTATGATGGGTTATTCTAGTTCTCAAAAAGGATACAGGCTATATAGTCTTGATAGACGTCAATTTTTTGTCTCTAGGGATGTTAAATTCTTTGAGTCCATATTTCCTTTTAAGGAATCTATATAAAATGGTATTAAGAATAAGCATACTGAATCTGATGTTCTTCATGATAATAACCTGTTGAATTTTTTTGATCTAAATAACCCTGAGCTTCCTAATGATGATGAACGTGTTGCATCTAGACATAATAGTGACCATGAGTCACAAAGTGAAGATAGCCCCGCTGCAACTCTAGGCGACAATGGGTACACTGGAAATGATCCTTCTGGATCACCCAGTGATGCCATTGATGCCAGGCTGCATGATGTTGAGGCTACTACACCTGCTGAAAAACCTATGTCTGAAGGAAATGTTGATGCCAACATTAATGCTCAGGGTACTCAAACCATAAGAAGATCTTCTAGAACTTCTGTGTTTCCCAAAAATTATAATGACTTTGTTGTTAAAACCAATGTCAAATACGGGATTGAAAAATATGTTGGGTACTCTAAATTAAACAGTGAAAACTTCTGTTTTGTGACACAACTTAATAAAAACTCTGAACCTAAGTCCTTCTTGGAGGCATCTCAAAACCCTTTATGGGTTGATGCTATGAACTTAGAAGTTGTTGCTTTACTTGAAAATGACACTTGGGAAGTTGTTGAATTACCCATTTGCAGAACTGCCTTAAACTCCAAATGGCTGTGGAAACTTAAATATAAATCTAATGGGGAAATTGAGAGATACAAGGCTAGACTTGTTGCCATGGGCTGTGCTCAAAGGGAAGGGGTTGATTATGATGAAACTTTCTCTCCTGTTGTTAAAATGGTTACCGTTAGATGTGTGCTTAATATTGCTGTTGTGAATTCCTGGCCAATTTTCCAACTTGATGTTAATAATGCATTTTTATATGGTGAGCTTGATGAAGCTGTGTACATGAAACCCCCTCAAGGGTTTTATGTTGGTGATAAGAACCTTGTTTGCAAACTTAAAAAATCTATTTATGGGCTTAAACAGGCTCCTAGACAATGGAATGCTAAACTCACATCTGTGCTTATTGAAAATGGATTCAGTCAAAGTAAATCTGATTATTCCTTGTACACTAAATGTGATAATGGTGTTTTCCTTGTTCTCCTTGTTTATGTTGATGATATTATTGTGACTGGAAATAATCTTGATGAAATTGAAAAATTCAAAATGTTCTTGAAAAGTAAATTCAAGATAAAGGATTTGGGAAAGCTTAATTACTTCCTTGGTATAGAAGTGGTTGACTGTGAAAATGGCATTTGCCTGAATCAAAGGAAATATGTCCTTGATTTGTTGTCTGAATATGGTATGCTTGCCTGTAAACCATCTAAGACTCCTTTAATGGCTAAATTGTCCATATCTAATCTTGCCACTGATACTGATCCTGCTCTGGTGAACATTGTTGACTATCAAAAACTTATGGGAAAGCTTATATATTTAACCAATACCAGACCTGATATATCTTATGCTGTGCACTGCCTTAGTCAATTCACGCATTCTCCATTATCTTCTCATCTTAAGATTGCTTTTAAAATTTTGAGATACCTTAAAGGATCTCCTGGTCTTGGCATTCAAATTGCCAAGAATGTTGGAGTGTCTCTTAAAGGATACTCTGATGCTGATTGGGTCAAGTGCATTGTCACTAGAAAGTCAGTTACTGGCTATTGTGTGTTTATGAATGAGAACCTCATTTCTTGGAAGAGTAAGAAACAAAATACTCTCTCCAAATCTTCTGCTGAGGCTGAATATAGAGCCCTTGCTTCTTTAACCAGTGAAATCATCTGGATTGTAAAAATTCTTAAGGATTTGCAATGTATGAATTTTTTACCTGTTGATATGCACTGTGACAGTAATTCTGCTATAAAAATAGCAGCTAACCCTGTTTTTCATGAGAGAACTAAACACCTTGAGATTGATCTCCACTTTGTGAGAGAAAAAATCTTAAATGGGGTTGTTAGAACTGTAAAAGTAGATTCAGCAAATCAAATTACTGATATCTTCACAAAAGGGTTGGACATTTCTCAGCATTATTCTCTGGTTCAAAAACTGGGGATGATTGACATCTTTGGAATATCGGATTAAGGGGGGATGTTGAAATATAATCCAATATTCCCCAATGTTGTTTTTTGTTTGTTGTCTTATGTTTCAGGTTTGGCCCAAGCCCATTGTCTCTCTCAAGCCCATGTCTGAAGCCCAGGATCAAGCCTTATCTCACCCCGCTCCTCTTTTGTCCGTTGAGGGTGCTGGGATATAAATAGTCTCTTATCTCTTATTTTAGGGTTAGGAGAGTATTATTATTGTGTGAGCCGTTCTCACGGATCTCTCTCTCATTTTGTACATCAGATCTTGAGACTTTGTCTCAAGATCATATCTATCATTTATCTTTCAATTTTATCTTGTAAAACTATTATCAAGTTAGATAATAGGGTCACACCAGAGTAGCTGTGGTGATCGTTAGTTGTTCTCTTATTCCGCTGTTGAACTTTGGTTGGTTTAAGTAATATAAAGGATTTGGTTTCTGCATATCATGTTTTTCTACAATTTGATTATTTATGAATTCTGTGTCACTATTGCTCTAACTTATTTTTGTGTACATTGATCGTTGATTTGGTTCCAATATAAGATGCCGAAACAACATGAACCGACTTAGACTATAGTTCATTTATGTATTTCCGGGTGAAGTTTTATTGAAAAACAATCCGACGCTAATTGAATCCGACATACTTGAATTATTTGATTCATTTACAATACTATAATACGGTTTAACTTAATGAGAATTTCGGTCTGGTGGATATCTCCAGCCTTTCAAGCAAGAATTTTTATCGAGTACTTTTAGATGAGAAAGGGTAACCTATCAAATCGAAATCCAGAAACACTAGGAACAGGTGCATATTTTATCTTTTTGGACGGCAAAGGAATTAAATATATTAGAAAGCTAGCAAAATGTTAATAGCTAGCATCTTATTCTCAATTTGAAAAATTGCATCACCATCTTTCAGAATGTAAAATGACTTTGTGTAGATCTAGTCAACATTCACCAAGAAGTTATAATCTAGTTCTGGCGACTCGCTTCTGTTTTTACCTCGGTGTGAGTAAAAAATTAAAAATTAAGTTGACGTCTGGGATTGAAAATACTAGAGAATGATATCAGAACGCTGAATTTATATACATTATTGCCTTCAAAAAGAAGAAGAAGACCGAGACTAGAGAGTTCTTGTTTCTAACAATATGATCCATGTTTTGCCTGATAGACTATAGTTTTTAATAAATATAATAATTATATTTGTTTTTGTAAAACTTCAACGACCCGGTAAATATATTACTCCAAAAAATATTTAAGTACAACAGATATGGGTGAATCTCATATCACTAACCACATGATAACAAAAGACTCTGACAAAAATATAAACTACTTCCTATGACCTTGGAGATTAAAGCCATACATGGCATTAAGAGCATCCAAATTCCCGGAAAAATTATAAATTTGCTTTGAATAATCATAGTAGTCATCAAACTCATCTCCATGCTCATGACCACCACCAAAAAGATTTGCTGATTCGTCGAACGTGTTAATAACCTCATCATCATCACTATCAGAAACCACAACCTCACCCATCTTAAAAAATGAGTTAGCCCTCTTAGTAGAAGAGGTAGACGGAGCAGAAGAAATACTAAACTGAGGATAACCAATCTTTTGAATAGGATGACCATCATCATCCACAAGAGTAGCTTTCCCATCAATAAGTAGCTTCTCAAGCTTCCCAATTTTCTCAACTATAGGAGTAGAACCAACTTCCTTTGTTTTGAATCACTCACAAGCGGTTCTTATGATGCATTACCGTTCAACGATTCTTCCTTATTAACTTCCATTGTAAGACCAGAATCCACATCCTTGTTAGTGTCAATATTAGGAATATCAAAAGCATCCGTATCATCTATATTAAGAGCATCAAACTGGTTAGATGTAGAAATCTTCATTACACTAGAACTAGCCATATCAGAAGTCTTCTTCTTAGTGCTATCCACTTTCTTAGTTTCAGGAGGAGTCTTTTTGGGTTGATACTGAAACTGCTTACCCACAACAGGTTTAGTAAACCCTCCTTGACCCGGAACGAAAAACTCTCTCTCCAGTTTTAAGATTTACAACTCTACAAACTAATTATACAAACCTTTACAACACTTAATCCTAAATCTTAATTTAAAGATTTACAACTCATGATCTACAAGCTTATTGTACAAACCTTTACAAAACTTAAAGTTTATAAATTATATTTTCAATGAGCAATTAGTGTGGTAAAAAAAAAACTGTTAACGAAGTTATCAAAACACCCCTTATATAAATATACAAATTATCAAACATATGTACAACCAACTTAAATACAATTTCTGCATTATATGTCACAAAATACTTAAAACTAATAATTAAATAATTCAAATAATAAAGCATAATGTACAAAATATTCAAACAAAAAAACTACGATTAAAGAAATACAAACAACATTGAGAAAATTACAAAATATTTTTCTCTATATTTTATCCTACTGACATATTTCTAATCCAGCCTTAATTTATTTAAAACTTCATTTATATAAAACATGATTCGATTCCGGTAATCGCTGATATTTAAAAATAAAAACTGAAATCAAACCGCGATAAGATGGTTTATCGATTTCTGGTTTTCTCGGATTCGATTTCTTAACTATCGTTTTTTGCGGTTTGGATTGAGCGGGTCAGCTTGGTTTGTCGGAACAGATTTTTTTAACACCCGTATCTATATCAAATAGATATTTTGGACGACGAAAAAACATTGCTCAGCAAAATATTTATTATTACAATCGTATAATAAAAAAAACATTGTCATTAGTTAAAGAGTTGAAATACGTTACATATAATTCTTAATATTCGTAATTTATTGTCAAAAAGAAAATAATAAATTAGCATAATACATGATTCATCGAAAATTTTATTTCAAGGTACCCGCTGCCACAACGTGCGAGTACCCTCCTTGTTTTAATGTTAAGATCTTTTTCAAAACATTATAAATAAGAAATATCCACTACAACAAAAATTATCGCTAACGACAAACAATAAAAGTTTCACTAAAAGTGTAGATGTGTTATACAGGTGAACAATTTAAGTGTTAAAAATTAGTCATGTCTAATGACTTTATGTGTTATACCAATATATATTGGTTTGATGTCACTGCACGACTCGAACCATTATCTACTAACTAGCCGTTCTGAAAAAACCAATATATATTGTTGTATATATAGTCAAACAGAAGGCTACGGGTGACTACATATTTATTACCTTCTAGATCAGCTATGTTCAAGTGGTGTCAATGACTGTATATATGTGTAACGTAAACGAACAAAGTAGCTGGTCATTAGTTGTCGTTTTTATAGTAGGTTCATAAGTATGGTTGACATTCTTATTATAGGTATTGTTTAAGCACATAAGGCGCATTTGTTTTCGCCCATGTAAACAGTTGAGATATGGGAGTTCACTCACATCTATGTACTTATAAGCTCTTTTGGAATAATACATTTACCTGGGAAACCCTTTGCTCAAAAAAACAATGTAACTGGTACTCTCTGTAGGGTGCTCGAATTGTGATTTCTCGATATTGTTTTGGATGCGTCATGCGTGCATGCAACTTTCGGTTGACACTCTAAGCTTTTAGAAGTGGCCTGGATATACAAAAATTGTTCTCCAAAAATTGGGTTAAATCTGAGAATTTTATTTTTCGAAAGAGTCGAATATCTTTAAGCATTCAATTTTTCTTAATCCTCGATTACTCGCATATATAAACATACATCAAAAACTTTCAGCATAATATATGGTCGTTAATTTGTAAATTATAATGAATAGTCATCCATCTCGAAAAGCTGGTTTATCTAACAATGAGTATTATTGTAGCTTACGGTACGTTTCACAACATGTGTTGTCTAATGGCAAAATATATAAATACTGGAGTATAATTAAAAACATGCCCCTTTGGCAAAGAAAGCTGGTAACCTAAATTTGGAGGTTAAAGAAAAGCCAAGAACCTCAAAGCAAACAGAAGCGGTATTAATTATGTGTTATATATATTCTTACAAAAAATAAACACAAGACTTTTGGAGTTTGATGAATGTTCTTTTGTGTATTGTCTTCACCTCCTTCTAATGATGTCACGTACTTAATAAATAAATTTGGGGCACAGATATTGAAACAAATATCACCGTTAATGTCTTTATCCTTACATGATCAAGAAAACGAAAGCTTATTATTTTAGTTTGAATTCGTAAAATATCATTAAGGTTTTTCTCTCAAGTGGCACATAGATTATGAGGAATATGAAAGTACATTAACACCTACTATTAAACATACTCAAAGGCATTCAGGGGTCAGGGTGTTCCCGTCAATCTACACATTTTTGTAGACTATTAAACATGCTAATTACGCAAACCGTACTTTCACAATCTTATCAATCAAAGCCAAGTTTTTTTTTTTTTTTTTTTTTTTTTTAATAAAAACATATTACGCAACGTAATCAACAATCTCCTTTATATGTGTTACAAATCATAACTTATTATTTGGTAAAAGCATGTCCGCTTTTGCTAGTAAAAAGAAAGTATAGTATAAGCATGTTGCTAATATTTGTTAAACAGATACGGAGTATTAGACAAAATGAGCGCAAATTGCGATTTTGCTTACTTTTATATAAGTATGATATCTTGTTCGACTAAGGTGCAGGGGCAGAGGCACATATGCAGTATAGGGAGGGCACTTGCCCAGTTGCCCCCAACGTCTTCTTCAAGAGTCTCATTTTCTAATGTTAATTTTTATGTTCATTGTGATTTTAATGGTGATGCCCTCAGCCTAAGAAAGATGGTGCCCTCGAATGTTTTATGGTTTTTTAAAAATTGGTCAAGAACACGTGGAGAAGATGATGTATGGCTACTATCTTCTATACCAAGAGAGAGAAGAATAAAAAATAAGATTAAAATACGATTGTGTAGGAGTCATGTAATTAGACATTTCGTATTTTTATGTACGTTTCATTTAGTTTTGATACATTATGGTTTTCTAAATATCCAGTTTTGCTGCATCTTTTTTATCCACTTTACAATGATCGGCTTTTATTACTATAGTTTTATGTTAAATAAAAAATTATTGCCCCCTACAACAAGATTTTTTTCTGGCTCCGTCACTGCTAAGGTGTGAACAATTTGATATTTTGCACAACTAGCTTTATCCAGAATGGTGCAAGAGCTCTAAGACTATATATAAATCGTTATGAAGTGATCAAAAAAGAGATTTGATATATATTTGCCAGGTTACTATTGAAATTTGGTTATATTATTTCGTGTTTAATAAATTAAATGATTCTATATAAAAGTTTTAATTAGTTACTTACTGGGAGAGTGTAGTTTTAATAAGTAAACACTCTTAGTCCCGTAACGTAGAAACCTTTGTCGGATGGTTGTGAATGAAAGGAAACAAACACTTGGTTTATTTAGACCCATAATACGATTGTTATATAGAGATAACTTGCATGGGTAGGCCCATAATAGGGTAAATTGCAAAAATGGTCCTTCACGTTTCACGAAATTGCAAAAATGGGACCGAGACAAAAAGTAGCGCAAAAAAGACACTAACGTTCCACAATTTCGTAAAATCGCCACTAAGAGGCCTTTTCCGTAATTTTCCCGTTAAGTGCCACGTAGTTGAGGGTAGTATCGTCATTTTACCCCTTTCCCGCCAATAACTTAAGTTGTCAGTATTTTGTTTTACAAATTTAGTCCTTTAGAGCAATACTTTATATACGGGTATCAATTTCTTCCAAGGAGAACATTAATTTCACAGGTAAAGATATTGAGAATGGTTAAGCTTTGGCAAAATCATGCATGCAGTACCCCGATACCTGATTTAGGAATCCTTTATAGTAAGAATACTCTGTTCCATTTTAATATTTTCCATTTAAACTTGTTACTATTGTCAGAAGTAATTGATGTTTTATGTGTTCCACAGATTTGAATGAAAAGGTGTTTTCTTTGCAAATCCATCACAATGGTGAATTCACCTCAAAACCAGGAAGAAGATATCTCTTTGGAGATACAGATTGGTTTGACGGAATTCACTCTGACGTTTTCTCCATGGAATTATTGGGCGAAATGTTAGAGGATTTAGGTTACTCAGATAGTACCCTTATGTTTACTCACTTTAGGATACCTGGGGAGTCACTGGATGATGATTTCCTACCACTAAAGTCTGACGAAGATGTGAAGACACTTCTGGAGTATGTTCCTATATTTACACAATTGGATTTGTATATTGAAACCGGTGTTTCAATTGTTGAGTGTGAGATGATAGATCGAATGATGACTAAGGGCAATGGTGTGGTGATAGAAGAAATAGTGGATGATGATATGAATGAGGCTGCTGGAAAGGGTGTTGATGGTGAGACTGGAAACAGTGGGAAATTACTATTGTTAGAGTGGCATAAAGAGTGACATAAGACAAGACAACCTGAGAAGGATGGACCTGTTTTTGATACTGATTCTGACAGTGACTTCCCACCAACATTTTGTGCCGAAAAAATGATTGCAGATCATACAAAAAGGATGAGTGATGAGTTTCAATTCAGAAGGTTATTGGGAGAGATTGACCAAGACTTTACTCTGGAGGATTCAAGTGAGGAGTCTACAGGTTTGCTTGATTTTTATGATCTCGATTTTGATGATGCGTATTATGCTGACGCAAGTGATGAAGAGGTTGATCAAGAATGGCATAGTGATCCATACCATTTAGTTGATGTACTTGAACCTGAAGAGATGCATGCGATTGAAGAGCCTAAAGAGCCTCAAGAGCCTCAAGAGATTAGTGACGTGTTTGCTGAAATAGATCAAGCATTGGATGAACTTGATGACGTTGTTGCAGCTGGAGAATGAACAGAGGTGTATGCTATTTATGTTGAACCAATTAGTTTCAGTTTGCTTCCACTTGTGGATGTTGATGGTGTTGATGGTGATGATGGTAAACAAAGAGTTCGTGATGAGGATGTGATTCTAGATGAGCAGTGTGATGAAGTAGTTGGAGATGGTAAATAAAGAGTTTGTGATGTGGCTGTGATACCAGATGATTAGTGTGCTGTAGTAGTTGGAAATGGTGAACAAAGAGTTTCTGATGTGGCTGTGATACCAGACGGAAAAAATGGAGTTGGGCAAGATGGAGTGATCACAGAGGACAAGTTTGAAGACCAAGGAAGATCAATCAAGAGGCGAAGACTGATGGCTGACAAAAAACCCAATGTTGCTGCTGACAAGAAACCCAAGGAGTGATCGCAGAGTTCTTGAAGAAGCTTCAAAAGTCCGATGTTATGGAGCTTTTGTATTTGAAGAAGAAGATGGCAGAAGAGAAGCTCAAGCTCTTTGTTTTGATGGACTTTAGAGTTTCTTTCATGGTCATCTTTGTTTTGATTGTTCCTTTTATATTTCCATCCTTTTTATGAATGTTATGTTTGAACTTTAATGATATATTATGAATGTTATGTTTGAACCATAATGTTAGTTGCAAAAGTCAAAATTGATTGTCAAATTGGGTAATTTTGGGTATTTTTGTGCCTGCGCATAATTTTGGGATGCCAAAAACTTGGTAACCCAAACGTTTTTCATTTATTACCCAAACACGCCTAAAACACAGTTTCACATGTACTTACCACGCCTATTTAAAGCCTATACCCAGAAACAAACACAGTAAAACTATTTTGTCAAGGATTTAGCAAACGAATGTCTCAATTTGTCCTTCTTGAGGAACTCGCTGCTGCTGCTAACTCAACCAAGTTACCATACCAGATGACGGTGTTTTTTGCTAGGGAGACAGAGCGTGATATCAAGTATGCTAAAGAGCTATTTGTGGCATATCAAGAGTTGCTTGATATTGTCGTTCAAAGGAACAAGATGATCTCTGAAATGGAACTGGTGCGTCCCTCGGTGCAGATGTTCAAATGCTTGGAGTTCTTGAAGAAGCTTCAAAAGTCTGATGTTATGGAGCTTTTGGATTTGAAGAAGAAGATGGCAGAAGCGAGGCTCAAGCTCTTCAACAAGCACGCATTTGTCAAGGGACTTTAGAGTTTCTTTCATGGTCATCTTTGTTTTCATTGTTCCTTTTATGTTTCCATCCTTTTTATGAATGTTATGTTTGAACTTTAATGATATATTATGTTTCTGTCATCTATGTTTTGTTGTGTTGATTTATTATGTTTTGCTTGTCAACCATTGGGTATTTTTGCAAAAGTCAACCATAATGTTAGTTGCAAAAGTCAAAATTGATTGTCAAATTGGGTAATTTTGGGTATTTTTGTGCCTGCACATTATTTTTGTGCCTTCTTTTTAGATTCATTTTGCGCAATTCTGGGTATTTTGGTGCATGTACAATCATGTGCAAAAGTCAAACATGATTGTCAAAATGGGCAAGTCTGGGTCCTATGTAAATATAACTACTACGAATTACCATTCATTTACCATTTACAACCATACCATTTACCATTCATCAAAAGATCGGGGTACATAAACCACTAAAACTAACACATCAACAAACAAACTACACTAATTGCCACAAAATGGCCAGACACCTTCCTCAAAACAAACATCCTCCAACAACGACGACACAAACCCATTCTCATCACCGGCATCATCCACATGTAGAGGAGGCAGCAGGCCCTGGGTAGGCGGCAGCAGGCTCTGGGGAGGCGGCATCACACTCTGGTAGTCCTGGTACTCCGGCTGAACAAACGTGGTAACATAAGCCAAGGTGATGGTGGGGTTCATGGGGTTTTTCCTTTTTCTGTTTTTCCGGCTACCACCTCCAACAGGGATGTCCCGAAGCACGCCGCCATAGGTCCAGTGTCTGCGGCAGCTACGGCAAAAGTGACGCGGCTGCGATGTGTTGTAGTTGTTGTAGTAGCAGAACTTTGTGTCTTCTGAATGACAAGTGGACATGGGCTTTGTTGTGGGGGATGTGTCAGAGTTGTTATGGTCACAAACGTTGAAGTTTGTTGGTGTGTGTTGGTGGTGGTCGTTGTCGTTATGGTGGTGATTATGATGGCTGTGTTTTCTGACATTTGCGGTGATTGCATTCTTGTTGTGATTCTGCTATGGTCAAATCGAGTCATGGTGGAGAAGATATGGGTTGTAGGGGGTTTATGGGGGTAGAGGTTTGATTTTACTTTACAAATTTAGCCATTGAGGTCTAATCACATTGATATCAAGCACATAGGTGATTATGGCGGCAAATTTAATAAGTATGAACAGTAAAATGATGATACTACCCTCAACTACGTGGCATTTAACGGGATAATTAACGGAAAAGACCTCTCAGTGGCGATTTACGAAAATGTGGAACGTTAGTGTCTTTTTTGCGCTACTTTTTGTCTCGATCCCGTTTTTGCAATTTCGTGGAACGTTAAGGACCATTTTTGCAATTTACCCCCCATAATATAAATCACCCTAACATATGAGCCGACTTACAATGCCTTCACAAGCCAGAAAATTTCGTATACGGTCCAAATATATCCAAACATATGATCGAGATACAAAATTAAGCCCATAACATGAAAAGGCTTCAGAGTTCAGAGTGATAATTTCATCGATGTAACTATGTAAGAAAACTTACAAAAAGTGATTTTTTTTTTTTTTTTTTTTTTTTTAAGAAGTTTCAATTAGATTCAAGGTTGCAAAAATCGTTAGTCAGTAGTGAGGCAGTTGACCACCCTATAGCGTGTAATAGCCGATTACAAGGTCGATTACTTTGTAATTGCCGATTACAAAGCCGATTACTTTGTAGAAATAAAAAAGGTAGAAGGCCGTGTACCTTGTAATCGCTGATTACAAGGCCGATTTTTGCAACATTGATTAGATTAATAGAAGTGCTCGATTTTGTCATGTAAGAATAATAGACATGCCTATACTTCTATAACAGAAAACACACTTCAGTACCATACTAGAGAGATACAATGTCACACATCGCCAAGGCGGAAACGCGAGTGTAACTTTCTAGATATCATCACAACACATGGTGTCTAAATAGAGAATTTCTACATGCACATATATAGAGCAAAGTACAGACACAAAGTGTCATAACAATACCTCAAAAGAAAATAACCAAAACAAAACTCCAAAGGTATCTTCAATAAAACATAAGGTACTAGTCGAAAAACATTAAAGTATCACAATGAAAATAAATCAAACCCATAATTCAAACATAAAGATAATTCATTCTCAAATGCAACTAAGTCTCGCCTAGTCGCTCCATTCTACCTTATCCTTAGAAAGCTCACCTGAAAATGATGCTTAAAAACTTTAACATAATGTTTGTGAGTTCATAGGTTTGAGACACACAATGCCACTCAAGGCAACCAGTTCGTTGTGATTATAAAACATGGCATGGCAGTAAGACTAGTTATTATACAATCTAGCATGTAATCTCAATCAATCAACCAATAAACGGGACGGAACGTGCCCACGATTCAAATTCAATATCAAACCTCAATTGGGACGGAGCATGCCCACGATCCAAGTTCAAAATAATGGGTAATCATTACCCTCCGATCGGACCACACAGAATAATAGTGAGTAGGAGTACTACTCTCTAATTGGATTGCTCATATGAACAATGGGAGCATAGCTACCCCTCCAATTGAACCACACAGAATAATCACCATCATAATACCATAGCATGCATATACATATAATGACACTCACTAGACCATGCATTTAATAAACCACATAATCACAGTAACTTAAAAAGTATTTCAATACAAGCATCATTTCCATTCCAAGTTTAAAATAAAGTAAAAATGAGACTATGAACTCACCTCAGTCTTTGCAGCTTTCAAATTAATAATCACAAATCTAAACAACAAAATAAATACACGTTACACGCGACCAAACTAAAAGCTATAGTCTATGTAACACACATATGATGGGTATAAAGGTCATATAAACCACTATGGTTCACCTAGACTCCATACCAAACACTACCAATCACTTACACTCACTAAATCTCTTGCATATACTTTTTCAGAATACGCAGAATTTTGGGGTACTTCTACCCACATGAAATCACGACAAAAATAATTCCACAACTCACACCAAAATTCACCATGGTCTCTTATGAGCATACAAGCTACCCTTAGAAGGCCATGCTCTAAAAACACACACAAGTACTCATAAGAAAATCAAACATAAAAACTATCCAGATTCGGATCTGAACGCATACTAAAATGGTTTGACCTAAGAATCATATTTTTATAGCTTATTAACGTCTCTCCTTCATGTGGAAGTCAAAGGGCATATAGAAGTTATTATCACAGAAGGGCTAACCCTAATTCCACTTTATAACCCACCTTTGACCTCAATACTTTTACCCTAAATCTGTCCCGGTTTAACAGCTTTGACACCTTGTCTCGTAAAATTCATTAGACTAACTACTGGACATCGAAATCGATCGTGGTTGGACTTTTTGGAAAGCTCTTTCTCTGAAATACAATCTAAACTCAAAATTCATGTAATAACTCATCACCATCTATTAAATAACCTCGTATCTTTACAGCCTTATGAATCTGTCCAAACCCTAACTCATTAACTAACAAGTTGTATGCCCAAATCTCTTCACCAATCATCATAATATTAATAATTATTGATCCCAACATGTTTAATATAATTAATTTACAGAAGTAAACATAAACCCTAATCCATCATATCTTTGTTACATGAATTATATTAATTAATTGAATATAGGTATCGAAAATTATACCTTGATCTTGATTTTTTTACGCTTCAATAATAAAACCCTAATTTTTCTTATTGTTTCTCCCATTGGTTAATCAAATATGCAGGAAAAATGGGGTGAGGGTTTTGATTTTGTATTTATAATACCCTATGGATAATTCTTGAGAACCCTTATTATTAGGAATTGTATTAGGAATCAAATTGGTTTCTTTTTTCCCTTCCCCTACACCATTCGCCCCCCTTCTTTAATTATATATTTTTATTTTTATTAATTTTAATTATTACACTTTAAACCTTGTACTTTTGATATTTTATAAGAACCCATAACGGTACCTAACAGCTTACGCGATAAACTTTCGTTTTTACAACGATTCGGAAAATTATCATTTTCAAAAAAAAAGTTTCAAAAAATAGAATTTCACACTCTTTATAATTATAACTCATAAAACCAAACCCATCATAACTTACTAACGCTCAAACACTTGAACAAAAACTTGTTACGCAAAACCACAAAACACCAAAACTACACAAGTCATTTCTACACCACCAAGGTGATCAAAATGAATTTAACCCAAAACCAATATTACTCAACTCACCACGATAAAACCATACAAAGGGATTTAGTGCTAAAACACGCCAATATCACACATATACCACACAAAGCACATAAATCACACCAAGTAAAAGTTAAATAGGTCGAGACTATTAATCAAACTAACCTGCTAAAATCACGGTTGTTACATACAAGCTATACTCAAACCAGAATACAAAAAATGCATACACTTAGACTAACAGCCGAGAGAACATCAACTATGTATACAGGCAAACTTCCTCTAGTTTGTAACAGTCCTGTAACTTTTATTCACCTTTAAGCACCAAAATACCATCCAACTACATTTCCCAACTCCACCCCACCAAAGCCATTCAACCTGTAACCACAATGGCCAAAGTAGGGAAAGAGTCAGGCATCATTGGGAACCCATAACCCCTCCATGTCAAGAGCTATACCAACTGCGGTACATTTTCATCTCAAAAAATGGCTTCACACAGTTTGGAATACATACCTTGAGGGAGGACCACCCTTAGCAATGTATAACTAGGACCATGTAGGTTCATCTTTCACTCCTCACAATTTCTAGTTTCATACAATGCCACACCAATTCACTTACCCTACTCAGGAGGAAACTCACTTTATGGTGAACAAATAGTCCATTGATTGTACTATCCCACACACCCTGTAGTTACCAAACAAAAGCCTACTAGAGGGAAGTTAAGAACAAAACAATAACAGACTTCTTGTCAACCAAGATATAGAGCCATCTCCTAAAGTGAATTTAAAGATCATTCAATATTCCAGAGTGGAAACTGAATGATAGGTATAACAACCATTAAGTATGCACCAACAGAATTATCAATTCATCTCTGCAATACCAATTTAAACTGCAATACCCTATTTTATCACCTTTGAATACTTCACACACTTATCAGATACACACAACCTTTTGCACTTTATCTTCCATTTCTCCTCCACTCTTTGAACAGCTTTGCTTTCTTTCAGAGTAATTCCCATAAGCTTGAACTTAACAATAGTCATTTCATTGAAAAATAAAAAGTCAAAACTAAAACAACTTGGCCAAACTCATCTACACTTTATCTAGCTAAAGAATATATATATATATATATATATATATATATATATATATATATATATATATATATATATATATATATATATATATATATAAAAATGCATGCCAACACCCATGTTTAAAAAAGTGAAAATGAAAAGATTGTTGATAATGGAAAAGTGGTTGTCGTAACACCAAAAGTGATAGCACCTGGCCTTTTTAGGATTAGTCCCACTAGTGCGTCTGCCTCCACATCTAAGAAAAATGACTAGTGCATAAAGGATAATTCTAAAGAATCTAGGGCTGCTAAAAAGGACAACAATATAAATCCTAATGTGTGTGGCTTACCTTCTATAGGATTAGAAAGCACATCTAGGAGCAGCAGACTAAAGCCTAGGAGCAATACAAGGAACAATAGAGTCTCGCCTGTTTCTTAGAGTAGTTGCAAGAATAAAGTTGAAGAAGTAGAAGAACACCCTAGGAATTTATCGCTTTGTAATAAGAAACATGATTCATCTGAATGTAATGTCGAAAGTACTGGTTCTAATGCATGTAATGGCTCTGTTTGTTTCATATGCAAGGAATGTTTAATTAATGATGTTCATGATGAATGTGTTTCTAAGAATGTGAATGTTACGCCTGAACAGAAGAATGTTCCAAAAAGACCTAGTGCTAGATCCAGATCTATAGAAATATTAGTTGCACGATTTAGAACTACCACTATTAGTCGAATGCCTAGGAACTATCTTAAGTTTTGTATGTGGATTCCAACGGGTAGAGAGTTCACTCTTCAGAACGGCAAATTAGAAATAACTCAAGCTAAACAAGTAGCAACTGTCTATGAGTGTGATTCTGCTTTTATTCCTAACCCCATGGAACCAAATTCAAAAAGGTTTCCAAATACAAACTCTTCTGTTATTGGCAGGTTATCGAAATATGTCTTTGGATCGTCGACTCGGGTTGCTCCAAGCACATGACCGGGAATTTAAATCTGCTGATCAATTTCGTCTGGAAATTCATGGGAATTGTACGATTTGGAAATGATCATGTAACAGCTATTCAGGGTTATGGAGATCTTCAATTTGGGAATTTTTTAATCACTCGGGTTTACTATGTCGAAGGATTGGGACACAACTTGTTTTCAGTTGGGCAGTTTGTGATGCAGATTTAGAAGTGGCATTCAAGAGAAACACGGTTTTTATTAGAAATTTGGTTGGTGATGATCTCTTAAGTGGTAATCGTGATACAAATTTGTATGCTATCGACATCAACCAAATGGCTTCTAGATCACCAATTTGTCTTATGACAAGGGCAACCGAAACTAAGTCCTGGCTGTGGCATAGACGTTTATCCCATCTCAATTTCAACACCATCAACAAGTTAGCCAAAGACAACATCGTCACCGGACTTCCTAAGTTCAAATACACCAAGGAACACCTATGTCCATCATGCAAACAAGGAAAAAGTAAAAGGGCATCATATAAACCCAAAACCGTACCTAGTTCGGAAGCAAGGTTACATATGTTGCACATGGACTTATGTGGCCCAATGAGAGTTGAAAGCATTAATGGGAAGAAGTATATTCTTGTTATTGTTGATGATTATTCAAGATATACTTGGGTAAAGTTTTTGAGATCTAAAGACGAAGCACCAGGCATCATTATCACCTTTCTGAAGCGTATTCAAGTTCTACTTCAAGCTCCAGTAAGGATTATAAGAACAGACAATGGCACAGAATTTACTAACCAGGAGTTAAGAACTTACCTTGAAGATGTTGGAATCACACATCAAACATCAGTTGTTAGAACTCCACAGCAGAATGGGGTAGTTGAAAGAAGAAACCGAACTCTTGTGGAAGCTGCTCGCACAATGCTGATTTTTTCTAGCGCACCACTATTCTTATGGGCTGATGCTGTAGCCACTGCTTGTTTTACTCAAAACCGATCCTTAGTCCATCCGAGATTTAATAAAACCCCATATGAGCTAGTGAACAACCGTAAACCTGATATCTCTTAACTTCACGTGTTTGGCGCTTTGTGCTATCCGACGAATGACAGAGAAGATCTAGGGAATTTAAAAGCTAAGGGTGATATTGTAATCTTCATTGGATATTCAGAAAACTCGAGGGCATTCAGGGTGTATAATAGACGAACAAAAAGGATTATGGAGACGATGAATGTGAAGTTTGACGAGATTTCACAAATGGCTTCTGAGAGATACGCTCTAGAAACCGCGCTTAATCCGATGGCTTCTAATGGATTAGGACCCGCACCAAACATGCAGACTTCTGGACACATCAGTTCAGGACTCGTGCCTCAAGGAGCTCAGTCAACAAACACGGATAAACCTTCAGAACACGAACTGGAAAATTTCTTTGAGTTAATGTTTGATGAATATTATGGTGGAACTTCGACAAATGCATCTTCACTACATTCCGCTGCACCCGCTCAAAACCATCAACCACCACCACCACATGATGCATCTACCACAATCGAAGTTGAAGCACCAACTACATCAACATCATCTACATCTACTCAAGCAACTCCAGTCCTGGGTTGATGAGCAAAACCAAAACACAAAATTTCAAGAAGAACCAACAAATAATTCAAACGATTATGCGTTAGAAGAAGAAGAAATATTTGAAAATCCATTTGCAACAAGAACCATCTAACACACATTCGTTACACCCAAGATACCCTTCTACGTTTCAATGGACAAAAGACCATCCAATAGAACATGTTATTGGTGAACCTTCAAAGCCAGTTCAGATAAGGAGAAAACTTGCCACTGATCTCGAATTGTGCATCTACATTTGCTCAATCAGCCTCAAAGAACCAAAGAACATTCGGGAAGCAATGGCAGAATACTCCTAGATAGAAGCGATGCAGGATGAAATTCATCAATACGAGTTACATGATAGTTAGGAACTTGTTGAACGACCACTTGATATACGTGTTCTTGATCTCAAGTGGTTGTGGAAGAACAAACTGGATGAGGAAATGACTGTAATTCGCAACAAAGCTCGTCTCGTGGCTAAAGGTTATCCACAAGAAAAAGGGATTTGAGGAATCATTCGCGCCTGTAGCTAGACTTGAAGCAGTCCAGATTTTCTTAGCCTATGCAGCTCACAAAAACATCACAGTCTATCATATGGACATTAAAACAGCATTCTTGAATGGAACTCTGAAAGAAGAAGTGTATGTGAGTCAGCCAGAGGGATTCATCGACAAAGATCATCCAGACTACGTCTACAAGCTTAAGAAAGTAATTTATGGTTTAAAAAAAGCTCCAAGAGCGTGGTATGACGAACTATCATATTTCTTGCTCAAAAACAATTTCACAAAAGGAACGGTTGATGACACATTGTTTATCAAAAAATTCAAAGATGACATTTTGATCGTTCAAATTTACGTGGATGACATTATTTTTGGATCAACCAATACTAACCATTCAAAACATTTTAAAAATCTCATGAAAAGCAAATTTGAAATGTCCATGATGGGGGAACTAAAATTCTTTCTTGGTTTACAAATACATCAATCCCCTCGTGGTATTTCTATCAATCAAGCTAAATATACTATAGAGATTTTGAAAAAAACATGGAATGAATAATTGTGATTCTGTTAGTACACCAATGGTCACTTCACCAAAAATAGGTGCTGATTTGTTTGGGAAACCCATCGATCCGAAAAAATATCAGAGTATGATCGGTTCCCTCATGTACCTGACTGCTAGTCGACCCGATATTCAATTTGCTGTTTGTTTGTTAGCACGGTTTCAGGCAAAGCCTACCGAAGTTCACCTCAAAGAGGTTAAACGGATCTTTCGGTACCTACGAAGCACCATTAACATGGGACTTTGGTATCCGAAGGATTCATGGTTTAATCTAACAGCCTTTTCAGACACCGACCATGCAGGAGATCAAGTTACAGCAAAGAGTACATCAGGTAGAGCACAATTTTTGGGTGAAAATAGTAAGTTGGTCGTCAAAGAAACAGGATTGTACTGCGCTATCAACCGCCGAAGCCGAGTATGTGTCTTTATCTGTGTGTTGTGCACAAGTTCTTTGGATGCGGACACAGCTCACAGATTATGGCTTTACTTTTGACAGAATACCTCAGTATTGTGACTCAAAAAGTGCCATAGCCATCTCGTGCAATCCCGTACATCACTCTAAGATGAAGCATATCAAAGTCCGCTACCATTTCATCAAAAAACACGTGGAAGAGGGTACTGTTGAATTATTTTTCGTTAAGACTGATTACCAACTCGCCGATCTATTTACTAAAGCCCTTCCAAAAGAACGGTTTGACTACTTATTTCGACGAATTGGCATGCGAAGCCTAACTCCTGAGGACCTAGAACGTCTTCTCGAATCTTCTTGAAAATGTTTTTCAAAATCGCTTCGCTGTAAACAATTTTTGAAAAACAAAATACAAAACTTGAAAAACCAACAAAAACAAAATACAAAAATATAAAATTTTCAAAAATACAAAAACAATATAAAATCAAAAAAATCCAAAAATATTCTTCTCACGACATGTCTCTCGTATAAATCAATATTCTGTACGTTTTTAGAAATGTCATTCAACAATGATACGGACATGTACAGATGCTTGAACGGGAGTTCTTTAAAATGTTTTTCTAAAACATGTCGTTTCTCAACAGTTTCTTCACAATAGCTTTCGTATACTTCAGTACGAAACCCGTACTTAAACGATGACTTCTGATTATTTTTCAAATCAAGGACTCGTACGTTCAATGACGAAATCTTTTTCAAAAAGTTCGAGTCTAAACAAACGAAAAAGATTTCAAGCATAAACTCGTTTTCAAACAAAATTCTTGAGCACTTTTTCAAGATTGTTCAAAAGATTTCTCAAAATCTCTCAAAATTTGTGCTCAAGAAAACTCCCTCTAAACCCTTAAATTGATTTTAAATGAGCTATAATTAAGGGGAGTATTAAAAAAAAAATGTTCCAAATTCATGCAAAATCTGTCTTTCTCTCCAAAAGCTTTTTCTTAATCAGTTGATATAAAAAATATCACGTTATGCTATTTTTGAGGGGGAGAAATGAAATTAAAATGATTGTGATCAAAATGTTTAATGATTGTGATAGAATCTCATGCGAGCTATACTCAGAATTGACCCAAGAATTGACGAAAATCAAATGTTAGTAATCGAAAAGACTTATCCTCGACGGGTAATAACTTCAAGTTAGTTATTAGAGCTAGTTGTCACCTAAAAGCTGATGATGTATCTCTTTAACTAGCCACGTAAACGTGTCTCGAAAAGGATAAGTCAGAGTAGAAAAGTACCAATTCGAGAAACTTTCTGTGGACTTGACCAGGCCGGGTAATAATTTCAAGCTAGTCTAACTAGTGATGTAAGCGTGTCTCGAATCGGTCAAGTACACTGAAAATGGATCAATTCAAAAAAGTGCTAACTCCTCCCGCATGTGAAAATTTTTTAAAAAATCCAAGAGCACATGTGAAGGGGGAGTCCTTCAAAATGAAATCAAAACTCTCAAAGTGTTAACAAAAATGTTTCATTATCATAAACACTTTGAGAAGATTTTCAAATGAATGGTTTTATGGCAACAATAGGATAGTCATGAAGATATAAGGTGACTAAGGTTATGAACAACCGTCCTATGATCCGCCAGAGCCGGAGGGATCTATCCAAGGACAATTCCAATAGATTAGAATTAGAAGTCCTTAGGTATGATTGAAAAAAGGAGAAAATGAGAAAGGAGAAAGAAGGGGTTGAAGAATTAAAAAGAAAAGTTATGAAAAAGGGTAAAAAGAAATAGCCCTCCAAATTGTAACACCCCCAAAATACCGCAGCGGAAGACTGTGTCATAGGGGTGCTACTTCATAATACAAAGTACAAGTTATAGAAAACAAACTCTAAATGAGACATTTTGAAAGTCACCCTTCTGGTCCAATTCATCAAAAAGTTAAAACACGAAAGTTGTTCGGAACGACGTTTTCGTTCAGGAACAAAGAAGTTTGAGCCCTGAAAACGCTTTCTGAGTGATAATTTTCTTCAAATTCTTAACAGCCCATTTTTAGACCAAAGTCACTATATAATAGTTATGATTTACTAAGACCAAGAGGTCTAATGACCTAAAGCCAAGACCACAACCATGGCTAAAGCCAAGGTTGAGTCTCAAGACCATGGTAACAATGACCAAGGTCACGGCAAAGCCACGGCTAAAGACCATATAACTTTTAAAGATCAAAACTTATATATATGTTATCAAATACTACAATAGTAGGGAGCCTCATGTGAGGAGTTCATTAAGTAAGCCGTCGAGATGAGTTGTGGATTTACGAATTAAAGTGTCCTGGCTCCTCGAACGTTTACTCTATGACTTCTGAATTATGTCGGCCCGAACGGTAGTAAGAGATATACAACCTATACATGTTTCATAGACCACTTATATTCAACGACTTACACTATATACTAAGTACTACATCATGAACATTATGCAAGACATATATAGGCAATTCTTCGTATTCTTAGACGTTACTCCAAACCTAAGTCGCAACGTTCTATTATAGGCTGCTCTTAGAGACTTTCGCGACTCGACTACCACTTTCATTTCTCATTACATAAGCTTAAGGTGAGTCATAGCCCCTACCCTTTTTATACTTGTTTTAACTCTTTGGGGGAGATACATGCTCAACTACTTGCTTACTTGTACAAATACTCTTAAACATTTATACTTGATTGTGTTATAATTGATTGGCATTTTACTTGATTGCGTTATACATACTTGATACACTATACTTGCTTAATTTAAATACAAGATTCGTATTTACGTGCATACATAATACTCTATTCTGTCGGAGAGGTATTGGTAGTACTCATGGGAAGATTCCCCTACCCTTGTGTCTATACTTGACCTTGGATGTCGTAGTACTATTTGGGAGATGCCCCCACCATTGCCATATATTCCTGGCCTTGGGTGAATATAATCCGGTGTATTATATAAACTATCTTTTAGCAGTGGGTTGTGAACACACAGGTTGCAAGTCTCTTATGGCGGGAATTGCAACTGAGTGGATTCATGATGCCTTTGCTGTGCGAATATTCTTTAAAGACTTTTCAACTGTTTTAAGACAAACTCTATGAACTCACCAACCATTGTGTTGACACTTTAGCATGTTTATCTCGGTGACCAAGTTGTAAATAAGTATGATCTAATGGCTAAAGTCATGAGATCATGCTACAAGTGTGAATCCCCCCCCCCTATATGGCGGTTCATAAGGCTTGGGGAGCAAGTGTGGACTTTTGATGATATTATCCAAGCTTATGTAACTAGTTTTGACTCCGGGAAATGCTAACCGTAAGTTGTTAAGTCACGAAACGTAAAACCAGGTATCCTAAAAATATGAAACTTATAAATATGCTAGAACTTATCAATATACTCCATAATAAAATATAAAATGAGTGGTAGGTTCTATTGGGGTGCTCAAACCCTGCTAAAACTGGAAACGCGGGTCTAAAACGCGTAATACGTAAAACGTATGAAAGTTGCGTAAAATTGAGAAAAGTAAAATGTAACTTTTCTAATAAGATAATAATGACTTAAAATGACTTATAATGTCTAGGCTGGGCTTTGTCTAGTGTCGGTTGGTATTTAATGTCTTTAAACTTAAAACCGTAAGCCTAAAAATCAAGGAATGATTTATAAAATCAAGGAATGATTTTTGGTCAAAGGAGGAGGGAAAAATATGTTGACTTATTCCAAAAATGTGAAAACTCAAATTGTCTTAGAAACACGGTGCATGTATAGGCTAAGGTTACGGTTAAGTAAAAGTGCTTAAAAACGAAAATTCCTGTTTCTCACGGCCGAGGTTTATTTGGTCATATTTTTCTCAGTCATGATTAATTCTCTAATTAATCATGAGAGTACTAAACATTTTTCTGATGCGGGGTCACTTAACGCGGTCGAGTTTCGTTGTGCGTAGAATTTTTGAATGACGTTTTACCCTAAAACGTGTAATTCCTTAATAACTTTCACGAAAATGATCTGCTGAATGTCAAACTTTTAATTCGCCATAGAAATGATTTATCACTTGAGGCCAAAAAACAAAAATCAAATTTCGGGAAAATTTCGGGAAAAATGAATAGTAAAAGTGAATAGTAAAATTTTCCGGAAATAGTAATTAACCTGAAATTGCGAATTATTACGCAAATGTTCAACCTTAGGGCAGACACCGGGTACAATTCGTATGCTACTGGTTGTTACTTAGGTGACACCGGTATTGAAGACAAAGACGTCATGGACCCAGTGACGCACTGCACTAAATCTTCTTAACCACTCAAGTTCTCTTAAAAGAGCTTGTTTCATTCTCACGGGGAACCGGTGTAATCTATCGATCTGTCTCTTAGAGATGATTGATATTGAAGCAGGAGACCTCTCCCTAATCTCCGCATAGGAACCAAATGTGCACTTATTGAGTCTAGAGCCCCGAGATTCATCAAAAGATCTCATAGGAACACATGATATTTCTACACTGGTTGTTCAACATTAAGGACGCCAGATGTAAACTTTAGACTCCTACGCAGATCTTAGCAATCTGTCGAGAACATTTATGAGAGGATTCACTTTTGTGATTCTCAATGATTGAATGGAAATTCCTGCCAGGGTCAACATCAAGCAGCCCTGACAGCAGGTCACTTCGGTAATTCTTTATGGGTTACGCTTACTGTTCGCGGTGGTTTCAAATGGTCTATAGTCGTGGAGTGATCCCCAGCGACTCACCCAGTCATTGAGCTACTAAGTAGGTCTTGTAAGCTCCCTCGGGAGTATCTGACATGGGAACGGCCTTGGTAAGGATTAGAAGGAGTCTTCACACTATGCTGTTGACGATCTCTAGTTCCTTATCTGTAAGTACCGGTTGTTTATTATTAACGGTTTACCTGCAGCTATACATCATCTCCATGACGAAGGATTCCACATGCTCATACATGCATCACTACGTCATAGGAAAGTTTTCACAAAGATCAAAGCAAAGAAAGGTTCAAAGAAAGATTCTACGCAATGTGAAAGAATCTACTGAAGTAAAGTGACAAAGATCTATGTGAAAGAACGGGAACTACAAATGCATGTATCACAAAGACTGAAGATGTATGAGCATGTTGGAATGGCGAACAACAACCACAGACGCAGAAGTGACGAAAGGCAGATAACTCCACATCACAAAGGAACAAAGAATGATGAAAAGTCAGTTACAAATATCACAAAGCATGAAGGAACAAAGACTAAAGACTATTCTGCAACGACACACAAAGTTCAAGACAAAGAACACGGAAGACCTAATCACGTGGAGCATCATTCGAATGACCACCCCTTAGGGGGAGATTGTTAGCATTAAAAATATGTGTTGAGAAGTGATGGTCATTCTCATATTAGGAACTTTGTAATGTGTCTTAGTTTATGGAATAGGATATTCATTGGGCTTTGGACTTGACAAGCTAATATGTTATGTGTTATGTTACATAAGCCTTGTTATCTAATCATGTAACCAAATCCAAGTCCAAGCACATAGAAAGCCTTAGGGCATCTCATGTTACTTACTATTTAAACACCTCAAAGACTCATTTGAGGTGTGTGCTTGTGTGTGTATTGTGTGTGTTTCTCTTGAATAAAAGTTCCATTTCATCTCTTTTTCTCTCTTATATACACGAAATACATATATACATATCAAGTCATCATCTTTCAATCTCTACTTCATCTTTGCTTCTATAGTGGTGTGATAAAGTTGTGATATTTAAGGTCCTACAAGTCGCATATTCACACTTCAAAAATAAGCATTTTATGATAACCACCACCACATTTTTTGTAACTTTTAGAGAATTAGCTTTTTATAAAATAAAAAAATAATACATGTGGGAGTAAAGAATTATACAAAAGTCGACTAGTACAACGAGGAGTACCCGAAAAGTACGGTAAAATAGGTACGACTGCTTATCCTACCACATGCAACGATGCGTACAATTGGAGCTTTATTATTACAGTATTATTTTGTTATAAATAATATTATCTTGTTTATTAAAAGCCAAAATAAATTACTAGTACATTTGTATATTCAATAGCCACGTTGAATTCTAATTTGTATTAACTATCTTTATTATCATCTGTCGACTAATAATACTAAATTACTTATCTTTGTCATAGCTATTTTAGTTAGCCGACGATAAAAGAATTCATCCATTAACGTAAGACACTTTAAATCGTTGTAACAAATCCTTTCATAGATTACGTACATGCGTAGTTTACAGTTTACACACGATATTTAATAGGACAAAAAGTATAATGTTTAAAGATAAATCCCATGGAAAATTTTGTATTTCCACTTTGTTGGAACTTGGAAGTAACATGAAGCTTGTCAACATGATAAGCAAACATACTTACCCCAACATTTGCTTGCTCTTATGAATTAAATTGCTTCTTGTAGACTTCACTAGCATTATAAAATGGCTGCAAAGATAATCTCTCCTAACTCTTTTTATTTCATGTATCTAGAGAGAAAAGTAATGAAGTAATGAACCCTCGTGAGTTGTGATATTAGAACCAAAAAAGGTACCAATTCGCATTTCAGGTTATTGAAAACTTTAGATCATTTCACAGTTAACTCGAAGAGTGGTTTACTTTTAATACTCTTCTTGATATGTTCATTTTATTAACAAAGTTATTTTAAATAAAACAATGAAATAGCATTATAAGTTTATAACATTTGTTTACACTTTCTTTCTCGATTTCTTTCCATCTATCTTTTGCTTATAGCGTAACAGATTATCAATTAAGTGAAAATTGTAGAATAATTATTTACTCAGTAATAAATTACAGCAAAACTATGAAACTAAATAAAAATGCATGTATCTTTACAGCGACACCACCTAAATATAAAAATATTAATTCTAAAAGTCAACTATAAGTACGGCCGAACGCCCGCCAATGACTTTATATATCTCAATAGTCAATATCTCACGTTCAATACTCGTTTATTTTATTTTTCATTTAATTTGTAAGTGGTTGAGGTAACGTCTAAGTTGACCAATCCTGGATTTTCATCAACTGATATTGTCATCTTTGATCAATAGTTCAATACATGCTTAACTAGTTTTCTTTGGTTTTACTATTGTTTTTCTTTTTGAAAGACAAGTATTCAAACTAGGCCTGTAAAATGATTTATTAATTAGCTACAAATGACGTTCAATGTCCGGGCGTGATTATAAATATAATAGAAATTTTGTTAGAAAAGCCAGAACTTTTTACAATTATCTCAGGCCACATCTTTAATTTTATCCGAGGACACTAGCTAGCAAGGGATGTGAAACCCTTTGTAGTTTTTCCTTCTTATAGTCGATACATCCATGTATATCTCTCGTGCATAAGATCTCCATCTGCTCTCATTATTATCGTGCATAAGTACAACCTTTCATGCCATATAGCCATATACTGATTCGGTTAATTAACCACGTTAGCTGAGAGTGGAGCTTTTACGTTTGATATATACTTAAGACAATAAAATTTATCAAAAGTTAGGTTAATCTGAAAAGTAACATTTACGAGGTTTGGATTTAATGATGGAGCAATGCTCTTATTGTTTTAGGTATGTACTATTGTACTGATATTACGAAAATGTAGCAAGCATATACTAAATTTATATTGGTTGCTCGTTGGCCAATTCTCTTTGGAACGCGGTCTCGGCATGGTGGAGTTTCACAAATCACCCATCTGACTTGGCAAATTCTCATCTCAAGGAGCGATACATGCATTTAAGCTTAGTCCCCCCCCCCCCCCCCCCCTCTTGAATCACCACTACTTGGATAATATGTAGATTTAGAAATCCTGTGTGTTTGGACTTGAAGTTAATCATTCAGAAAAATAATATTCTTCGTGAAGAAGTGAATTACCTCTTCGGGTTGTCCAAATTCCACTAGGATCAATTACTATTTGCGTGTTTCATAAAATAGATGTGTCTCCCTCTTCATTTTCATTTATACATGTGAGCTAAGTGAACGCATCTTTCACCACTCCGATCAATGAAGCCATCTTTTACCACTGCAAACGAACCCATCTTTCACTAATAACAAAATCTTGAAGAGACTCAAGAGCAGATGACCGCGGGAATCAATCCATTAAATTTGAACCATTACAACACCACCAATCTCTCTAAGAGGAAACACACGAACCATTAGCAATCTTCAAAGTGAAAGAGTTCCTGAAAGATGTGTCGACATGTTCAATGTTGGTGGTGGTCATAATCGTGAAGATGATTATGATGACTATGATTATGATAATACTATGCGGATAAGGTCTACGATCTTTCAGGGAATTTGAATGCTTTTTATAACATGTATGGTATCAAGCTCCAAGGCCTTGGTAGGAAGTAATTTTGTTTTTATAGGAGTCTAATGTTATCTTTTGAGTAGTGGTTTATTTTCTTGTTTAAAGAATATGAAATATCTTGTTATGTAAGCTTTTCCGCCTATGTAACGGGCTGAGATATGAGATTCACCCATATCCTTTGTACTTGAACATTTTTGAGAGTAATATATTTATCGGGTCTTTTGACCTTTTATCCAAATACGGTGAGAACCCATATGCGATGATAATTTTCCAAAAGTGCCATCACCTCGTAAAACCTTTGATCACATTCCAACAAATAGCTTCTATTTTAGTAATGAGGCTACATTTCCACTTCCTAACTGAACCTAGTTTTTTTTTGGAGCCAGCTACCAACCCTTAAACCTCCCACTTTACGATCAAGAATTAACCGGATGTAAAAACCTTTTACCAAAATAAATAAATAAGAAGAAGTAAATTGGTAAGTATCTATGTAGCTTAGAAGAGGTGAAATTGATCTTTGCTAGCCTTTTATCTGTTGTATAATATTTATAAATAAACTTAAGATTAATATTACTAATAATAAACAATTACACGTCTGATAGTCTTCCACATGTTTATCTCCTTGGCCTCTCCAACCCTGTCTCACCAAAACGTTTTTCTAATTATCTTCTTCTTCTACAACTACATATTTTTTCATTATCTTCTAAGCTAGATTTTAAATTGTGTATTTTTAGTCTGGTGACAATATTTTTGGGCATGGAGGTTGGATAAAAGTAAGTGCTATCTTTATATGTTTAACAAGACTCGATTACTATCTAGAGGTTGTTAAAATAGCTAAATGAGATCTGAACTAATCAGAAAATAACTTAATAAATTATTAAGTAGAATAGGACGTGAAAACAAGCAACTTGCAAGTAGAACAGACAGTAATTAATTACTAACTTTTATTGTCTTCAGGAAATGAAATTTTAGATCGAGCTTCAAACCAATTAAAATAGTCATTTCGAAAGAACTTTGATTTCTTCATAATATCCTCTCTCGAAGGTTAAGTATGTTTACTGTTAACCAGCAATAAAGCTTTTTCTCTATCGAACAGTAACATGTGTATCAACATAACAACAACAAAATAGCAGTGAAAGTGAGAAATCGATATAATACAAAAATATCTTACAAAACTACTTACTAGTATAATTTAAAACCCAAACGGGTCCATAATACAATGAGTAAAGCGAAATCACAGAGAAGTATAACAAAATATCTACAACTGCTTTTACAACTACACCGTTTTTTTCTTTAGTTATTTTATTGCGATCTTTGCACAATCAAAACTGATCTCACAAAACAATCATTCTTTTTCTGATAATTTACCCTCAAACTGGAAATATATTTGTATATATTTCAAAAATAGTTTGGGAGTAAATCTACAAATAAAAGTCATCTTTGTCTACCAATCAGGTTTTTTTGTCTATAGATCTACTCCTCATTCCTTAAACTTGGTGGATTGGGGTAGTATTCGGTGGCGTTTCACTAACGGCGGCCACTGATCTCCTCCCACGCTCCGCCCGACTGTTCTCGGCAAACTTCATACTACCGATGTGTAAACCCATCTCTCTCTCCTCCTCGCTATACTCCATACTATAATAGTATTCTTCATTGTATTTTTCATTCTTTGATGCCGGAAACAACATGCTTCCCCATTGCGGAAAGTGGATAAACGCCACTGGGATCGTTAGAACCACTGTCATCACACCCATCCACATGAGCCCTGAAGCCGTGGAAAACCTAGTACCAGAGAAAAATAGCAGTTGTGTCAAACCACCACCAACATTGCCACCAGCACCGGTTAAACCGGATACAATGCCTAGAGAGCGTCTAGACACGAAGGGAATGATTCCATAAGTCGCCCCACAAGCTGCTTGTGCTCCGGCTGCCATGAGCATCATCGACAATATTGCGAGAGGTAGAGAATTGGATAAGCCTAACCATATACAAAAAACTCCTCCTAGGGTTTGTGCGATCCATAGAGTCCATAACCTTCCCCTCATTCCAAATTTGCGAGCTGATAGGTCAGATGCATAGCCACCGAATGGACGGGTTATGAAATTAGCCACCCCAAAACTTGCTGCAACTACTCCGGCTGTGTGAAGCTTTAAACTAAACCTATTGCACATCAGAAAAATAAATAAATAACATGGAAAAAGCAAATAGTAACAGAATTTAGTAGAAAACAAAGATTGTTTAGCTACCTATCATAGAAATATTCGGAAATGACATTGTTCAAGCACAATTGCACGCCCATAGAATATCCATATATCAACACAAAGACCCATGTCCTGTAATTTGTTATAGCATTTCGGTAAACCTGCAATAGATTAGACAAACGAAGTTAAAATATCATTCGATAATTAAGGGTATTTTTATAATGGATTATATTTTAGCTATTAATTAAGTTTCTTGGAAGACATTATATATATATATTCAATTATATCTCGCTTTTTAACCAGTTAGGCAATAACTAAATCTAACCATATATAAATTATATCTGCGAGTATGGTTTTATACAAGCGTAAACTAGTTACCTTTGAGAATTTATCCTTTGAAGCATGTCCGTCCTTACGAATTTCAGCAAAGTTTCCATCAGGCAAGTCTTGGCCATAAACCAAAACAAGAACTCCAACAATCAAATGAAACCATCCGGGAATGAAGAACGCAATCCTCCAAGCTGTAAATGGTGTCGAGTGAAGCATATTGGTTATAACATGGAAGAGCACCGGCATTAATAGCTGAGTAACACCACCTCCAAGATCACCCCATCCTGCGGATAACCCATTCACCACCCCAATAATCTTTCCATTAAACATCACACTTGTCCAGTATTGGCATGACACAAATGTTGCTAATGAAAACCCGATCATGAATCTAACTGCTACATAACCGCCAGCGTCTGCAACAAACGAAAAACTGAACACGACCGGGGCAGTCAGCATGTTGATCACCGCACAACCGTACCTGCATTAGCGGATCTACATATGTTAAATATTGCTCAAGAAAAGAATAATTACCATAGTTGTTGGTACGTAATTATGTTGCCATGTAAAAAAAGATAGTTGTAACTCTATACCTTGGACCTATGAGATCACAGAGTACTCCCATAACGAGGCGTGAGAGGATGCTTCCAGAAACGGAGGCTATCCCAGCATTGGAGATGTCGGAGCGGGTTAGATTAAGGTTGTCCCTGATTATCGGAACAAGAGGGGCTGCGGCAAAGGTAGAGATGACACAAGTGCAAAAAGAGAGCCATGAGAGATGGAATGCTCTCATGTGAGGTTGAGCTAATGAAAATATTTTCATCTCTGTTGCTTTGTTTTCTGAATCCACCGGCAGAGCGAATGTCAGTCGGGGACTTGTGGTAATGGTGGTGGGGATGGTGGCTGAAGAAGCCATTGTTATTTCTTGATCTCCAAAATATTTGGTGAATGAAGAAACTTGAAAAGAAGAGAATGTGATAGCTAAGAAATAGAAAGCTGTAGGTGTGCTTATAAACATGGCAAGTTTGAGGTTATTTATAGGGAAAAATATTTATTAATGTACCATACTTGTCACAAATGTTACTTCCGAGTAGCGAACAAAAAAAATAGCTTTTCAGTACACTAAAGTTGACTTTTTTGTCTTTCTTTGTGTATTATGACTATTTTACCCTTTGAAATTACATAAATGGTCCTGTGTGTTTGCAAAGATTGCATCCGCCGTCCTTAGGCTAAATTACATAAATGGTCCCTGTCGTTTGGAGAAAATTGCGTCCACCGTCTCTTTTTTTTTCGAAATTCCTTTTTCAAAAAAATTATTCCGGAAAAATAAATATTTTCAAAAAGAATATTTTTGAAAAAAAATATTTTTGAAAAAAAAAATATTTTCGGAAAAAAATATTTTTGAAAAAAATTATTTTTGAAAAAAAATATTTCCAGAAAAAGATATTTTCGAAAAAAAATTCGGGTGAAAAAAATTTCGAAAAAAATTATTTTTGAAAAAAAATTATTTTCGGAAAAAAAATATTTTCGAAAAAAATATTTTCGGAAAAAGATATTTTTGAAAAAAAATATCTTTGAAAAAAATTTATTTTCGAAAAAAAATATATATTTTTAAAAAAATTAGAAAAAAATGGGAATGGTAGACGCAATTTTCTCTAAACAATAGGGACCATTTATGTAATTTAGCCAAAGGACATTGGATGCAATTTTCAAAAAATCAAGGGTAAAATGGTAATCACATATCTTTTTTTATCTTTATTACACAAAGAAAGACAAAAATGTCAACTTTAATGTACTGAAAAGCTATTTTTTTGGTTCGCTACACGAAAATAACATTTGTGACAAGTATGATACATTAATAAATATTTTTCCCTTATTTATATAGACAAACTGAAAGGTTATTGAGAGTTGACTATTGAAAAAGCATATTCCCTTATCACATAGTTTAGAGTTAAACATATGGCCAAAATTTAATTTACCACTTTTATTTTGAAAGAGTTTCATTACAAAATATGGGTTTGAATCCTGCACTTAATACGCCGCTCAGTTGTGCATATATTTTTTGGAACGACAATTTATACAACACCTAGCAATGAGCTAGGAAAAAAAATATATTACATAGAAAAAGTGAGGGACTTGTAAGGGTCCGAGAACCACTCAACCGAGCTACAAAACTTCTTCCTATGTCTATTGGAAATCCAACTAATAGAGTTGCGTTTAACATCGTTAAGGATAAGACCCTTGCTTGGTTTTTTGGACCCAAAAGTAAACTCGTTTCAATAGCGCCTAAGGATCCATATTGTTGACTGAACAACCGCACTATAGGGGACAAAGCCGGAGTAAGACATGCTTGGTCCACAAGGGTGATGATGTCTATTATGCTCGAAAATTGAAGGTTGTTAAGCTTCCACGATTTGAGGATGTTGGACCATGTCTCTTTAGCAACCTTGCAAGAGATGAAAAAATGGACTTCCGTTTCCACATCACCATCACATAAAGGGCAACAAACCGAATGTAAGTCAATCCCCCTTACGTCAAGGTTAACTCTTGTAGGGAGTCTTGCATCTATAACACGTTATGAGGATATGATATAGCTTTAACAAGACAGTTGCGTTCTTAGTTAACTTTTTTTATGATCTGGTGTATGTCATTATGCTTAGCCTAGTGGTCCTTCACGCGACTGTTATGCTTTAGATAATAATATGCTGCGAGGAACACGTACAAACCTAGCTTTGTGATATTTACCTTTGAAAAGTTTACGATTATGTATAAGAGATAACTGATTCAGTAAAATAGATTTTGTCACTAACAGGAGCTAGATGTACATTACTGCATGGATATAGGTCACAAATTATGAACTATAACTTTCATCTTTGTATAAAATTGAATTTTACGTAAACGACGTGTATATAAACTTAGAGTGTTATATTAGCTTCAACTAAATGTTTGCGTTTCTTTTTATGATCTGCGGTCAAAATATAATGATAGTGTTAATTGTACATCACGCGTCTTGTGCTTTATCATCTAAAATGTACGTTACGACTTACGAGATAATCAGACATTGTTATCTCTTATTTATTTAGGTTTTATAATCATTTAGTCTCTAAATCGACTAATACTATTATTATATTGATCCGTTGAAAATTTTTAAATCATTTAAACATTATGAGGGTGTCATGCCATGTACAAGTCGGTCAAGTAATCTTACGTAATACACGGTCTCATGGTCAAAGGTTGTACTTTCATCCACCGTACCGTAGGGCAAACACCGCAAAACACAACGATTTGCCCCTGCACCTTAACTTAATGACTTTTGATTCCATAAGTGATTATAGTGTCATCAAGCATTTTGCATTTTTGTGTAATTAAGATTACCTGAAATCAAATGGAATTCAAGCTAAATTCTAATATGAGTTAAGAGGTGCGGAGTGTACACTTGTATAAACTAATAATTTGATTTCAAATACGATGAATGACAAAGTTCACATAGTAGAATTCATTACTTGTACGTTTCAAGGGTTCAATAGAAGTTACTAAAATAGATAGTAAAAGAAAAACCGGTACTATAAAGGTGTCGCTGAAATTTATATGAAAAGTTGTAAGTTTGACACCAAAAGGTGTAACAATGTATCGAGAGTTGTAACTTTTCACTAAAAGTCACTTTATTTATTATATACAAACATTATTGTGGTCTTTCATTTTCATATGAGCAATCACAACTACATATACATCAAATTCTTTTCTCATTATGTGACCTGTTGAATTACCTCAAACGAAATTCGTATGAGAGACTTATGATCAAAATAGCACAGCAACGTTGAGACATGTCATGCTTGCGTTTATATATCCAACTCTTCCACATTTCTTCATATAACATCTAATGAGCCTTCAATCATAACTATACTCCATTATCGAAAGTTCATTAAATCCATAATAAAACACATATGGTAACTATAATACTAGGTGCAAAAATATGTATAAAATATGTTATATCAATTATTTTAATCTAATAACGTTAATAATCTGTATGAATAAATAAAAAATAAAAATGTTGTTTTTTTTTAAAATAAACAGATAAAATCTACAAGGTAATTTTCTTATAAATAAAGTTTTAAAAAAATAAAAATATAGTGAAACAAAGTGAAACTCATAAGTTTACACTTAATTTCATAAAAGTAAATTTAAGATTAGATATTTTTTTTCACACACGCACACGCACACCCCTCCCCACACTCCTCGTAAGTTCAATTCATCTTCAGATTCAATTCATTATTTAACTTTTTATATAATTTAATCCCTCACTTTTCATTCAATCTACAATCACTATCAAAAAAACATCTTCACTTGTCAGAACCAAGCTCCGGCGCCGGTGAGTTGCTTTCACCGTCGTCTACACCACCACCGGAGGTAGATCTACAAAAATAGGTGTTCAACTATGACGGCGGCCAAAGATCCTCAACGGCAGATCTTCCACAATGTTACTATTAGGTGACGGTCGAGCAACAGGGTGGCGGGTGGAGCAACAGATCTGGTGGTGGTTTAGCAAATTGCCGGCCGGAATTGTTGAGAGAGAGAGAGATGGTCGGTCGGAATTTTTAAGAGAAAGAAGCGATGATGAAGCGTATGAGTGAGATATGTGAGAGAATGTATTTATATTTAAAAGCATGTATATTCGTCATTTAAACAAAAATTCAAAAAAAGTCGCACATACCAATGTACTTTATTATTAAATAAGTAGACATTTGTCATATACTAAGTGAACATTTGTCTCACATTCGCACATCTTCAAATGACCCAGGAAAAAGTATTTTTTTTTATACTATATGATGACCACCACCATATTTTTTGAAACTTTTAAAGAATTAGCTTTTTATAAAATTGAAAAATAATACGGGAGTAAAGAATTATACAAAAGTCTACTAGTACAACGAGGAGTACCCGAAAAGTACGGTAAAATAGGTACGACTGCTTATCCTACCACATGCAACGATGCGTACAATTGGAGCTTTATTATTATTATTTTGTTATAAATAATATTATCTTGTTTATTAAAAGCCAAAATAAATTACTAGTACATTTGTATATTCAATAACCACGTTGAATTCCAATTTGTATTAAGTATCTTTGTTATCATCTGTCGACTATCAATACAAAATTACTTATCTTGGTCATAGCTATTTAGTTAGCCGGCGATAAAAGAATTCATCTATTAACGTAAGACACTTAAATCGTTGTAACAAATCCTTTCATAGATTACGTACATAGTTTACACACGATATTTAATAGGACAAAAAGTATAATGTTTAAAGATAAATCCCATGGTAATTTTGTAGTTCCACTTTGTTGGAACTTAACTTGGAAGTAACATGAAGATTGTCAACATGATAAGCAAACATACTTACCCCAACATTTGCTTGCTCTTATGAATTAAATTGCTTCTTGTAGACTTCACTACTGTTATAAAATGGCTGCAAAGATAATCTCTCCTAACTCTTTTTATTTCATGTATCTAGAGAGAAAGGTAATGAAGTAATGAACCCTCGTGAGTTGTGATACTAGAATGTTAAGTAGAACCAAAAAAGGTACCAATTCACATCTCAGGTTATTGAAAGCTTTTGATCATTTCACTGTTAACTCGAAGAGTGGTTTACTTTTAATACTCTTCTTGATGTGTTCATTTTATTAACAACAAAGTTATTTTAAATACAACAATGAAATAGCATTATAACAAATTTTAGTTCAACGTCATTCTCTGCAGCAAAATATAATAACATTTGTTTACACTTTCTTTCTCGATTTCTTTCCCTCTATGTTTTGCTTATAGCGTAACAGATTATAAAGTTCAGTGAAAATTGCAGAATATTATTTATACAGTAATAACTTAAAGCAAAACAACTAAAGTGCGTTTGGTATGCCGCCATCAATCACAATGAGAATGATTTTGATAGTAGTGGTGTGCCTCTCGGTATGAAAGATCCATACCTTACCCTTTTGAGGTATATGGAGTATGGAGCATTTCTATCATTCATTACCATAGTTTTGGGCCCTCTCATCTTAAACAAACACATTTAATCACTTTTATAGTCATAGTGTCATTCTCATAGTCGGATACCAAACGCACTTTAAATAAAAATGCATGTATCTTTACAACGACATCACCTAAATATAAAATATTAATTCTAAAAGTCAACTATAAGTACGGCCGAACGCCCGCCAATGACTTTATATATCTCAATAGTCAATATCTCACGTTCAAAACTCGTTTATAAATTATTTTGTTTTTCATTTAATTTGTAAGTGGTTGAGCTAACGTCTAAGTTGACCAATCCAGGATTTTCATCAACTGATATTGTCATCTTTGATCAATAGTTCAATACATGCTTAACTAGTTTTCTTTGGTTTTACATTTACTATTGTTTTTCTTATGGAAAGACAAGTATTCAAACCAGGCGGTAAAATGATTTATTAATTAGCTACAAATGACGTTCAAATGTCGGGGCTTGATTATAAATATAATTAGAAATTTTGTTAGAAAAGCTCTAACTTTTTTAAATTATCTCAGGCAACATCTTTAATTTTATCCCTGGACACTAGCTAGCAAGGGATGTGAAACCCTTTGTAGTTTTTCCTTCTTATAGTCTTTTGGGTAAAAGGGAGTAATACTGCACCCTGGTAAATATATAAACCAAAACGTTTGAGTACAATGGATATGGGTGAATCTCAAATCTCAGCCCGTTACTTAGGCAAACAACTTACATAAAAGGTACTTCCTATTTTCTAAACAAAAAAACACACCATTACTCACATGACAACATAAGACATAATGAAATAAAATTACTTCCTACGACCTTGAAGCCTAATGCCATAGATGACATTAAAAGCATCCAAATTCATGGACGAAACTATGTAGAGGCAGGGGAAGGTCCCAGCCCTCCAAAATTTGCGGCACTAGTGTAAATATTATAAGTTTTAAGGGTAATTTAGTTGATGTCACAAACAAATCTCAGATTCGCCCCCTCAAAATAAATTCGGCCCTCCCAAAAAAAATGTTCAAGTTTCGTCTATGCATCCATGTATATCTATCGTGCATAAGAACTCCGTCTGCTCTCACCATTATCGTGCATAAGAACCACCTTTCATGCCATATAGCATATGCTGATTCGGTTAACCATGATAGCTAAGAGTGGAGCTTTTACATGTGATATATACTTAAGACAATAAAATTTATCATAAGTTAGGTTAATCTGAAAAGTAACATTTACGAGGTTTGGATTTAATGATGGAGCAATGCTCTTATTGTTTTATGTATGCACTATTGTACTGATATTACGAAAATGTAGCAAGCATATACTAAATTTATATTGGTTGCTCGTTGGCCAATTCTCTTTGGAACGCGGTCTCGGCATGGTGGAGTTTCACCAATCACCCATCTGACTTGGCAAATTCTCATCTCAAGGAGCGATACATGCATTTAAGCTTAGTAACCCACCCCCTCCTCTTGAATCACCACTACTTGGATAATATGCAGATTTAGAAATCCTGTGTGTTTGGACTTGAAGTTAATCATTCAGAAAAATTATATTCTTACCTCTTCGGGTTGTCCAAATTCCACTAGGATCAATTACTATTTGCTTGTTTCGTAAAATAGATGTGTCTCCCTCTTCATTTTCATTTATATATGTGAGCTAAGTGAACGCATCTTTCACCACTCCGATCAATGAAGCCATCTATCACCACTGCAAACGAACCCATCTTTCACTAATAACACAATCTTGAAGAGACTCAAAAGCAGATGACCGCGGGAATCAATCCATTAAATTTGAACCATTACAACACCACCAATCTCTCTAAGAGGAAACACACTAACCATTAACAATTTTCAACGCGAAAGAGTTCCTGAAAGATGTGTCGACATGTTCAATGTTGGTGGTGGTCATGATCGTGAAGATGATTATGATGACTATGATTATAAACTGAAAAGAAAGAAAAAAACCCTCTGGCGACAAAAAACCCTCTGGCGACAAAAATAAAAAAACCCTAACAGCCTACTTGACTTATCTCAATCGATCTTTGCCTGATTCTTGATCTCCTAACGATCTTGCATCTGTACAATCGATCTTTGAGTGACTGGTCTCTTAGGGTTTTTTCTTGTCTCATTTTTTGTGGATCTGTTTCGTGGTGCTTCAGTCTTATTCCTCAACGATTTATTGATCCCTTGTTGCTGATTCATTGGTCTATCATTATGGATACATGTTAGTGATTTGGGCATATATTATCAAAACCCTAAGTGATTAGGGTTTCATTATTACTCTTGTTTGCATGCGTGCTGTTGGGCTGGTTGATTTTTACTTGGTTGGGGAGATTTGTTTCGACTGGTTGAGGGTTTAAGAGGGATGGAAAAAGGTTTCTTCAATAAGCATAGTGCTCGTAAGGGCACTAGAGATGCGGGGTCTTCTACTAGTCTGTCCGATCAAACTAGTGGCTCGAAAGATGTTGATGCATCAGTTAACTTGGCCGATCAAGTTGGGTTGAAAAAGGGTACGTTTCCATATATCAATGTGGATTCTGATGAACTTGATGCACAAATGAAACAGACTACTGATTCATTCGAGACACATGCTACAGATGTGATTCATGATAAAGTGAAGCCGGTTTCACTTGGTGTACATGGGGCTAATGGCTCACAACAGCCAAATGTGGAACAATTGATTGCTAATGCGCATCAGAATTTTGATGAAGCCATGAATAAAATTCAAAGTGATGTTCGTGCTAATATGGCTTCCTCTTCTGATTTGCATAATTCAAGTGGTAGTGGGCTTCAATCTAATTTGAATGTTACTAATGTTATTACAACTAGTACTCCTCCTTCTGCTTCCAAGGTTGATACTACTAGTGGTAATGGAGTGAAGTCGGTTTCTTATGCGGGTGTTGCATCTAATGAATCCCAGAAACACGTGTCTAATTTTCGGAGGTTAGAATGCAACAATAAGAAGGATGATGTTGACTTGTCTGTCCTAATGAATGTAGTGCAGGAGGTGAACATGAGGTTTGAGAATACTCTCTACGGATACTTCCTTGGTCAACGCCTTGCTTTTCCTGTTGTTGATTATTATGTTCGCAATGCGTGGGCTAAGTATGGTTTACAAAAGGTTATGATGAATGCTAAGGGTTTCTTTTTCTTCAAGTTTACTTCGAAGAAAGGTGTCGACGATGTCCTTGATAATGGTCCTTGGTTGATTCGTAATGTTCCTATTATCCTTAAACCATGGACATTGAACACCAACTTGCTTAAAGAGGATTTAACTAACATTTCGGTGTGGGTTAAATTCCATGATGTTCCTTTAGCTATGTTTTCTGATGACGGGCTTAGCCTTCTTGCTACAGTGATTGGGACGCCCAAAAGGTTAGATGCCTTTACTAGTCAAATGTGCAAGGAATCTTGGGGCCGTAGTAGCTTTGCTAGGTGTATAATTGAAGTAAAGTCGGATGAGGTACTAAAGGACAGTCTCACTGTTGAGATTCCTCTGCTTGATGGTACGGGTTCGACTATTGAGAAGATCCGGGTTGAATATGAGTGGAAACCGCCGCGCTGTGATAAATGTAAGGTATTTGGACATACTTTGATTGAGTGCCCTAAGGTTGTCATACCGAATGCTCAAGCTACTATGAACGCAAGTGATGGGTTCCAGCCTGTTAACAATAAGAAGAAGGGAAAGCAAGTTGGTTCGAATCCGGGTCGAGGAGGATTTACCAAACCTGTGGTGGGTAAGCATTTTGAATATCAGCCCAAAAAGACTCTTCTAGAACCAAAGAAAACTAATGTCAGTAAGAAGAAGGCTTCTGATGTGGCTAGTACGAGTGGAACCAAGATCACTACTTCTAATCAGTTTGATGCTCTTAATATGGATGATACAGATGGTTTTGGTATTCCTAAGGTTGTTACTAACGAGGATGTGGATGCTGGCAGTACAATGGAAGTTAATAAGGATGAGTTGGTTCAGACTGGTACTACATCACAAGTCTCTCTTATGAGTGATATGCATGAACCGCTTATGAGTGATTCTATGGGAACAATGGAAGTTGATTCTACTCCTATTGTTGAGAAAATTAGTAAGCTTGAAAAGCTACTGATCGAAGGGAAAGCTACTCTTGTGGATGATGCTGGTCATCCTATTCCATCTACCTCGGTCACTAAGAGGGCTAACCCATTTTCTAAGGTGGGTGAGGTTGTGGTTTCTGATAGTGATGAGGAGGAGGTTCTAAACACGTTCGACGAATCAGGAAATCTTTTTGGTGGTGGTCATGAGCGTGAAGATGATTATGACTATGATGATTATTCGAAGCAAATTTATGATCTTCCTGGGGAATTAAATGCTCTTAATACCATTTATGGTTTTAATCTTCAAGGTCGTAGGACGTAGTTTATCTTTTGTCAGAGTCACTACTATCATGTGAGTAATGGTTTGTTTTCTTGTTTTGAAAATTGGAAGTATCTTGTTATGTAAGCTTTTCGCCTATGTAACGGGCTGAGATATGAGATTCACCCATATCCGTTGTACTTAAACGCTTTTTGGAGTAATATATTTACCGGGTCGTTTGACCTTTTACCAAAAAAAAAAAAAAAAAAGATGACTATGATTATGATAATACTATGCGGATAAGGTCTACGATCTTTCAGGGAATTTGAATGTTTTTTATAACATGTATGGTATCAAGCTCCAAGGCCTTGGTAGGAAGTAATTTTGTTTTTATAAGAGTCTAATGTTATCTTTTGAGTAGTGGTTTATTTTCTTGTTTAAAAAATAGGAAATATCTTGTTATGTAAGTTTTTCCGCTTATGTAACGGGCTGAGATATGAGATTCACCCATATCCTTTGTACTTGAACTTTTTTTAGAGTAATATATTTATCGAGTCTTTTAACCTTTTACCTAAATACTGTAAGAACCCATATGCGATGATAATTTTCCAAAAGTGCCATCACCTCGTAAAACCTTTGATCACATTCCTACAAATAGCTTCTATTTTAGTAATGAGGCTAAATTTCCACTTCCTAACTGAACCTAGTTTTTTTTTGAGCCATCTACCAACCCTTAAACCTCCCACTTTACGATTAAGAATTCACCGGGTGTAAAAACCTTTTACCAAAATAAATAAATAAGAAGAAGTAAATTGGTAAGTATCTATGTAGCTTAGAAGAGGTGAAATTGATCTTTGCTAGTCTTTATCTGTTGTATAATATTTATAAATAAACTTAAGATTAATATTACTAATAATAAACAATTACACGTCTGATAGTCTTCCACATGTTTATCTCCTTGACCTCTCCAATCCTGTCTCACCAAAACGTTTTTCTACTTATCTTCTTCTACTACTACATTTTTTTTCATTGTCTTCTAAGCTAGATTTTAAATTGTGTATTTTTAGTATGGTGACAATATTTTTGGGCACGGAGATAGGATAAAAGTAAGTGCTATCCTTATATGTTTAGCAAGACTCGATTACTAAAAAACTATAATCGTTTTAGAAATGGATACTATCTAGAGGTTATTAAAATAGCTAACTGAGATCTGAACTAATCAGAAAATAACTTAATAAATTATTAAGTAGACTAGGACTTGAAAACAAGCAACTTGCAAGTAGAACAGACAGAGTAATTAATTAACTTTTATTGTCTTCAGGAAATGAAATTTTAGATCGAACTTCAAACTAATTAAAATAGTCATTTCGAAAGAACTTTGATTTCTTCATATAATATCCTTTCTCGAAGGTTTTAAGTATGTTTACTGTTAACCAGCAATAAAGCTTTTTTTCTATCGAACAGTAACATGTGTATAAACATAACAACAAAAAAATAGCAGTGAAAGTGAAAGGCGTACTTCGCATTAGAAATCGATATAATACAAAAATATCTTACAAAACTACTTATAATTAAAAACCCTACTGGGTCCGTAATACAATGAGTAAAGCGAAATCTCAGAGAAGTATAACAAAATATGTACAACTGCTTATACAACTACACGTCTTTTTCTTTAGTTATTTTATTGCGATCTTTGCACAACCAAAACTGATTACACAAAACAATCATTCTTTTTCTGTAATTTTACCCACAAACTGCAAATATATTTTCATATATTTCAAAAATAGTTTGAGAGTAAATACACAGATGAAAGTCATCTTTGTCTACCAATCAGATTTTTGTTGTCTATAGATCTACTTCTCATTCCTTAAACTTGGTGTATTGGGGTAGTATTCGGTGGCGTTTCACTAACGGCGGCCACTGATCTCCTCCCACGCTCCGCCCGACTGTTCTCGGCAAACTTCATACTACCGATGTGTAAACCCATCTCTCTCTCCTCCTCGCTATACTCCATACTATAATAGTATTCTTCATTGTATTTTTCATTCTTTGATGCCGGAAACAACATGCTCCCCCATTGCGGAAAGTGGATAAACGCCACTGGGATTGTTAGAACCACTGTCATCACACCCATCCACATTAGCCCCGAAGCCGTGGAAAACCTAGTACCAGAGAAAAATAGTAGTTGTGTCAAACCACCCCCAACATTGCCACCAGCACCGGTTAAACCGGATACAATGCCTAGAGAGCGTCTAGACACGAAGGGAATGATTCCATAAGTCGCCCCACAAGCTGCTTGTGCTCCGGCTGCCATTAACATCATCGACAATATTGCGAGAGGTAGAGAATTGGATAAGCCTAACCATATACAAAAAACTCCTCCTAGGGTTTGTGCGATCCATAGAGTCCATAACCTTCCCCTCATTCCAAATTTGCGAGCTGATAGGTCAGATGCATAGCCACCGAATGGACGGGTTATGAAATTAGCCACCCCAAAACTTGCTGCAACTACTCCGGCTGTGTGAAGCTTTAAACTAAACCTATTGCACATCAGAAAAATAAATAAATAACATGGAAAAAGCAAATAGTAACAGAATTTAGTAGAAAACCAAGATTGTTTAGCTACCTATCATAGAAATATTCGGAAATGACATTGTTCAAGCACAATTGCACGCCCATAGAATATCCATATATCAACACAAAGACCCATGTCCTGTAATTTGTTATAGCATTTCGGTAAACCTGCAATAGATTAGACAAACGAAGTTAAAATATCATTCGATAATTAAGGGTATTTTTATAATGGATTATGTTTTAGCTATTAATTAAGTTTCTTGGAAGACATTATATGTATATTCAATTATATCTCGCTTTTTAACCAGTTAGGCAATAACTAAATCTAACCCTATATAAATTATGTCTGCGAGTATGGTTTTACACAAGCGTAAACTAGTTACCTTTGAGAATTTATCCTTTGAAGCATGTCCGTCCTTACGAATTTCAGCAAAGTTTCCATCAGGCAAGTCTTGGCCATAAACCAAAACAAGAACTCCAACAATCAAATGAAACCATCCGGGAATGAAGAACGCAATCCTCCAAGCTGTAAATGGTGTCGAGTGAAGCATATTGGTTATAACATGGAAGAGCACCGGCATTAATAGCTGAGTAACACCACCTCCAAGATCACCCCATCCTGCGGATAACCCGTTCACCCCCCCAATAATCTTTCCGTTAAACATCACACTCGTCCAGTATTGGCATGACACAAATGTTGCTAAGGAAAACCCGATCATGAACCTAACTGCCACGTAACCACCAGCATCCGCGACAAATGAAAAACTGAACACGACCGGGGCAGTCAGCATGTTGATCACCGCACAACCGTATCTGCATAATTTGATGTACATATGTTAAACATTGCTCAAGAAAAAAATAATTACCATTGTTAAAAAAATAATTGTTGGTACGTAATTATGTCGCCTTTTTTTTAAAAATAGTCGTAACTCTATACCTTGGACCTATGAGATCACAAAGTACTCCCATAACGAGACGTGAGAGGATGCTTCCAGAGACGGAGGCAATCCCAGCGTTAGATATGTCGGAGCGGGTGAGATTAAGGTTGTCCCGGATTATCGGAACAAGAGGGGCCGCGGCAAAGGTAGAGATGACACAAGTGCAAAAAGAGAGCCATGAGAGATGGAATGCTCTCATGTGAGGTTGAGCTAATGAAAATATTTTCATCTCTGTGGCTTTGTTTTCTGAATCCACCGGCAGAGCGAATGTCGGTCGGGGAGTAGTGGTAATGGTGGTGGGGATGGTGGCTGAAGAAGCCATTGTTATTTCTTGATCTCCAAAATATTTGGTGAATGAAGAAACTTGAAAAGAAGAGAATGTGATAGCTAAGAAATAGAAAGCTGTAGGTGTGCTTATAAACATGGCAAGTTTGAGGTTATTTATAGACAAACTGAAAGGTTATTGAGAGTTGACTATTCGAAAAGCATATTCCCTTATCACATGGTTTAGAGTTATAGCCAAATTTAAATTTCACCACTTTGTAATAAAAGAACTTCATTAAAAAATATGGGTTTGAATCCTGGATTTGGCACGCCGTTCAGTTGGTTCATATATACGTGAGCTAAGATTGTTAGCTATTTTATAACTTGGTGTCATTACACTTACCTTCAATTCATGTAGTGGTTGTGTCTTAGAAAATATAAATTTTGGGCGAAAAAGAACATAGGGTGCTTGGTTGAAGGTTTTAGATGGTAAGAAATGGTAATGATATTCAAAGATGGTGCTTGGTTTCATATAATGCAATGCTCCATTACCTCAAAGTAGGTAATACTCGGTTCCTGCACAACTTTGGGGTAATGAGAGTTTATAACCTACCCATGATCTCAGAAGCCCACATATTACATTTTTTTCTTTCAACTTCTGTTTTTTGATATGGTTTTTGTTGTTTATATATTAATATTAATAAAAAATAATTATGCATATTTATATAAGTGTACAGTTTTGGAAAAAATAAATATTTATGTACATATTTAATAGTAATAGTAGTAATAACAACAATTTTAAAAACGTGCCAAAGTACATAATTTTAATATTGTCAAATATTAATAGTAATTTGTATGCATACACAAATATTTTGTATATAAATAAGTGTAATATGTTGATCTACATGACAAGTCTGATATACCTGCTGTAAATGTGCCTAAGGCAGCAAGAGTGGACTCATCCACTTCTTTTGCTTCTTTGCTCACTGCTAATCGCACCCGAGGCAATGTCAATTTTAGGTCGTTGATTAATGAAGATCGGGTTGCTAATCATCATACAAAACTCCCGAAGGAGGCTATGGAATCAGTATTATGCCGGTATGAAAATACACTTGTTAGGTATTTTATAGGCAAAGATATTGTTTTTCCTATTGTGCAGAACTATGTCAATAATACGTGGAAGAAATTTGGTGTGCATAAAATTATGAAGAATGAAGCGGGTGTCTTCTAATTTAAGTTCTCTACTAAGGAAGGTGTGGAGCAAGTGCTTCAACGTGGCCCTTGGTTAATTCGTCGCTCACCGCTTATTCTTCATAAATGGTCACAAAATGTTCCCTTAACCAAGAATGAGGTAACTACGATTCATGTTTGGGTTAAATTACATAATGTTCCCATAGTTGCCTATTCAGAGGTTGGTTTAAGCTTGATTGCAACACAAGTTGGGAAACCGGTGATGTTGGACGCCTTTACATCTTCTATGTGTGTCGACTCGTGGGGTCGTATTAATTTCGCTCGTGCTTTGGCTGAAGTATGTTCGAACTCGGAATTGAAAAGGAAAGTAAGTATGACCATTCCATTGGATGATGATAGTGGTTATTCGAAGGAAATCATTCGTGTTGAATATGAGTGAACGCCTCCTCGGTGTAGTGTCTGTAAGATCTTTGGGTATAATCATAGTGATTGTCCAAAATAAGTTTAAAAGGCGCTTCATAAGGGTACTAATGTGGCTACTAATCTATCAGTACAGTTGGATGTGAACGATGAGAGGTTCGTTGAGGTTAGGAATCGTAAGCACAAGGGGAAGAACGTAGCTTCTTCATCTCAAACTAGGCCAATTGGAGGTGTTAAGCTTTCTAAGCCTAAACCTTATTTTTGGAAACCGAAAGTGACGACAGCTACTAAGCAAAGTGCTACCATTAATGATGGGGCATCTACTTCTTAGCCTAAATGGGTGGTGGATTCGCGTGTTAATGTAGGTTCTAGTAACGAACCTACTACTGGTCCTACAAGTAGTAGCGATCCGACTATTGGTCCTACAAGTAATACGGCTCCTTCTTGGGATGTTCAAGGTAAGAATAATTATTGGGTGGATGATACCAACATTTTTTATTTGAAGAACAGTTTTGATGTGCTTACGGAGCAAGACTCGGTTTTGAAATTGTGATTGGCACTACTTGTATTCCTGAAGTTATCCCTAGTTCTTCCAAAAGTACTTCTCTATCGCCTATGAAGAATGCTCCTATTGTTGAGAAAATTAGAAAACTTGAAAAGCTTATTATTGATGAGAAAGTTACTCTTGTGTATGATGATTGTAAACCTCTTAAAAAGGTTGAAGAGACTGTTTATGTCCTTGATAGGGCTCCTTGGTGGGTAACCCATTCTTTAAGGTGCGCAATGTGGTAGTTTCTGACAACGATAATGATAAAGTTTTTGATAATAACATTGAGACGTATTCTGGAAGTGGAGTTAAGGAGCAGAATCTTTATAAGTAATGGATAGCGGATACGGGTGATAAAAACAATTATGATGATGATGATTTTGGCCTCTCTCCTACATAATTAAAGGCTGCTGGAGTTCAAGATTTTTGTTTTAACTAGGTTGTAGCTTTTTATGCTGGTTTTTGGTTTGGTGATCTAGCTGGTTATAGCTAGTTGTCGTTTATGGCATGTCATAAATGATTTAGTGCTTGTGTCAAGTGATTGCTTGCGGTTAATGTGGTACCTCAGCCACATTCCATTGTACTTAAACGTTTTTTAATTTGGAGCAATATATTTTACCAGATGGAATATCCTTAAAAAAAATGTAATATGTATATGCAACAACTAATAGTATAAACCGAGCAACACCAATGACAAAAAAAAAATGGAAATGAATCCTCGTTATATTACTTAGTATTCCCTTCCTTTTCCCATTACCATTACCCATTTTAAACCAAGCCCTTAGATATATTGGGTATGTTTGGCAAAATTAGCTGTTAGCTGTATGCTGTTAGCTGTATGCTGTAAGCGGTAAACTGTAAGCTGTAAGCTGTTAACTGCAAAGCTGTTAACATGAGTTACAAGCTGTATCATTTTTTCAATAAAAGTGTTTGGTAAGTTAACTGTTAAATGTAATTATAAGATGTAAAATGACATAAAAAGACATATCTATAATTATAAATAAATATTTGGAGGGTATATCCGTAATTTAAAGTTTTAACAGTTCTAATAAATTTAAAAAGCTTCATGAATCAGCTTTTTATTTAGGAGCTATTTGTTTGACATAAAAGCTTGAAGTTAATGTATCCAAACGGAGCTTTTATTTTAGAGAAGATTATTTTTGTAACAAAAAGCTAACAGCTCCCCCAAAAAGCCCTTAGCAAACAGGCCCATGATCTATTTATGTACCTTGGGCATGTATACGAAAGAGCGAATTTAATGACAAAACAGATTTTGTCACTAAAATTAGATCCAGTGGCGACCATTAGGGTGTGCAAGTGGTGCAACCGCACCGGTCCCCCTTTTTAAGGGCCCCCAATTTAGTATATATCTATTAATTTTGTAGAGACTGTATTTGTGCTTTAGTAACACTCTAAATATCTGTAGTTTTTTTTTTTGGTAGCGTAGAATTTGACTTTTGTTAATGTTTTGCGCAATATCAAAGAACATTTTATTTTTTATAATAATCAACTTTTCGTGATTTATGAGGCCCCATTTTTGATTTCGCACCGGGCCACCCAAATCAATAGGACGAACCTGATTAGATCTGAATGGATATAGTGATATAGGTCTCAAATTGTGAGCTGTAACTTTCAATATTACTGTGGATTGAATGATACGTAGACGACATGTATATGAGCTTGGAGTATAAGCTTCAACAAATCATTTACGTTTTAACTTTTTTGTGAGGTATTCTGGTGTCATAATATTATGATTATTTAATTGTCCTTCACGCGTCTTGTGCTATACAAAATTCAATCTTACGACATGAGACAATGCTATCTTACTTTTTTGGGTTTTATAGTCGTTTTAGTCTATATAAATGGACTAAAACGTACTCTTATTATATTGTTCGGTTGAAAGTTTTAAATCGTTTAAACATTAGGCTGGTGTCATGCTTTTCACAAGTCGATCGAATAAACTAAGTAATCTTACGTAATTCACGGTTTCATAGTCAAAGGTTTGTACTTTCATTCACCGCACCGTACGGGAAAACCGCAAAACACAACAATTTGCCCTTGCACCTCAACTTAATGACTTTTGAATCCTTCACTTTCTGTTTAATTCCATTTTGTTCCTCTAAACTTGTACGTATGTGTCTATGCGTTTTTACATATATGCACGTTTATTGTTATATTCTATTAGTTTTATTTATTTCACACATAAAAACATGTAAACACATACATATACACTTTGCTTACATATATACCTACACGCACTTGTGTGTAATGTAACTCTGAAAGTAGTCCATTTGTTTTGAGGTATAAGTGTGATAATCTAAATCTAACCTTTGCATACTTATCTCTGCGAAATTAAGTGTTTTTGTTGTTGTCATTGTACTCAATGAGTAAATCTAAGTGTAAGATTGTTTTCACATCCCAAAAACTTCAGAGTAAAAGTAACAAATACTTCATTCGTCTTATAATAATTGCCCACTTTGACTTTTTTAAGTTTTTCTTTTTTAACTTTTATTATTAATATTTTTATTTGTGTTATATGATATTTGATGAAAATTATGCAAATAAAAATACATTTAAACCTAATTTATTCATATATTTTTAATCAAATATTATATTTTACAAATGAAAATATTTATAGTCAAAGTTTAATAAAAAAGACTCCAAAAAGTAAAAGTGGATAATTATTATGAGACGGAGGTAGTAATTGATTGTGCAAATGAATTCTTTTTATTTTTAAGTTTGAACAAAGAGCAAACTGTATTTTTACTTATAAATTTTTTACAAGTAAAAATATTCATAGTCAAAGTTTAATAAAAAGGACATAAAAAATAAAAGTGGATGATTATTATAAGGCGGATGTAGTAATTGATTGTGCAAATGAATTCCTTATTATTTTTAAGTTTGAACAAAGAGCAAACAAAGTTTGCTAGGCGTTTTCAATTTTGTCACTAAACCTACATCAAATTTAGGAGAAATCATTTTGCCATGTGTCATCAATTCTTGCAACAAACGTACAAACTAAATCAGTTTAATCAATTCTTGCACCCTAAAATCCAAGAAATTTAAATAGAAGCTACCAAACCAACCCAATTATAAAAAGGTTTCACAAAATTTACCTCCAAAACTCCATTTTTATCTCTAATGTATAATAGCAACATCTTGTTATATTTTTCTTCATTTTAGTCATGGTTGTGAAAAACGCTATGCATTACTCAGTAGGACAGGTATCACCTAGCGATTAATCAGTTAAGCGAGGATTAATTTGTGATTAATCTGATTATAATTTTAATATATATAATAAAATTACAAAATTTTAAAATTATATGTATAACATAAACGAAATGTATCAAAATGCTTTAAGGTTCACAGTCCAAATGGTTTTGTTAATTTTCAGAAACCAATTCTCGATTTCAATTATTGTCATAAACATTCAATTGATACAAGAAAAAAGAGTATAACTTCACAGTTTTTGTTAAATTGGTGGTCGAGGTGCGCTTGCATGGTTGTAACGACTAATTTTGAGAAAAACACAGGGTACATAAAAAAAAAAACTATAGTTTTAATTTTTGAAAAAAGTTGACCCAGGCTATCCTATTTAACTGATTTTTGTTTGATTTGACCGATATATGTCCGATTTGATTGATTTTTATCTGATTACTTTGTAAGTAACTGATTTTTAATAAATCTTATTAATAAGGGCATAAGTAGGAGTCCCCCACCCTCGGTCGACCATAAACCACCACCATCACAACTAGACGTTGCGTATATTTCTTAGATGTTGGTGGTCATCACCCGAACTTTTGAAAGACATAACATAACACAAGCATTAATTAATTTGGGTGTTCGTTGGGGAGGCGAAATGATTATATGGCACTATGGCCATGTTTACTTTTTTCTGTTAGTGAAGAATATGTAGGGTTCACGTATTTTATATTATTTGTTTTGCAAATGAGGTCCATTAAATCCTTTGTTGCGTCTGTGTACAAGAGCCACATAAAAGGAGAGTCTCCACATACAGACTTATTAACAGCCATGAGGCCTATGTGAGACCCATACATCCCTTAGCTAAGAGAGAAAACTAAACAACCCCTAAGCCTCTTAATCATTTCTTTTACAATACACAATACACATTTATTTTACCGGGTGAAAATTCCTTTACACAATACATACATATACCAAATGTCTAGCCTAACCTCCAATCAAACCTATGCCTTTTTTTCTTAAAAGATCACATAAAAGAAATAATATATAAAACCGTCATACAACCACTTGTTAGAAATAAATAATATCAAAGTCAACTATATGCATGGGACGCCTACGAGTGACCGTACATGTCTCATGTCTATGACCTTTTATTGGACATAATGTCAATGCATATCGTTTTGAATTTTTATCAACTTTGAAGCAAGTTGAGCCAACGTCTTATGTCATCTCAAACCACATTTTCTATATGCTTAACAAATTTAAAGTAAAACATATCAGTTTCTTTACTTACATTAATTTTGGTGACATTTATTTTTTTTATAAAGGGTCTTACACTCGGTAAAATATATTACTCCAAATAACAAGTTAGGTACAATGAAATGTGGCTGAAATATCACATTAACCTCAGGTAGCCGATTGAACAACAACTAAATCATTCATGACATGCAATAAATGATCAACTAGTTACACACAACTAGACAACCAAAACAAAAACAAGCATAAACTAAGAAACATCAACCTTTGTGCTAAACAAAAGAAAAGCAACAAATCCAATTATAATGTCAGGATGGTAGCAACCTTTAATTGGGCCGTAGATATACCACAATAATCATAGTAATCTTCATAATCATTGTAGTCAAATGCATCATCTTTCCATTGCTACAAACGACTCCACTCAATCCCTCCACTACCAAAATAATTATTCTCGTTAGGATATTCTAGAACTTCATCATCGTCGCTATCAGAAACAACCACATTACCCATCTTAGAGAATGAGTTACCCACCTTAGTTGATGAATCAACCTTTTTTAGAAGTTCACCATCATCATCCACAAGAGTAACCTTCCCCTCAATAATTATCTTTTCAAGTTTCCAAATTTCTTAACAATAGGAGTAGTACTAGTGCTACCATAATCGCCCAAAGTAGAAGTACAAGGAGAGGAAAAGGTACTAAGCTTATTCGGAGGATCAACGCCCTCCTCACCCATCGAATTCAAAACATCAAAAGGATTGGAAGACTTGGTGTTCATAACCGATTTATCGTTAGAGGAAGAAGTCTCTTTTTGAACCTTAGGATCTGAACCTTACTTGGTAGCTTCCGTTAATATAGGTATCCAAAACTTAGGTTTTGGCTTGTTAAGCCTAAGACCACCAATGGCCTGACATTGAGACGAATAAGCCACATTTTTACCTTTATTCTTTCGATTTCTTACCTCAATGAAGCCCTTTTCGTTATTATCCACTGGATTAAACACCTTGGCTACCACATTAATGTCATTTCGAATAGTCTCCTTGACACATTTTGGACAATCAAAAAGAGCATGCCCAAATGATTTACAATTAGTACAATGAGGAGGCTTTCATTCATATTCGAATTTAACAATTTATGTAGTATAACCATTACCTTCTTCATTTGGAATAGCTATTGTAACTTGGCTCTTCAATTTAGATTTCGAGCTTAGTTCAACTAAGGCATGAGCAAAACTAATATGGCCCCATGACTCAACACACATAGAACTTGTGAATGCATTCAACATAATAGGTTTCCCTACTTGCGTAGCAATCAAGATCAAACCATGCTCTGAATAAGCATCCAAAGGAACTTTATGCAATTTAATCCAAACTTGTACCTTGTTTAACTCGTTCCTATTAAGGGATAAAATGGGAGTCCATTTGTTAAGAATAATATGCGAGTTACGAATTAACCAAGGACCTCGTTACAAAACAAGATCCACGCCCACTTTGGTAGCAAACTTAAAAAGATACACACCATCACCATTTTTCATTAGCTTTTGCATGCCAAACTTTCCTCATGTATTAGTAACATAGCTTTGAACATTAGGGAAGGCAATAGTCTTACCAAGGAAGTAACCAACAAACGTATTTTATACTGACATAGAACCTTTTCCATAGCAGTCCAGGAAGCATTGTGTCATGGGATTCCACACGATCCTCATTGACCAAAAACCTAAAATTCACCTTCAGAAGAATACGAATAGCGTTGAGAACGTTGGCAAATGAAGAACTCTTATCTTGTGATTCTCTAAACGTATTCTCAACCCTATGATTACCCTCATTAATCTACTCACCACTCTTCAAACTAGTTTGACCAGCCAAACTAGAAGAGGAGCTGTTAACGACATCACCACTCCCACCCGATAGTTTCCCATCATGTTTCGCACCTTTCGAAGCACTAATATTATTCAAGAAACCCTTTTCCATCTCTCAAAACCCCACTAATTGAGAGAAGGGTCGGAGAAGGGTCGGATATCTCCGATTAAATCGCATTCGATGTGGCCAGAGAAGGGTCGGATATCTCCGATTAAATCGCATACATTTGACTCAAAGTTGCCCTCTTCAAATAATCTTGTTGGGTGACATTTAAGTAAATAGATAAACATTCAACCGCAAATACAACACTAAAATTACTCAGCGGTACACAATTAAATGATAAAAGAGAAACACATAGATCATACCAGATGGATGTAAGTCCCACACTATACACCGGCACGGCTATGCAATAAATGATAAAAGAGAAACACACGGAGATCGATGCAATTATATTTTGTCGAACATTATACACAAGTACCGCTATGCATGGGTAATTGTCTAATGTAATTAATAAGAAAAACACGTTGTGAACTATTATAATATCTTGCAACTTTTGTAGTTATATGAACGTGAAAACACAAGTTAGTTGTGAAACGCATCATGCAATTACACTCCTTATTTGTACACGAGTGAAATATAAAAACATAAAGAATATTAACTTATTCATTTTTGTTTAAAGTATCTAAATTCATACTGTATTAAACTTCTTATTTAATCGTAGCAAACACTAGTTGACATAAAACGCGTAATGCAAGGTTGCAGGAATAAATTTATATCTTAACTAATAGATGCTTTTCAGCTTATTTAAAGGTTAATTAATGAAGATCATAATACATATAAGTACCACAACTAATGTACTTTAATTTGATAAATAACTCAACAAGTGGCCTTATAACGTGATGGTGATACACAGCTTACTTAGCAGGCAATGTAATTAAGTGACCTTTCACTAAAACTTAAGGTTGAATAAAGATTAAAGAAAATCCAATTTAAATGTTCGTTATGGAATGAGCATTTTTATACGCGTATAATATAATAAGGAAATATATGTAACGTTGATACGTGTTACCGTTTTTCATAACAAAGTAATTATGCAGTTAACAATTCTGGAAAGAATGATGTATAGATTTTATTGTGCTACATTTACGTATCAACAATATATACCATGGTTTATACAGTATGTGTTTAAAATAACGTGCATCTCTTTACCTGATTTTTATATACAAATTTGTATCCTTGTCTTAAAAAGTACTGGTACTACGTAATAAACGCTAGCTATTTTGCTTTCCATAAACCCTTGACATGTATTTCACAGAAAAACGTGGAATTGTAATATCGATACACCGTACCCTTACTTAACTAATACGGAGTAATATATTATCGACCCTAGTAGTAGTGGACGTTTTAAATAGCCGAAGAAGGTAATATATAACTTTATTTTTAAACAAAGATAAGAGAGAAGTGATTAAAGAAATGCAAATTCTCCCGGAAGTGCGGCGCAATAGGTAGAACTGCTTATATGACCACATGCATGCTACAAATCAAGCATGGGGAAAAAAAGGAGACACTAGTAGTTACTTTGTTAAGGTAACGATAAAATTTTTGTTTTTCATCATTTCTTTAATTTATTCTGGAAAAATCTAAGTCGCTATATTGATTAATTACTACTCACTACGTACTCTAGAGCGCATTGTATACTTGCGACTTTCGCGGTTATCTGGAATTATCGAAACGGTGTGCTCTTCGACTAAGTTCCTCTTTGGAAAAACATCTTAGGCAAGACATCACGACATTCTCTCAGTCTTGGAATAGTTATAGAAGTAAACAAATTCATCACGCGTGGGCTGATTGGATCTTCAATCCAACCATCTGTTGTAAATTTGTAACGATGCTTAATATCATCTATATCTATATGAGAAAAGTTCTATACAAAACTACATTTAGCTAAAGTACAAATTAAACGATCTCATCCATCCATTCCTCTTTCATCCAACGATGTATATTTATTACAAACAAAAAAAATAAAAATAAAAATAAAAATAAAAAAAAAAAAAACGGAGGGGCATTTTTGTACTTTCCATACTTACTCTTATATCCACCCCGTATCACACATTTCACGTGTTTCTCACCCTCACACACACAGTAAAAACGCGTTTTACACACACTCTCTCCTCATTTCCCCCAATTCAAACCCTAACCCTAAATCGTTTAATCGCCGTTAATCCATCATCAATCCGTCATTAATCGTCGAATCCCATTGATAATGTCGAATCTGGTATGTTTTTGTCTCATTTTTTAAAATCAGTTATTATTTTGAATTTTTGTTATCGACTAGGTTATTTTTTTGAATTTATTAGCTTATTTTGTGATTTTATTAGCTTTTTTGTTACTGAATGAGTGTTTGGATTAGTTTATGTTAGCGATTAGATTAGATTTTAGGATTAGTTAATTTTTTTTGATGTAATGACTGTTTAGGATTAGCTTATTTTTGCTTATTTTTTGGTTTGTGATAAGCATAAGTAGATAAGCAAATGGGATTTTGCTTATCACTGAATAATCCTATGGGATTATCACTGAATCCCATGGGATTCACATAAGAATTAGTGGTTTGTGATGTATAAGTAGATTAGCGAGTACATTGTGTTTGAGTTGTTGTTGTTGTTTTTTTTTTTTTTTTTTTTTTTTTTTAGAGAATTACGGACTATTTAGATTTGTTTTTGCTTGATGTAAGCTGTATATGTGATATATTTGGCTAGATAAATATGGCATAATCAGATAAGCGGTTGTAGTTTGAGTGTTTAGCAAATTCGTTATGTACGTCATTGTATTGTTTTGTATGCTTTTGCTTGATTTACGCCTGTATGTGCGATATATGTACCTGTAAGGAGTGTTTGGGAAATAGCGTAACTAAAGCAATGTAGGATGAGATAGTGTTCGGTTTTAGGAAAACGGTGTTGTCATTCAAATAAGATAAGTGGTTGATTACTTATTATTAAGCAAAAGTAGTTTCAAATAAGCGATTGCAGTTTGTTTACGGGATATAATGCTTGTTGCAGCACTTCAATCTGTGTGTACATTTTTGTGAATTAGTCGCTTAGGTTGTTGAAATTATGCAACTTTTTTAATTGATAGCACATAGGTATTCCATCTGTATCACAAGTCCAGTTGAAAAATCTATTAGGGGGTGTTTGGTTGGGGTAAATTCAAAGTAATTGGGGGAATTTGAAATTAAAATTGCTTCAATTCTCTTATTTGGTTCACAATAAATATGTGGGCCCAAGAATTTTATTTGCATTAATGAGGCTAAAAGTGAGGCATTTTAATTTTCTTCCACATGAGAAGCATTTACATTTGCTTAAAATTTTAAATAGCACCATTTATATATCTTGAACCAAACGCCCCTTTAGTGTTTGTTTAACTATGAACGATCAGAGGGGTGTTACAAGTCGAGGTGAAGGGATTGCGGAATATCAGTGGTTTGTGATATAAGTAGATTAGCAAATGGGATTTTGTTTCACTGAATAATCCTATGGGATTATCACTAAATCCCATGGGATTCACATAGAATTAAAATTATGGCAAATATCAGTGTTTAAGAATAATCCTATGGGATTATCACTGAATCCCACGGGATTAACATATAACGAGTGTTTGTATTAGTTTTTAGGAATCAGATTTATAGTTTTCTGTTTTGTTTGTTAGTTTTAGGTCTTTGTGATTAATTAGATTTTGCTGTTGTTAGTTGCTTATAACTAATATTATTCTTTTCATCATATAATTTATGTAGGTAACATATTGAACCCAACACCGTTGTCTAGTTTCAATCCGTTCGATAAATTGGGAAAGAAAACATCGCCGGTGAAGCAGCCTCGGTTCAATCCGTTTGATGTTAAAAAAAACAAATCGCCGTCAAAGAAAAAACCAATGGGTGATGTTAGTGAGGCTGCCAAACCAGTAGAGTTTGAGGTTAATGTTCAGGGGAAGGCGATTGTTGATCAGGGAAAAGAGAGTAGTGCTGTTATTGCTGCAGTTGTTGCTAATTTGGAGAAGGAGAGTGAGAAGGAGAAGGAGGAGAATGTTATTGAGAAGGTGGTTGTAACACCCCCAAAATTTGATACAGCAGAAGACTCAACAAGCTTTTGGGGTACTACGGAGATTGGTATCCATTCAAAGTCATGAAAGACGAGACAAAGTAAACATAAGAAAAACACAACCAAAACGGGTTTTAAAGTTTACATTTATCCCAAATTATCCAAAGTAAGGCCCAAGAGAAATAAACATAGGTCCACAATAGTTTATCAGAGTTTTAGAAAAATAGATCCATAACCGGTGCCAATGCCAAGCCTCCAATCCCAAGCATCCATAGAGCATCACTTAATTACCTGAGAAAACGTGCTAAAAGTCAGCTTTCGCTGGTGAGATCATAGGTTTAAATTCATAATTCAATATAGTGGACATGTACGCAAAACGCTTGCTAGCTAGACTAGGCCTCAATCATCCAACCAAAATATCCAACCAAAATAATTCAACCAAAATAATCCAACCAAATCAAATCAATCCTATAGGTGCACGCTATATCCCAAATCAATCCAATCGATAGCTTACCTAGCTCAAGTCTAGGCCTCGCTCTATAATCAATCCAATAACTTGCCTAGTTCGGGACTAGGCGTCGCTCAACAACCAAATCGATAGCATACCTAGTTTGGGACTAGGTCTCGCTTAATCCTACCTAGTTCTATAAGCATAGCAAGTTTTAAAATAAATAAAGCGATAATAGTCCACATAAAACATTTGCACGTTTCTCACCCCAAGTATTGAAAACATAGCTCAAGAGAAAAAGTGGGGCTATGACTCACCTCAAGTCCAGAAAATCCTCAAAAGCAATCGATAGAAGAAAAACGTAAGCAAACTCAAGCAACTCACGTAACGGCAACTACAGACTCGGCACTTCCTAACAATATCAAGCTCGTTCAGAAATCATTTCCTCAAAATCAAATATTCCCTTTCCAGAACGTATTCCATTTTACTTTTAAAAAATATCCATTTCTCGAATTAACTTCATATAAATTTGAAATTCGACGTTTGGTATCCATACGGGTAAAGGGTCGACACAACTCAAACCGAGAAGTCACAACGAAGATAAAATAATACACCATCTATAGGTCTAATATTAGCCCAATATATTATTTAAATAAACCATCGAAGTTTATCAAATCCGTCGATTTGATAATTCCCCATATTTATTTACATAATATATCGTTCTAAAATTACACCCAACCTAAAGCACATAGCACAAAGAGTTCTATTTGGTATATATTGTAGTCTAATAAATTCCCTATATATATCGACAAATAGGCCAAATTCCACGAGATACATAGTAATTTATTATCCTAAAACATATACCACATCCTATGGGCGTCGTGGGATACAATGCCCATTAATATACTCATTTTATATCGTCAAATAACTCGATCTAATCCGTCGATTAAATAAGTCACTTGCTATAGAAAATGTTTATATTAATCGTCATATATCCGTGACAACACAAAAGTCACAATATAAAGCCCACTTGGACTTTAAATAACCACAACTCGTATAACTCGATAAGTTTTCTAAATTTATAAAAATCGTTATGTTTTTATTTATTACTCACCCGACTTATTAGTTCTCGACATTATTTCAAGTTATTTACTTATAATAATATTCCGACATTTATTGCACTATTTGCATAGTATAATAATTATCGTTATATTATTATAACGTTTATTCGTAATTGTTTTATTATTAGTATACGCATTTATATATATATATATATATATATATATATACGTTTATCACGTCTATATACGTATATAAACGATTATATTATCAATAATATTATTACGTGTATTATTTTTAATGTTTGACTTTTAAATATTTATCGAGTCATAGAATTTGGTCACATGTCCGAGTCATCACTCTCGGATCATAATCCAAGTCCAACATAATAATCAAGTCAAAATAAATAAATCAACTCCGTCCAAATAAATCCCATATCCACGTGCTACAACATGAGGGTCCGACTACGACACCCAACTAACCTATCTCTGTCATCTAATGACCGTCTCACAATCGGTCCCCAAATACTCTTTTCGCCAACACATCTCCATAAACCAAATCTCAAGTATACCAAGTCGAGACCACAAAGTGTCTCGACCCATCCAAAAGCTTCGGTCCAAAATAATGCTACAACAACAATAATAATAACCACAATATAAACAATCAACAACAAAATATACCATACATACGGGTCGACTTACCAAGTCAAACCCGGGTCAAAAATGAGACCACAATACTCATAATATGGCCTCGCCCGAGACCCTTAGGTCTCAGCATTGCTCTAACGAGCCCAAGGCCAACCAAACGGACCCATGGGGTCGTCGGCCATGAACCACTACAACAACAACAAAGCCAAGATAATCACAACTCAACCAAAACTCCAAATACCAAGAATCATAAACCAAGAACCCAAATGATATCGGACCAACAAATCATCCTAGACTCCCAAACGAGTCGAGGGAGGGTCTCATCGAGACCTAGTGTCTCGGTTATGCTCCATACGAGCCAACAACAAAACCAAACGCGACCCAAAAGTTCAAACCGAGTCTCCAACTCGCGTCACACCCAAAACCCAAGATACCAAACGGATTTTTATTGTCAAAATAACATTTCCCCATCATTATTAATCGATATTTCATCAAAACCCATCAAGAAAACTACTATATACCCACGATTTGGGTATGAATCGGGGCGCACGAATAAATTTCGTGGCCACTCACCTTCAATAAAGCTCCAAACCCAATTTCTTCAAAAATCCAAAAAGAAAAGATGGTAAAGGTGGTGATAACGTGGTGATATTAATTCGAATAGGGTGTTAGGGTGGTCCAAAATGTGCGTGGTTTGTACCAATAGACAGATCGAAAGAAGATGGTTAAGATGGTGGTGTTAGTTTTGATGTGAGGGTGGCGGTGGTGGTGCGATTGGGGGATTTAGGTGGCGGTGATGGTTGTGTTTCAAAAGAGAGAGAGAGAGAGAGAGTTGTAATGTTGGTGATGGTGTTGTGTTGTGTTGCTATATCACAGATCCACAAGGACAATTTTATGTAATTTACTCTTTAAAAAAAATCCTTTTTAATAATAATAATAATAATTGTGAGGGGTGTAATGGGTTAAGTAGCCCGGTGTAAATACACAGACCAAACCCGAAACCTTAAATAACCAATCAACTTTCTCAAACCGAACTCGTTCCAAAATAATCAAAACCTCGCGATACGTTCCAAAAATATAATTATATCCGAACTAATATTAAAATAATTAAAATTGTTAGGTTATCCTAGTGCCGGAGTCAATGTAGTGCCAAAATAACGATCTCAAAATAAATCATCACGAATGAATCAAACCAAACCATAAATAAATAATCAAATCCCATAAATAACGTACGATCAAAATCACATTCCAACGTTCATAAAATATCTCGTCACGATAAACTTTTCAAAGATTCCAAAATTATAATTTTTAAAGTAATGCGGGTTTTAAAAACGGCTCCCTAATTTGCCAGTTGTCACATCCTCCCAGCCTCAGAAGAAACCCGTCCCGGGTTTCTCTCGAAACAAACCATCTACGAAGTAAAAAGCTTCGGATATCTCTTTCAAAACTCATCCTCACGTTCCCACGTGAATTCCGGTCCATGCCGCGAATTCCAACGAACTTTGATGAGCGGAATACGACTTCTCTTAAGTCGTTTAATCTCTCTATCCAGTATCTCAATCGGCTCTTCCACAAAATTCAAACTCTCATCCATACGAATACCCTTAATTGGTATAACTGGCGTTTCCTCCGAAAGTCACTTCTTCAAATTGCTAACATGAAACACATTATGAACTTTACTCAATTCTGGTGGTAATTCCAATCAATAAGCCACGGGCCCAATTCTTTCCAAAATAAGAAATGGTCCAATGTAGCGGGGATTAAGTTTCCCACGTTTCCCAAAACGTATCACACCCTTCCAAGGCGAGACTTTCAGCATCACTTTGTCTCCAACGTGGAATTATAGGGGTTTACGTCTTTGATCGGCATAACTCTTCTGTCTATCTCTAGCTGCTTGCAATCGATCTCTAATTTGTGTTACTTTCTCAGTAGTTTCCAAAATAAGCTCAGGGCCTGTGAGTTGGCTATCTCTAACTTCTGCCCAACCAATAGGCGAACGACATTTACGACCATATAAAGCTTCAAATGGTGCAGCTTTAAGACTTGTGTGGTAGCTATTGTTTTAGGAGAACTCCGCAAGGGGTAGATATTTCTCCCAGCCTTTACCGAAGTCTATTATGCATGCACGAAGCATATCCTCCAAAGTTTGAATAGTTCTCTCACTTTGACCATCGGTTTGGGGGTGATATGCAGTACTCATATCAAGTCTCGTCCCTAAAGCGGTTTGAAGTGATCGCCACAACGCTGACGTAAAGCGGCTGTCACGGTCAGAAATAATCGATATCGGAACTCCATGACGAGAAACAATCTCCTTCACATACAACCTCGCAAGTTTGTCAACGCTATCATCTTCATTAATCGCCAAGAAATGAGCAGACTTAGTCACTCGATCCACAATTACCCATATAGCGTCACAACCGCTAGCTGTCTTTGGTAATTTGGTAATAAAGTCCATCGTAATCCGCTCCCATTTCCAAACCGGGAGTTCTGGCTGCATCAATAATCCTGACGGTCTTTGATATTCTGCCTTAACTTTAGAGCAAGTCAAACACTTACTAACGTACAACGCTATATCTGCCTTCATATTTGGCCACCAATATAACTTTTTCAAATCCTGGTACATCTTGTCAGACCCAGGATGAATAGAGTATCTTGACTTATGCGACTCATGCATAATCAACTCTCGAATTCCTCCATACAAAGGTACCCAACTTCGCTCTCCAAAACATAATACTCCATCAGAACGCTTCACAAATCCCTTCTCATTTTCTGCCATCCCAAATATATTCTCAGCAGATCGATTTTCTGCTTTCAACGCTTCCGTTTAAGCTTCTAATATTTGAGACGGTAATGGCGATACGATAGTCATTCCTAATGACCTAACTCATAACGGTGGTGTTCTCTCCTTTCGACTAAGAGCATCAGCAACGACGTTTGCTTTACCAGGATGGTAGCGAATTTCACAATCATAATCGCTTAGCAACTCAATCCAACGTCGTTGTCTCATGTTGAGCTCTTTTTGATTCAAGATGTGCTGTAGACTTTTGTGGTCAGTAAACACTACACACTTGGTTCCATACAAGTAATGTCTCCATATCCTCAAAGCAAAAACCACAGCACCTAACTCCAAATCATGGGTGGTGTAGTTCTTCTCGTGCTTCTTGAGCTGTCGGGAAGCATAAGCTATCACTTTCTCTCGTTGCATTAACACAGCTCCCAAACCTTTATGAGAAGCATCACAATAGACGACAAAATCCTCGTTACCTTCAGGTAACGCCAAGATAGGAGCACTACACAACATCTCCTTAAGTAATTGAAATGCTTCCTCTTCCTTATCTCCCCATTTGTACTTAACACTCTTTTGTGTCAATTTGGTCAACGGTTTTGCTATCTTCGAAAATCCCTCAATGAATCTTCGGTAATAACCGGCTAGACCCAAAAATTGACGAACTTCTATTGGAGTCGTAGGTGCAGCCCAATCTTTAATTGCTTCAATTTTAGCAGGATCTACATGAACTCCTTGTCTATCAATCGCATGACCCAGAAATTGTACCGTCGGAATCCAAAATTCACATTTAGAAAACTAGGCATACAGTTTCTCCTTCCTGAGCAATTCTAAGATAAGTCTTAGATGCTCCTCATGCTCCTTCTCATTCTTCGAATAAATTAGAATGTCATCGATGAACACAATCACAAACTTATCTAAGTAAGGCTTACACACCCGATTCATAAGGTCCATGAATACCGTCGGTGCGTTGGTCAACCCAAACGGCATTACCTGAAACTCGTAATGCCCGTAACGGGTTCTGAAAGCCGTTTTCGGAATATCTTCCTCGCGAACTCGAAGCTGATGATATCCCGATCTCAAATCAATCTTCGAATACACACTTGATCCTTGAAGCTGATCGAACAAATCGTCGATCCTCGGTAACGGGTATCTATTCTTCACCGTTAACTTGTTCAACTCTCGATAATCTTCACAAATAAGACCAGGGCTCCCCAAGGTGAAGAACCTGGTCTTATAAATCCCTTTTTGGCTAACTCCGCTAATTGTTTCGACAACTCTTCCAATTCGGTAGGTGCAAGACGATAAGGCACTCGTGCCACGGGTGCAGCACCAGGTATCAACTCAATCTGAAACTCTACTTGTCTAGTAGGCGGAATTCCAGGCAAATCATCGGGAAACACATCCGAAAAATCACGAACTATAGGCACATCTCCAATGCACCTTTCCTTCTTCTCCTTCCATCCTTTCTCAGATATTTGAGCTAAGAAAAGGTAACATCCTTTTTCCATTAGCTTCGACAATTTAGTGCAAGATATGACCGCTAATCTAGATGGGCCTCTCAATTCCTTTCTATCTCCTGGTATGTTCAGAATCTCCTTACCGTAAGGCACACGCACGATCTTCTCATCGCAAAGTATATGGGCACGATACTTCGACAACCAATCCATACCAATAATGACGTCAAAACTTCCTAACGTGACGGGTAGAAGATCTATGTTGAAAGGACGATTCAGAAAGTTTAACGTGCAACCGCGAATGATAGTCCTAATCCTCTCTATGTTCCCATTAGCTAACTCTACATCATAACCAATTCCTAAGGCCATCGGGGGTTTCTCTAGTAAGGGTGCAAACTTAGTGGACACAAAACTCTTATCGGCACTAGTATCAAATAGTATGGAAGCATAACGATTATTGAGAAGGAACGTACCAGTAACGACGTTCGGATCTTCTCCTCACTCGTTCCCAAGTGCGTACACTCTTCCATGAGCAGCTCCAGCTTCCACACGTTGGTCCCCATTATCTTGTCGTCCACGGTTTCCTCCAGCTCCACGGTTTCCATGATTGTACCCATTACTACCCGATCCTTGATTTCCTCGGTTCCACGATTCCCTACACTCATTCCTATAATGTCCCTTCTTTCCACATCCATAACAAGTAACATTTGCCTTACTCATAGTTTCAGGAGTAGCTTGAACCATAGCAAGTGGTCGAGCTCTACAATCCTTAGCTATATGTCCCATCCTAGAGCAATTCTTGCACATCATAGTACATCGCCCAGAATGATGCTTGTAGCACCGGTTACACTTGGGTGCATCTCCATTGTAGTTCTTCTTGTCTCCATCTCCCATAGCATAAGCTCTAGCAGTTGTTTGTCGCTTGTTTCGATGATCATTACCCTTAGAGTGATTATCCCTCTTCCTCTTTCCATTCTTGTCTTTCTCAGCTTCTTCCAATGCCAACGGGTCCATCAATTGTTGAGCAATAGTGATAGCCTCATGAATGTTTGCAGGCTTAGCAGAAATCACATCGTTCCTTGTAGCTTCCGGCAACCCATCGGTATACCTCTCAATCCTTTGAGTCTCAGTCCTAACCATATCGGGACAAAGTAAGGCTAACTCTCGATAACGGCGATTGTAAGTTGCCATATCGGTACCTTTCACCTTATGGTTCCAGAACTCAATCTCCAGCTTCTTAATCTCATTCCTTGGGCAGTAAGTCTGAATCAGCAAAGACTTAAATTGCTCCCAAGTCATAGCATAAGCCACATCACTCCCAACCGAGTTACGGTAATTGTTCCACCAAGTTAAAGCTTCATCCTTGAAAGTAAAAGAAGCAAAATTTACCTTCGTATTCTCCGCACAACCACTGACATTAAACACTGACTCAGTCTTCTCTATCCACCTGACCAAGTAGACCACTCCTTCAGTTCCACCAAACTCAACGGGTCCACAAATTTTAAACTTCTTGTAGTTACATCCATTAGCACGAACAGGTGGAAATGTTCCAGCAGAATTGTTGGAATGATTTGACTCAGCTAGTAGCTCAGCAACTCGTTGCTCCACAAGTTGATTGATCATTGCTTGGTCCACAGTAGGTGCGTTAAGTGGAACATGATCATTGTCTCCCTGAACATCAACATTTTGATTCCTGTTGTTGCGGTTAGTAGTGTCCAGGTTATCAGGAGTAGGGGTCTCAACATTTCGAGTAGGACGGCGTCCTCGATGACCAGGGGTAGTCGTTGCAGGACCAGTTCTGGTAGCTCTAACAGGGTTTCGTCGTGGGGCCATTGATCTGAAACATCATACAAGTTCATGAGTCTCCGATAGAACTTATCATATGCTCAACAAGAATTAAATCAACGAAGCCAAGTCATGGAAAGAATATCAACAATACACCACAAGACATCAATAAGGCGAATAGGAACTCAATTTCCACAATATCCAAAAACCACATAATACCATATAATAATAACCATCAACCATACAATAAGGATCCAACATCGTTCCAACTACCGAAAAAAAACACAAAAGATAATAATCGTTCCAAACGAGACGAATAATCAACGAAAAATACACCAAAATAGGATAACTAGCTTTTCTAACCGAACACTCCTCGGTGTAGAAAGCAACAAGATAACATAGCTCAAACATCTAGCCACGCGGCTGGCGGAGGTTCCTCAACTCCTGCCTCAAGCCATCGAGCTCTCTCCATAGTGATTCCAACTCCACACCATGGGTGTCGCTGTCTCTCTTGAGGTCAGCCACCTCCTTCTCCAGCTCGGCATTCCTTTCCCATAACTTGCAGTCGGCCTCTCGAGCTGTAATAAAACCTCGCTGTAAACTCTCGATATGCTCATGAACCTCCATTAAAACTCTCCTCATCTCAGTAGTCCTGCCCACAACCACAGTCATATCAACTCTCAGATCCGCAAATGGAATATCAGTGGTTTGTGATATAAGTAGATTAGCAAATGGGATTTTGTTTCACTGAATAATCCTATGGGATTATCACTAAATCCCATGGGATTCACATAGAATTAAAATTATGGCAAATATCAGTGTTTAAGAATAATCCTATGGGATTATCACTGAATCCCATGGGATAAACATATAATGAGTGTTTGTATTAGCTTTTATGAATCAGATTTATAGTTTTCTGTTTTGTTTGTTAGTTTTAGGTCTTTGTGATTAATTAGATTTTGTTGTTGTTAGTTGCTTATAACTAATATTATTCTTTTCATCTTATAATTTATGTAGGTAACATATTGAACCCAACACCGTTGTCTAGGTTCAATCCGTTCGATAAATTGGGAAAGAAAACATCGCCGGTGAAGCAGCCTCGGTTCAATCCGTTTGATGTTAAAAAAAACAAATCGCCGTCAAAGAAAAAACCAATGGGTGATGTTAGTGAGGCTGCCAAACCAGTAGAGTTTGAGGTTAATGTTCAGGGGAAGGCGATTGTTGATCAGGGAAAGGAGAGTAGTGTTGTTATTGCTGTAGTTGTTGCTAATTTGGAGAAGGAGAGTGAGAAAGAGAAGGAGGAGAATGTTATTGAGAAGGTGGTTGTAACACCCCCAAAACTTGATACAGCGGAAGACTCAACAAGCTTTCGGGGTGCTACGGAGATTGGTATCCATTCAAAGTCATGAAAGAACGAGATAAAGTAAACATAAGAAAAACACAACCAAAACGGGTTTTAAAGTTTACATTTATCCCAAATTATCCAAAGTAAGGCCCAAGAGAAATAAACATAGGTCCACAATAGTTTATCAGAGTTTTAGAAAAATAGATCCATAACCGGTGCCAATGCCAAGCCTCCAATCCCAAGCATCCAAAGAGCATCACTTAATTACCTGAGAAAACATGCTAAAAGTCAGCTTTCGCTGGTGAGATCATAGGTTTAAATTCATAATTCAATATAGTGGACATGTACGCAAAACGCTTGCTAGCTAGACTAGGCCTCAATCATCCAACCAAAATATCCAACCAAAATAATTCAACCAAAATAATGCAACCAAATCAAATCAACCCTATAGGTGCACGCTATAGCCCAAATCAATCCAATCGATAGCTTACCTAGCTCAAGTCTAGGCCTCGCTCTATAATCAATCCAATAGCTTACCTGGTTCGGGACTAGGCCTCGCTCAACATCCAAATCGATAGCTTACCTAGTTCGGGACTAGGCATCGCTTAATCCTACCTAGTTCTATAAGCATAGCAAGTTTTAAAATAAATAAAGCGATAATAGTCCACATAAAACATTTGCACGTTTCTCACCCCAAGTATTGAAAACATAGTTCAAGAGAAAAAGTGGGGCTATGACTCACCTCAAGTCCAGAAAATCCTCATAAGAAATCGATAGAAGAAAGACGTAAGCTAACTCAAGCAACTCACGTAACGGCAACTACAGACTCGGCACTTCCTAACAATATCAAGCTCGTTCAGAAATCATTTCCTCAAAATCAAATATTCCCATTCACGAACATATTCCATTTTACTTTCCAAAAATATCCATTTCTCGAATTAACTTCATATTAATTTGAAATTCGACATTTGGTATCCATACGAGTGAAGGGTCGACACAACTCAAACCGAGAAGTCATAACGAAGAGAAAATAATACACCATCTATAGGTCTAATATTAGCCCAATATATTATTTAAATAAATCATCGAAGTTTATCAAATCCGTCGATTTGATAATTCCCCATATTTATTTACATAATGTATCGTTCCAAAATTACACCCAACCTAAAGCACATAGCACAAAGAGTTCTATTTGGTATATATTGTAGTCTAATAAATTCCCTATATATATCGTCAAATCGGCCAAATTCCACGAGATACATAGTAATTTATTACCCTAAAACATATACCACATCCTATGGGCGTCGTGGGATACAATGCCCATTAATATACTCATTTTATATCGTCAAATAACTCGATCCAATCCGTCGATTAAATAAGTCACTTGCTATAGAAAATGTTTATATTAATCGTCATATATCCGTGACAACACAAAAGTCACAATATAAAGCTCACTTGGACTTTAAATAACCACAACTCGTATAACTCGATAAGTTTTCTAAATTTATAAAAATCGTTATGTTTTTATTTATTACTCACCCGACTTATTAGTTCTTGACATTATTTCAAGTTATTTACTTATAATAATATTCCGACATTTATTGCACTATTTGCATAGTATAATAATTATCGTTATATTATTATAACGTTTACTCGTAATTGTTTTATTATTAATATGTGCATTTATATATATATACATACGTTTATCACGTCTATATACGTATATAAACGATTATATTATCAATAATATTATTACGAGTATTATTTTTAATGTTTGACTTTTAAATATTTATCGAGTCATAGAATTTGGTCACATATCCGAGTCATCACTCTCGGCTCATAGTCCAAGTCCAACATAATAATCAAGTCAAAATAAATAAATCAACTCCGTCCAAATCAATCCCATATCCACGTGCTACAACATGAGGGTCCGACTACGGCACCCAACTAACCTATCTCCGTCATCTAATGACCGTCTCACAATCGGTCCCCAAATACTCTTTTCGCCAACACATCTCCATAAACCAAATCTCAAGTTTACCAAGTCGAGACCACAAAGTGTCTCGACCCATCCAAAAGCTTCGGTCCAAAATAATGCTACAACAACAATAATAATAACCACAATATAAACAATCAAAAACAAAATATACCATACATACGGGTCGACTTACCAAGTCAAACCCGGGTAAAAAATGAGACCACAATACTCATAATATGGCCTCGCCCGAGACCCTTAGGTCTCGGCATTGCTCTAACGAGCCCAAGCCGAACCAAACAGACCCATGGGGTCGTCGGCCATGAACCACGACAACAACAACAAAGCCAAGATAATCACAACTCAACCAAAACTCCAAATACCAAGAATCATAAACCAAGAACCCGAATGATATCGGACCAACAAATCATCCTAGACTCCCAAACGAGTCGAGGGAGGGTCTCATCGAGACCTAGTGTCTCGGTTATGCTCCATACGAGCCAACAACAAAACCAAACGCGACCCAAAAGTTCAAACCGAGTCTCCAACTCGCGTCACACCCAAAACCCAAGATACCAAACGGATTTTTATTGTCAAAATAACATTTCCCCATCATTATTAATCGATATTTCATCAAAACCCATCAAGAAAACAACTATATACCCACGATTTGGGTATGAATCGAGGCGCACGAATAAATTTCGTAGCCACTCACCTTCAGTAAAGCTCTAATCCCGATTTCTTCAAAAACCCAAAAAGAAAAGATGGTAAAGGTGGTGATAACGTGGTGATATTAATTCGAATAGGGTGTTAGGGTGGTCCAAAACGCGCTTGGTTTGTACCAATAGATAGATCGGAAGAAGATGGTTAAGATGGTGGTGTTAGTTTTGATGTGAGGGTGGCGGTGGTGGTGCGATTGGGGGATTTAGGTGGCGGTGATGGTTGTGTTTCAAAAGAGAGAAAGAGAGAGAGTTGTAATGTTGGTGATGGTGTTGTGTGGTGTTGCTATATCACAGATCCACAAGGACGATTTTATGTAATTTACTCTTTAAAAAAATCCTTTTTAATAATAATAATAATAATTGTGAGGGGTGTAATGGGTTAAGTAGCCCGGTGTAAATACACAGACCAAACCCGAAACCTTAAATAACCAATCAACTTTCTCAAACTGAACTCGTTCCAAAATAATCAAAACCTCGCGATACGTTCCAAAAATATAATTATATCCGAACCAATATTAAAATAATTAAAATTGTTAGGTTATCCTAGTGCCGGAGTCAATGTAGTGCCAAAATAACGATCTCAAAATAAATCATCACGAATGAACCAAACCAAACAATAAATAAATAATCAAATCCCATAAATAACGTACGATCAAAATCACATTCCAACGTTCATAAAATATCTCGTCACGATAAACTTTTCAAAGATTCTAAAATTATAATTTTTAAAGTAATGCGGGTTTTAAAAACGGCTCCCTAATTTGCCAGTTGTCACAGTGGTGGAGAGTGAGGAGAATGTTATTGAGAAGGTGGTGGAGAGTGAGAATGGGGAGAGTGTGAAGTTGGTTACATATAAATCAAAAAGGGTAAGAAGTTTTCTGTTGTTAAGGATAAGTCAACGGACAAGGGTTCTGTTGTTGTTGTTGATAAGAAGCTTAAGAAGAATATTAAGGTGACGGAGCCAGTTAAGACGACTCCGAAGAAGAAGTCTGCTAAAGTAATATCAGAAGCTCCTGTTTTGAGATCCAAGAAGTTGGTTCAAGAGGAAACTCCAAAGAAACGGAAATTAGTATTAGCAAAAGTCGATGAGAGTTCAAAGATTCAAAAGCTCAAGGTTCCAAAAGGTATAGACATGTCCCAAATCCATGAAAATTGTTTTTATTTCATCTCTATTGCTTTAAGTTTTTCTGTTTGAGTCTTATCTAATTTAATATTATGTTAAAAGTTATGGGATTGACAGTGATTCCCAGTGAATCCCATGGGATTTCCTAGTGAATCCCATGATATTTTAGTTATAGTAGTTATACTTGAGCTTATTTGATTCTCTGTACAATTGGTTGCTTGAACTAAGTTGTTATTGAGATTTATTTGATCATCCTGTGGATCTGTTATTTAGTAGTTCATTGTGGTTATTCATAGTTTAATTAGTTCATGTAAGTAATTTGTGACTTAGATTGAGCATTGATTGAAAGATTTGAGGTCTAAAATCAGTAGGTGTAGTGTAATCTAGACTTATAAGGACTGTTTGGATTTGTAAGTTACTTGCTGATCTTGTTGTTGCTTTGCTGTGATATTGGTACAATTAGTTTGCATTAGGATAATAATAGATAATTTAGGCATAAAATCAGTAGGTATATTAGCTAAAAGTCAAAGTAGTCTTTAAATCTCATCACTGCTTTGTATTAAGTATAATCTGAATTAGTAGATTTAGTTGGAAACTTATGTTAGAGCTTTTGCACTTTTTATGATAAATTGATTGCATCCTGTGCCACATAGTGTACTGCATTCTGTTATGAATCCCATGGGATTCACAATGAATCTCATGGGATTTATAATGAATCCCATGGGATTAATAATGAATCCCATGGGATTCACTGTCAATCCCATGGAATTCATTATTAATCCCATGGGATTCACTGTGTATCCCATGGGATTCAATGTGAATCTCTTTGTTATCAAGTGGTTTTTTTTTTTTTTTTTTTTTTTTTTTTTTTTTTTTTTATGCAGATGTTGCTGAAAAGAAGATATCAAATAGAAAGAGGGGCAATTCTTCCATTTTTTTTAGTGCAGATGTTGCTGAAAAGAAGATATCAAAGAGAAAGAGGGGTGATTCTTCCATTTCTGTTAAAGAAGAAGATAAGGGGAAGAAAGTGAAGGACGATTATGGTAAAGAAGAAGTTAAAGAAGATATTGTACCTGACAATGTGATGAAGCAGCTGATGAAGACTTTGTTGAAGAATTCAATGGTTAAAGTAGAAACTGATGAGGAGAATGAATCGAAGCCAAATAAGAAAGGCAAGAAGAAAGAAAAAGTGTTGACAGAAGAAGAAAAACGACATCAAGATTATCTGAAAAAATTCCCATTCTTCAGGCTAGGTCAGCTCCTACCGCCCTTCATACTGCCATCCATGGCATAAAAAATGTTGATATCGAGAAGTTTTTGGAGGAGATAGGGTTTAGCTCGTATTTCAAGTTTGATATAAACAAAATTCCGTCAAGGTTAGGTAGGTATGTTGTTGATAATTTTGATGCTGAGACTTGCCAGTTGAAGTTGGAAGGTGGGAAGTCAATTCAGGCCACTGTTAACAAAGTTCATGAGCTGCTAGGTATTCCGATTGGCGGCGAGTCTTTGTTATCTTTAGAAACCAGGCCAGTGGGAGATGATTTTGAGACAGTTTGGGTTGGTCAGTTTGAAACAAAATCTGCTAAGCAAATAAGAGTGAATGATATTGCTAGCAAGTTTATTGAGTCTAAGGAAGTTGACTTCCTTTTTAAAGTCAACTTTCTTACCTTGTTTACGAATACAATGGGTATGGTTGCTGGATTGCAGGGGGAAATAAACTTTGATGTTGTTAAGCGTCTTCGTGAAGATACTGATATTCGTAGGATTGATTGGTGTGAGTACATCTTTCATTGTCTTAAAGTCAGTAGAAAACCGACAACTCTTCTAAACAAATACACGGGGCCATATACCTTTCTTGTGGTAAGTTTTAAACTATACGAAGTTTTAAATTGTTTTTATGTTTGTGTGACATATTTGTTGACATATTATGTTTATATCATGTTACTGTGAATCCCATGGGATTCATACAAAATCCCATGGGATTCACACAGAATCCCATGGGATTAACTGTGACATATTTGTTGTATCTTTCTTACACTTTTTCGTTCCTTGTTTTTTTGTTTACAACTTTTGTATTTAGATTCCACCAAGTACAAGAAGCTTTCTTATGTCCGCACACGTCCGGCCATCAAACATTGGTCGTCTTTCTTAATGTCAAAAAGGGAGGACATGGAATTGAAAGAAGAGGTTATGGGGACGTTAGATGTTTATGGTGAATCTGAGCTTCCGGAGACGGAAGGTTTTGTTGCTAGTTGTTCTACTGAGAGTTCTTACAAGGAGGTTTGTTTAATTCCTTGTTTTATTTTATTGTGATACTTCTTTATGTGTGAGCATGTTTAGGATCCCATGAGATTCATAAATAATCCCATGGGATTCACAGTTAATCCCATGGGATTCATACACAATCCCATGGGATTCACAGTTAATCCTATGGGCTTACATGGGATTAACTGTGAATCCCATGGGATTGAGTATGAATCCCATGGGATTCAATGTGCTTATCTCATTATGAATATTCCTATTTGTTTTTTCTCTAGGAATTGCTTAAAAAAACTGAAGAAAAGTTATCTGTTATAAGCAATGAAAGACTTGTTGTTGAAGAATTTTTGGTTATAGGCGGTGTAGACTTTCCTGCCGATCCAAAGCTCATTGAACTTTATCAAAGGTATGTTCAGATCCTCGAGCATCCTATCTCCTTGAATGGTGAATATCTTCATCGAGCTGATAATAATGGAGGTGCTGAGGGAGATGTTGATACTGTAAATGATAAACGCCTATCTGGTACCGATCCTTAATTCCGATAGGCTGTTGTGGTTCTCTTTTGTACTTGAAACTATCGAATTTATGTAATAACTTTGTTAATTTTGTTAAATTTATAATTGTTGTAGTTCCCTTTTATTGGATCTCTTTCCGACATTGGTTAATTTATTGGATCTCTTTCCTTTTTATTGGATCTCTTTTATTGAATCCTATGGGATTTATCTGTGAATCCCATGAGATTCATCTGTTAATTCCACGTGATTCATTTGTCAATCCCAGAAGTTTTGTTGCCTAATGTTCAAAGTGTAAACCTCATAAGTTTTGTTTTAGTTATTTCAACAGTAGTTGATCCATCTCAAATAAAAGAAGAATGTGATGATGGTAATGGGGATGATAAAGATGTCGAGAAGCGAGATGATGCAGTTCCCGTGAAGCAAGTTGTTGAACCTTTCTCTTTAACTCAATGGATCGAAAACAATTTAGAGCTGATTGATGAGTGGCTTAATTGTGCAGCTGCTGAGTTCGATTATGCAATATTCATGTATAATATTAGTGTTTTAATTTAATTTATTTATTTTTAATTAAATTTTTTTTGTTTTATTCAGCTAAAGTTGGTCGCTGAAGGTACTGTGGAGCCAATGGGTGGCGATGTGAATCCAGGTGTCATTACTCCTCAAAATATGGCTACTCGTGCTTCCAATGTAAGCTTGAGTCCTGAAAAGCGTTTGGTGAAACCGTCTTCCTATTTATTGCCTCCATATATGAACAAGAAGACAAAGGTTCAACTTAAACTAACTAGGCCGGAGTTCGTTCTTGGGAATAGTATTTTCGTGATGCAGGGCGAAAAGATGTAAGTTTGTGTTTTTTATATAAGTTTCATTGTTATATGATTCAATGTAAGGGATTGACAGTGAATCTGATGGGATTCACATGAATCCCATGGGATTCACATGAATCCCATGGGATTCATTTGTAAATCCCATAGGATTGTATGTGAATCCCATGGGATTTACAATTATATGATATGAGTCTTAAATGATTTTTTTACTTATATAGTGAACCAGTTTTTGAAACACATTATGGGGAGCCATATTCAGTTCGTTTGAATATGGAGACATTAGCACCCGGTTTGGAGGTTGATGCTAATGTAATTGATTGTTTAGCTGCAATTTTGAATCATGAAAATCGTTCTAGAGGCGCTTGTTGTCCATCGCGACACTTTTTCCCAACTGGGTGTATTGTAAGTAATTATTTTTTTATTTTGCTTAGTAAACTGTTTTCAATTCATATCGTAACATGATATTGTAAAATCGCATATACAGCCGATAACTATGTTTGATGGAACATTGGAGTCTGAGGATGATAAATTTCAAGAATTTGAAAAAGAACTTTCGGCTCATTTTAAAGATGATGTTGGTGGCATATCTCTCAAAGGCATTGAATTGGTAAAATTATATATATATTTTTTTAATTTTTTTTTTGTTTTTACTTTTTGTCATTATTATTATGTTTTTTTTGTTTTGTTTAAACAGGCATTTTTTCCTATTCGCAAATTGGGCCATTTCTTTGTTGTTGTCTTCAGCCTTATTAAAAGGGTTACAATAATGACGATACTGGATAACAGCAATTGTGGAGCAACGTGTGAGGAAAAGTATGAAGATTCATGTGAACTTCTTGTAAGTACTTTTATGATTTATTCTGAATCCTATTGAGAATCCCATGGGATTCATTCTGAATCCCATGGGAGTGACACATATGACACATGTTACTTTTCTCATAATTATAGTTATTTATGCTCTCTTTTTTTAATAATTTTTGTAGAAAAGATTATTTGCCCGTCATCTGGAGTTGTATGGATACAATAAACATGCTAGCATTCGTAAAGTCAAGCCAAGAATCGCAAGCCTCAAGTGGAAGACCAAGAACAACTTCAAGGATTGTGGTGTTTTTGCTATGTTACATATGGATAATTACACTGGTGAAGCTCCTGGAAAATGGGATTGTGGTTTGGTTGCTAAGTCTAAAGAGGAGTCTGCCCAATTGAGGTTATTGAGATTCAAGTTTGCTACCAAGATCTTGTTACACGAGATTAATGTTCATGCGGGTAAGATGTATGAATTAGCATTGGAGTTTGATAAACTTTCTTCTCGTGAAAAGCTGTCTATAATTTTTTCAGCAATTAGGAATAGGGATGCACGTGACTGCAAATTCTAGAAGTTCTTCTTTTGTCAATGGTAGAACTATAACTGTTGAAGTAATTGGTTTACACAGATTTTCTTTTATGCTATTATCAGATTTTTATGATATTTTTTTATAGATTTTCTTGCTATTATCTGATTTTTATGATATTTTATTTACATTTTCTTGTTGATGGTTGAAATTTTAAATGAAGTTATAAAATAATCGGGATTAGCAAATGAATCCCATGAGATTCTTATAAATATTCAAATAAAGAAGAAAATTAAAAAAGAACCAGAATTTTCTTTTTAAATCATCTGAATAATCAAGTAAAGAAGAAAAAATAACCAACAGAAAACCAGAATATAATAAGTTTGTTCTAGAAACTGTTGGTTTCGGCTTTCGCCTTGAATTTGGCTTATGTTGTTTTTGTTATAAGTAATTGGTTTAAACGAATTTCAATGAATCCCATGGGATTAGGGAAATAATCTCATGGGATTCATTTTCTAATCCCATGGGATTCTTATGAATATTCAATTAAAGAATAAAAATAAACAACAAATTCATAATTTCAATGACTTCTGTTATAAATGAATTTCAAAGAATCTCATGGATTAGGAAAATAATCCCATGGGATTCAGTTGATAATCTCATGGGATTCATTTGATAATCCCATGGGATTCTTATAAATATTCAATTAAAAAATTAGAATAACACAAATTCAGAAATTTCTTTTCAAATAATCTAAATATCCAATTAAAGAAGAAAATAACTAACAAATTCAGAAATTTCCTTTGCAAATTATCTAAATATTCAAGTAAAGAATAAAAAAGAACTAACATAAAATCAGAATATAATAAGTTTGTTCAAGAAACTTTTGGTTTCGGCTTTCGCCTATTTGGGTTATCCGGACAAGTTGTTTTTGTGTGCAAGTTGGTCTTTTTTCCACAAAAGCCGCACTTCCTCTCTTGTTTCTTTTTAACTCCAAGTGCTTTTTCTCTCTCACTCTTTCGCCTTTTATTGCGTTCCTTTTCTGTAATATTCCCTTTGTTTCCTACCTTTGTTGGATTGTTGACTATTGTTTCCTCAGGATTAGAAATTGCATAATGTTCACCAATCACATCTGCCGTTTTACTTGAATGGAACCTCAGCCTCCACTTCTGTTTTCAAAGTCTTCAATTTTTCTACAAACTCATCCATCTTCTCTACATTATTGCTTAACCTAAATAAGCAATCGTCCACCACAGAAGTTGCTTCGTTTGTAAGTCTTTCAACTTCCACATTTTTCCCCATATCTGTTTCTTTTCCTTCTCAATTCAGGTGGTATTATATCCCTTGTCCAACGCCTCAAAATATACTGTTTTGGAATGACGTTAATATCATGGTTCTTGAAGACAAAGAATATGTGTCGGCATAGAAAACCATATCGAGCAAAATGTCTACAACTGCATACCACCGACCCATCTTCTATTACCACCGACCCATCTTCTATTGTACGCAGTACCTGTTCTAAACAAAAAATAAAAAAAGAATTAATTTGAATTACTTTTTCCTTAAAATTCATACTGAAAACCATGGATTCATAACTAATCCCATGGGATTCATATACAATCCCATGGGATTCACTGTAAATCCCATGGGATTCACTTCTCAATCCGATGGGATTTACATGTGTATATCATGGTTTTTATGCTGATAACAAGTCACCGTAACAAATTCATTCTCAAAACTAATCCCATGGGAGTGAATCCCATGAGATTCACTGTGAAAAATAAGAAAAGAATTACTTTGATTTACTTTTTTTTTTTTTTTTTTTAAATTCATATTGAAAACCATAATTTATAAGTACTCCCATGGGATTCACTATGAATCCCATGGGATTCACAGTGAGTCCCATGGGATTCATGCTGAATAAAAAGCAACATACCTTATAGTCTATAAACTTTTTCTTCTCCACACTATTGAGTCCCATGGAATTACTTTGAATTACTTTTTTTTTTAATTCATACTGAAAACCATAATTTATAACTAATCCCATGGGATTCACTGTGAATCCCATGGGATTCACAGTGAGTCCCATGGGATTCACAGTGAATAAAAAGCAACATACCTTATAGTCTATAAACTTTTTCTTCTCCACCCTATTGTCTTCCTCTGCTTGTTCTTTTGCAGCTTCCTTATTACTTTTTCTATAAACCCACGGATTTTTGTCTCTTATCATTACAATCTCACAACCTTATTCTATCTTTAAATCTTGAATCGTACAATTCAAGCATGCTTCGTATATTTCAGTTTGAACCAGCAGAAATATCATTCTAGTATACACTTTTGCTGCATGACGTTCAATCTCTAATTGTGTTAGGCATTTTGGAGCCGCGTCAAATGTTTTAAAGTCCAAATGTTCTTGCCTATATCGTTGTCTTTCCATTGCTGATTCATAGGACATCATAAAACTAACTAGCGTTGCTCCTGGGCTTGTGAAACTTTTGAAGAATGAGTTTTCACTCTCGGATCTTGATGTGGTTCTCATCAAACCAAACAATGGCTAGTCGATGAAAAAAGCTGGAATCCACATTTCTCGTAGGTTAAACATCTTGGTCATCCATTTGTGATTTTGCAAACAAAAATCCTCAATCAACTTAGCCCATTTCTCTTCAAATTCCAACGGTTCCATGTACATATTCCAAACAATCTTCCTAAAACGCTTCTTGAAATCTGTTTCTACATAAATCTCTTTAAAAATCTGTTTTTGATAAAGATAGTTTTAGAATCATGTTATCAGCATAAATAAGATGATTTACACATGTAAATCCCATGGGATCTACAAATGAATCCCATGGGATTCATCAGTCAATCCCATGGGATTCATCATGCAATCCCATGGGATTCATCATGCAATCCCATGGGATTTATTAGGCAATCCCATGGGATTAATAGTTTCATACAGAATCCCATGGGATTCATAGTATCATATGTGATAACATTTTTTATAAGTTCGATAAGTTACCTTTGCGGGAATCTTTTGGTCAATATGTCACATGCAAAGTCTGTGCTTTGCTTTAGTGAAAACAACTTCAATGGCTCTCTTCATTGCTCCATCTTGATCTGTTACCACCATTGTTGGTTCTTTTTTGAAAGCCGTCATAAATGCTTTTAGAAGCCACGTGTATGACTCAATGTCTTCATGTAATAGCATTCCCGATCCAAGTGTGACACACTTTCTGTGATTATCGACACCGGTGAATGGTACCAACACCATATTGTACCTAAAAATAACATAATTGTTAATTACACACACAATCTAAAAGGGTGAATCTCATGGGATATAATCTGTGAATCCCATAGGATTTCATGAGAATCTCATGGGATTTCATGAGAATCATGAGAATCCCATGGGATTCTTTATAGAATCCCATGGGATTCTCATTAAATCCCATGGGATTTCATAAAGAATCTCTTGTAAAACTTACCTGTTACATCTGAATGTTGCATCAAATGAGACTATGTCTCCAAACTCCTTATAATTGCATTTCGCAACTTCATCAGCCCAAAACAAAGCCACTAACTCACTCTCTTCTACCTTATACTGAAACGTAAAGTTTGGCACATATATCTTTCTGTTTTCCATTTTATTTATAAGCATTTGTGCGTCACTTTCCCCAATGAACATATTAACATCCCGCATTTCATTCTTAAAATCATCAACTGTCCCATGAACATACTCATACCCTCCCTTCATACTCGTTAACAAGTTATGAGCCCGTGTTGGACCAATCTTGTTCTTTGCAGCTTTAACAACGAACATTTTTTCTGCTATTGTCATTCTTCTTTGCTTTTTTGTAAAATGTTTGTACTCTTTCGGTAGGAGCATATGCTTGTGTTTTGCATTAAACTTAACAATCTGGTATTTTTGAGAAACAACATACAATTCTAACCTTATACGAGCTCTACAACCTGTTATGTAAAAAAATATTTTAAAAACATGTTATTCAAAAACAAATCCCATGGGATTCAGAAAGAATCCTATGGGATTGACAAAGAATCCCATGGGATTCAGAAAGAATCCCATGGGATTTACAAAGAATCGCATGGGATTTACAAAGAATCCCATGGGATTCAGAAAGAAACTTATAAATATATTAGAGAGCTTTACTACCTGTTACATGCATCATTGTATTTCTTTTTTGTTTATCACTGTCTTTAGCATCTAAAGTGTCGATATTAATATGTCTTGGAGCTCCTTCTTTATTGCACATGATGTATTTGAGTTGCACCGCTCCAGATTTTGTTAATTATTGTCCTGCTTTTTTAATTTGAAAACCTCCGGCTTCAGCGTAGTTACCATACATTTATATAGCTTCATCTAGAGTGTTATAGAATTTTCCCTCTTCTGGTATAGTAATTCCTTCTACATGAGGCTCCCAATATTCCGATCCGCCCGGTGTCTCAGTGTATTCATATAAAGTTGGTCTTGGTGATTTCATAGAATCTGTATATAAAAAGCAGAATCTCAAGGGATTAAGAATTCTGCAAATAATGAATCCCATGGGATTCTTTTATAAGTTCCTTGGATACATTTATAAATTTCTTGTACAGAATCCCATGGGATTCACACAGAATCCCATGTGATTCACACAGAATCCCATGGGATTCACACAGAATCACATGAGATTCTTTATAAATTACTTGTGATACATTTATAAAATCACATTGATGAATCAAATGATTAATAATGAATCAAATGGGATTCATCAATGAATCCCATAGGATTCAGTATGAATCCCATGGGATTTATACTTCTCTTAAATCATTAAACAAAAAAATTAGATTCTGAAAGGATTTACCATGAACTTCTTTAACAGTAGCATCTTCATCTGGTAAATCACCTTCCGTAATAAAATCATCTTCTGACGTGTTTATTGAAGAATCCGGCGGGTTTGTTGATGATTCCGATCTGATTATTGATGATTTCGACGGCGGCGGTGGTGTTTTTGATGAATTCGTTATTCCAATGATTTCCGATTGGTTTGTTGATGATTCTGATCTGATTATTGATGTTTCCGGCTGGGTTGATGATGATTCCGATCTGATTTCCGTCGGCGGTGGTGGTGTTGTGAATGAATCCGTCGGATTCATGATTAATCCGGTGAGATTCATATTTTCCGGCTTGAGATCTGGCGTCAATCAACAGTGAGATCTGGGTTTTTGTGATATGGATTGAGATCTGATTGTTGATGAGAGAGAAATCAAACGTGATATGGCAGTTTTTTTTTGTTTTTATTAAGTTTTGTGATTTTACTATCTTGCCCTTCTTTGTATATTTTGGTTTCATCTAAGCCATTAGATGGAGGGGGATTGGATGGTTGAGATTTGATTATATGTACTTTACATGCTAGTTGTTTTTAATAGATCTCATCTCATATCTATATTGCATACCGGTGAGTGAAGACACGGGTTAGAATCCTTCAAGCTGCCTTATATCTATACTACATATAATGGAATAAACTATTTTTCTTCATTAGATTACTTATTTTTGAGGAATACAAATTAATATAAAACATGTATGAATGACTGATGATATGTATAATACATTAAACAAAAATTCTTATACACATAATTATTTAAAACATTCATTAATGTAAGTTAATGCTAAATTTTTATTTGGTTACGAACATTTGCAAATTTTGAAAATTGCATACTATATAACATTTGCTGAAGTGAAGCTTTTAAGCCGATACTGTTGCGAAGCCACCACAAGGAAGGTGGTTGCAGGGAGGAGGATGGCTCAAGTGTACTGTGAAACGTGGCTTGAACCGACACTATTCACAAGCCAACCAAGCCAAGTCGGTTGATAAGCCAAAAAAGAGATGCGTGTTTTTTGAATGCACACTCCAACAGTCCAAACACACTAAATACAATACCTCCATCTTCTTCCATTTATATTCCACTATTTCTTCTTCACATGCATAGATTTTTAGAATCAAAGTGACTCATAAGTGAAAAAAAAAAAAAAAAAAAAAAAAAAAAAAAAAAAAAAACCCACCACACAAACCCAATTTTCTCCATATAATTTATGCCTGAATTTTGAGGTAACTTCATTGACCACAACGATCAAGAAACTCAATAATGTGGTATGATTTTCCTGTTTGATTTTTGGAAGTGTTTCTGACTAATAGGGTGTTTTGTTTGGTTATTTTTTGGATTCATGTGTGGTGTTTTATTATTTGGAGTTAAAAAAAGATTGGATTTTGATGATTAATTATGCCTATTTTTAGATATAATTGAGTGAGTTTATGACATGAGTTTGTGCTTTATTTAGCTTAATTGTGTGCTTAATTTAATCGTTAAATTATGTTGCTTATGTCAATGGCAGGCTAGCTAAATCCAATGGGAGTCGCGGTTATAAGTTCGCACCCAAACTATCTTCAGGTAATGTCAATGCTTGATCATCATTTTTTTGTTTAGACGCTAGATATAGTACTTTTAACTCATAGAATATATTATCAAACAAACACGTAGTGTAGAAACTTAGGGGTGAATGCGTTTCCGTTTAAAATCTAAAATCTTTGTATCAAATTTTCGATCAAGCGTGACTAAATATAAATAGTGGTTATGATATTTATAACGACTATATATATATATATATATATATATATATATATATAGATGTACTTATATATATATATATATATATGTACATATATATATATATATATATATATATATATATATATATATATATATATATATATATATATATATATATATAGAAGTGGGTTCATGAAAAAAGTCCACTTTGGTAGAAAAGTGAGAAAAGTGTACAAATCAACCCCTCCTTTTTTTCACACCAAACTACAGGGTCCTAATTGTATTTTCCTTCATTCTTTAAGGAGTTTTTGTAAATTTGCACCCTACCCCCCCCCCCCCCACCCCCCACCCCCCCCCCCCCCCCCGCCGGAAAAAAAAAATTCCCGCCAAAAAAAAATTTTTTTTTTGGGGCCAAAAAAATTTTTTTTTTTTTGGGCCAAAAATTTTCTCGCCAAAAATTTATAACCCAGATGCACCTTTTTTTTTAGTGCATCTGGGTTATAAAAATTGGTGCATCTCAGTTATAACTGAGATGCACCAATTTTTATAACCCAGATGCACCTTTTTTTTTTAGTGCATCTTAGTTATAAAAATTGGTGCATCTCAGTTATAACTATGATGCACCAATTTTTATAACCCAGATGCACTAAAAAAAAGGTGCATCTGGGTTATAAATTTTTGGCGGGAAAATTTTTGGCCCAAAAAAAAAAAAATTTTTTTGGCCCCAAAAAAATTTTTTTTTTGGCGAGAAAAAAAAAATTTTTCGAGGGGGGGGGGGGTGGTGGGGGGGTGGGTGGGGGGTGGGGGCATGTTTCAAGACATACCCCTGAAGTTTGAGATGTTTCAAATTAGACCCTATAACCTTTTTTTCTCACTTTTCTACCAAAGTGGACTTTTCTCTAGAACCTTACCCTATATATATATATATATATATATATATATATATATATATATGTATGTATATATATATATATATATATATATATATATATATATATATATATATATATATATATATATATATGTATGTATATATATATATATATATATGTATATATACATATACATATATATATATATGTATATGTATATGTCTATGTATATATACATATATATATATATATACATACATATATATATATATATATATATATATATATATATATATATATATATATATATATATATATATATATATATATATATATATATATATATATATATATGTATGTATGTATATGTATGTATGTATAGGGTAAGGTTCTAGAGAAAACTCCACTTTGGTAGAAAAGTGAGAAAAAAAAGTTATAGGGTTTAATTTGAAACATCTCAAACTTCATGGGTATGTTTTGAAACATACCCCCACCCCACCCCCCCGAAAAAAAAAAATTTCCCGCTAAAAAAATAATTTTTTGGGGTAAAAAAAAAAATTATTTTTTTTGGGACAAAAATTTATAACCCTGATGCACTTTTTTTTTTAGTGCATCTCAGTTATAAAAATTGGTGCATTATATATATATATATATATATATATATATATATATATATATATATATATATATATATATATATATATATATATATAGGGTAAGGTTCTAGAGAAAAGTCCACTTTGGTAGAAAAGTGAGAAAAAAAGTTATAAGGTTTAATTTGAAACATCTCAAACTTCATGGGTATGTTTTGAAACATACCCCCCCCCCACCCAACCACCCCACGCACCCCCCCCCCCCCCCCGAATTTTTTTTTTCCCGCCAAAATAAATTTTTTTTTTGGGGCAAAAAAAAAAAAAAAATTTTGGGCCAAAAATTTTCCCGCCAAAAATTTATAACCCTGGTGCACCTTTTTTTTTAGTGCATCTCAGTTATAAAAATTGGTGCATCTCTGTTATAACTATGATGCACCAATTTTTATAACTGAGATGCACTAAAAAAAAGTGCATCAGAGTTATAAATTTTTTGCGGGAAAATTTTTGGCCCAAAAAAAAAATTTTTTTTTGCCCCAAAAAAATTTTTTTTTTGGCTGGAAAAAAAAATTCGGGGGGGGGGGGGGGGGGGGGGGGGTTGGGTGGGGTGGGGGATAGGGGCGAATTTACAAAACCTCCTTAAAGAATGAATGAAAATACAATTAAGTCCCTGTAGTTTGGTGTGAAAAAAAAGGAGGGGTTGATTTGTACACTTTTCTACCAAAGTGGACTTTTTTTATGAACCCACCTTATATATATATATATATATATATATATATATATATATATATAATATATATATATATATATATATATATATATATATATGTATATATGTATATATATATGTATATATATATATATATATATATATATATATATATATATATATATATATATATATACATATATATATATATATATATATATATATATATATATATATATATATGTATTATATATATGTATATATATATATATATATATATATATATATATATATATATATATATATATATATATATATATATATATATATACGCAATGTTGCAAAAATTGTGAATCGGTCCTGAAGCGGTCGAGGGCCGAGTTGCGTTTTTTAGCCTATTAATCGGCCTAAAACCTTGTAATCGCCGATTAATCGGCCGACTTCCTTGTAAATGTCTCCAAGCTCTAGGGCCTTGTAGCTTGGAATCGGCGATTACAAGGCCTTGTAAGCCGTTTTTTTGCAACATTATATATATATATATATATATATATATATATATATATATATATATATATATATATATATAAGAAATCAATCACTTCAACATAAACACGACACCAACAAGATAATAAGCAATAAAGGCAAATATAAATGAAAAGCAAAGGGTGAAAGAAAGCACAAATAAGACACGATGATTTATAGTGGTTTAGTTACGAAGCACCTCTTCCCCTACTCCACTCCCCGAGTTCCTAACTCGGAAGTTACTACACTAATCAACAAACTCCCTGATGCGTGGAATTGCACCCTCGCAAAAGGTTTTACCTATAAAGGGATCTTGAGAAGCTTGCAATCCCCACCAGGTAGTGTACCTATTCGTTGTATTATAGTATAGTGACAAGTATCGGGGGATTGATCGTTCAACTCAGGAATAGTGTTCGCTAGGATTAAAAAGTCTACTAAACTAGGTCTAAAGGTGAGGGAAGATTCTTTTTGTATTTATATATTTTTATAAAAGCAAGTAAAATCTCGGGTTTTGAAAGAGTGAGCGGAATTAGTTGCTAGTCAGCTAACTTAATTAACTAAGATGCAATCAAAATAAAATAAAATAAACTAAACTAATGTGTAGTGTAAACAATAATAAGAAAAAATGTGTTTACTTAGATTTCATTACTCCCTAGATATCTTTTACCGGTTGATTAGCTTGTTACAACTGCATGGATGACGGATTATATTCCTTAATACCAGTCGTAGGGCCGTGTATGAAATTCCCTAACTATATAAGCTCCTACTTCACTCCTATGTCGAGCCGACTAAAAGCTCCTAACATGGGATCACTAGAATTCGCTTATGCATTAAATACAACCATTAAATCGTAGTACACCTCCGATCATGTTTCTTAAGATGTTCAAGCAAGTTACCAATTGGAAGTCTGCCAGTTTTCTTAAGCCTAACATCGAATACAATCATCCACAACAATTATAAACAAACCATCAACTAATAATCAACATCTAGATTTTATTACATCTAAGCAAACACAAGAAAAACCTAGCCTAGCATGTTAAAAAGAAGACAAGCATAAGATAGAATCAAACAACACATAGACATATTGAATGATTATTGAAAAACTTACCTTCAATTGAACATGGATGGAACAAGGGTTGAAACCCTTGTTATTACATAAAATTCATCTAGGGTTTGCACAAAGAAGTTCTCTAAAAGTTCCACACTTAATGAATGAAAATTAGAAAACTATATTACACCTTGACGGCGTCACGTTATAGCTTGTGACGCTGTCAACTCGCTGCCAAGATAAAATTCGTATTGCCTAGATCCACTTCTGACGCCGTCATGTGTAATTTTACTCTGGGCCGTCACATGTATTTTGACCTTGACGGCCTTGGTGACGCCGTCAGGCCAAATTGCCTTGAAAGTGTTCTGGGCCGTCATGTGTATTTTCCACATCCACCTCTTTTGCCAAGCTTGACGCCGACACTTGTCTAGCCTTGACGCCGCAAGGATTTTGAGACTTTGTCGTTTTCTTCACTAAATTGCTCCAAAAACGTCCAAAATGCTTCCTTTTGTAAATTTCCTCTCAAAAGTACCTAAAATGACAAAAGGAACGATTTAGGGCAATAATTGATCAAATAATTACAAATTCGGGCTTAAATGACCCCCTAAAAGCGGTACACTTTTCGCCTTATCACTCCGTTTAGGTGGAGAAAACCGTACACCTTCGCTTACACTAATTAAATACACTAAGCACAATGTCAAGTTCTAATCCTAGCTAGAACGAATCTACACACACGATCTATCTAATCTACTCAATCAACCCCATCTACTCGATCTACATGATCAATACCATCTACCTGATTTACACGATCAACTCGATCAACATGATCTACCCGATCAAGATAATTTACCCGATCTACATACAATACCTTACGGACTTACACATCGTTCGGATATGCACACGATACTTCACGAACTTACACATCGTCCGGATCAACCTATTACACATGATTGAAAGATATGAACTCGATCTATATGTAACAAAGGTTACACGTGGACTAACTAAACTACATAACTTCGTATCTAGATGATGACGAAAGTTCTTCTCTTTGCACTTGAGGAAAGAAAGTAAGAATCACATTTAAACAAGATTCAAACAAGTTAATGTGATCAAAGAAGATGAAAGAAAAGATTGAGAAAGAACAAAATATTTTTGCTAAAGAGGGTTGAAAGAATATGATGAAAATAGTGCAATATTTATAAGCACCAGGAATAGCGAGGGATGGTCCCTTATATATATGCGACCGTCACCTATTTAAGGGACAGTTCGTAGGATGCTCCTGTTTTTGTCCTTTGGTGGTGAAATGTTTATTATGTGTAAGTTCTATCTTTTGGGCGGGAAAAAATTGATGTTTAGTGATTTCAAATTTCAAATTTCAAATTTATTTTTCTTATTAAAATATTTCTTTATAAATACAAAAATAATTTGTATAATTTATTTTTATAAAACGGTTTTGTCACATTTATAAAAATATGAGGTTTAAGTAAAAAATAATTCTTTGATCACTTAAAAAGTTTGATATATTGTTTTCACTTACCATAAGTGATTCAGACTTGAGACGTCAAGAGATGCTGATGCGTGCATGCATTGATGAATTGTGTAAACAACTAACTTGTGCACTTTACATTATGTATTACAAGTTGCATGTTTGTCATCATTAAAATATAGAGACACTGTATAGATTAACGTCGTAATGTTTTTTTGGGTAAAAGCTAACATCCACCCTGGTAAAATATATTAACCAAAAAACCATTTAAAGTACAGTGGAATGTGGCTGAAATGCCACATTAACCTCAAGCAACCACTTGAACAACCACTAGATCATTTATGACATGCCATAAATGAGCAACTATCTGCCAAGAACTAGAACAACCACTGAAAACAAAAACGACATGAAAAACAAAAGAACAAATCCAAATAAAAGATTACTTCCTCGAACGGCCTTGAAGCTTAAAATCAAACTGATTGTTAAATTCTTCAAATTGCCAAGGTAAGTCATAGACCTGGGCCGCATAATCATCAGAAAGATAGCCTTCAAGCTCGTTATGTCCTCCTGCTGATGAAAAGTAACTGTCCATAGGATCATTTGGCTGAAACACCTCATCATCAGTATCGGAATCAACTACTTCACCCACCTTAGAGAATGGGTTGCCCTTCCTTATACCATCAGCCACTGGAACAGGTTTACCATTATCATCCACAAGGGTACCTTTCCCATCAATAATAAGCTGTTCAAGCTTCCCAATTTTCTCAACAATAGGAGTGGTCTTTATAGGCGATGGATAAGTAGTTTTGGAAGAACTAGAAGGAACTTTAGGAGTGTCCGTAGCACCACTCATAGGTTTCAAAACCGAATGTTGTTCCTTAAGCACATCAAAACTGTTCTTTAACTCAACAAGGTTGGTATCATCCACCCAATTATTATTTATAACTTGGTCATCCCGAGGAGGAGTCATACTACTAGTAGGATCAGAAGTAGGTCCATTACAAGTAGAACCTACATTAACCGTTGGAGAACATGTATTCGATTGGTTAGACGTCGCATTCATTGGCTTAGTAACCGGCCTATAGTAATACGAGACTTTAGGCTTTTGAAACGAATCCCATCAACCTGACGATTAGTACCCTAAAGCTTACCTTTACCTTTCTTCTTATAAGCTTCAACGAAACCCTTTTCATCAACTAACGCTTTATCTTTCACAACCTGTTTCACTCTCTTAGGACATCCATCATCATTGTGATCAAAAACTTTACAACTCTCACATCTTGGCGGCTTCCACTCATATTCAATATCAATTTTTTCCAATGAATGACCAGACCCATTAGGGTAGGGGATAGCAACCACAAGAGAGTCAAGTAAGGCTTCCTTTGACGACACTTCCACGAGGGCCCTAGCATAGGAATTATGACCCCACGACTTAAGACACATCTTACTCATGTATGAATCAAGCATGATAGGACGACCAATTTGTGCTGTGATCAAACTAAGACCAACCTCAGAATACGCAACAACTGGAACATTATGGAGTTTAACCCAAACAGGAGCTAAAGTTATATCATCTTTTGTAAGTTTAGTGTTCGAAGTCAAAATATTCAAAAAGATAGGAACCTATCATATTAACCATGGACCTTCTTCCAACACCTTTTTCATACCCTCTTTGGTTTCAAATTGGAACTATAAAACCATTATTAAGCATAACCCTTTGTAAACCAAACTTCGCCCATGTATTTCTAACGTAATTTTCAACTATCGGGAAAGCGAGTCTCTTACTAATGAAATCACCATACAAAGTATTAGAAAATCTAGATCTTACCTCATCGACAGCTTCCAACGGGATGGTGACATTAGCACCAGCCACACAATTTACGTTTCTCATCTCCGAAATCTTAACGGTCATCTTGGGTGTTTTATCTTTAAACATATCCACATAAGATATAGGAGTAGAACTTGTGTTATCCAATGTCTTGGCCAATTTATCACCATTGCCACTCGATCCCAAAGGGATACCAGATCCATGACCACCCTTGTTACTCGATCCCGAATTCACATTGATTGAACTAGTTTTACCCTTATCATTTGCCCCCATGTTTACCCCAGAATCAATAGCAGAATTATCACTACGATGCATGAGAACAAATAGCAAGAACAAACAGCAAGACAAAAAGTAGAAACCCTACAAAACTACTACAACCAAAAACAAACAGCAACAAACTAGGACCCAACGATTAATTAATGTTACATTAACCGACTCTCATTATTAATCAAATCAGAAAAATGTGAATTAGACAAAGGCGATGTGAATGACGAAACAGATGCCTAAGAGAAAAAACAATATAATCCACCCACAATTAACCAATGATGAATAACCAATATGTTATCCACCAACCCACTATAGACCATAAACTAATAAATTAGATTGAGGATCATTAGTGGAGGAAGAATAATTGGTGATAGGGGATCGCCACATTCGCCAGCCGCTTTTAGGGTTTTTTATTAACGTCGTAATGTTTGCACTAACACATAGTTATAATGGTGTTGATTGGTTTATCATGTGTTTATGATTAGGAGGACAAGGCAGCACGATCCTATGATTTGGATGAATACATTGTTGGCATCTATGCATAACAAATCAGAAACAAAATTTGGTAAAATGTAGATAGTATACAAAATATCATAGATTTCAACAATGATAAAAGAAAATAGGTTGTCCTGATACACAACTTAAAATATTCAGCTTGCCTAGGAGAGTGTTGTTTCTGATAAAGTATAAGTGGAATTTGGAATTTAGAGTAATTAACTGTTAGGTTTCTATCGTCACACCTATAATTTTTTGCATAGTTCTGCGGTTTCTTCATGTTATTACGCATCTACTAATCAGTTATCATATTATGGATGCCATTATTAGTATAGCTTCTAAAAGGTTATGATCTATGGGTATCATAATTGGCTATTTTTTTATGTTGCTATTGGTAGGCTATGGTTGGATTCATGTTATAGTTTATTAGGAGAAAAGTGTCATTTGAACCATCCCAAGTCATTTTAATATTTGATGCAACCTCTACTATCGAGATTCTTTGTTTTGCTTTGGCAAACAAATTCGTTTTTTATACCTGATGATTTTGCTTCACGTCGTCACCATCCTCATTCCAATTCTTCCTATTCGACTTAGGCCTCATGGAAACCTGGCCCCGAGGTTGCCACGAGGCCTAAGTTGAATAAAAAGAATGGGGATGGGGATGGTGATGATGCGGAGGAAAATCAATTGATGGCTTATGATATTCTTTTGCACCAGGTATGATTTCTTCTCCATTATGCTTATCATTATCTGAAGCTATTTCAATAGGGGATGTTTGGGATTCTCGTATCAAGTTAATTACGTTTAGCAATGGTGAATTTCTTATTAAACTTCGTATAGGCAATCATGGTTTTTTAGTGGTTCGGTTTGGTTTTAAACCATCTTGAAAGAATGATTTGACAGAGTAAAAATGTCAAACATAACCTAAAATGGCAAATATCATTTTGGTCTTAAGAATTGGTCTTTACTGTCTATATACACACATATCATTTATGATGCATGACAGTGGGTTAGATTATAATGCTAATATGTTCTAATAAACATGGGTTCAAGATTTTAGGTAAAGTTTTGATAATTGTTTATACATGATAGTAGGTTATTGTTAGTGTATATCCTTTTGCATTTTTGTTTATCAAATAAGCTCATAACGCATGTTATATCACTTGAAAATAAAGCATACAATGTACAAATCGGTGGTCAAAGAATTATTTTGTCCATATGTGTGTTGGTGTACGAAAAAAAAGACTATGCTCACACCATTTGTCCAATGAATCTAAAATTTTACAGAATTCATATCTAATGTTTTAGCTAAATACAGTAAATTGGATTAAAACTCATTAGTTTTCTATGTTTTAGCTAAATAGAGAATTCAACCAACTGGGCTAGCTCAGTTGGCCACCAAGATTTCTTAGGGGATTGGGGATGGGAGGTTTGGCTAGGGGAAGTCTCAAGTTCGAGTCCCACCCAAGACTTTTACCCCTTCAGGTGGAATAGGAGAATGTACGGGCGGAGTTAGTCAGCATACTGCCCAATTGGATGTCACTGCTAGCTAAACCACTAACAACTAACAAGCCGTCCAAAAAAAAGTTTTCTATGTGAACGAGGCATTTTGACACAGCTTCGTAGAGATAATAACAATTTGCAGTATGTTTATGTGTTGTTGTATAAAAAAAGAGAATGCGATTACGCCCTTTCTCTAATGAATCTAGAAATTTACAGAACTCATGTTTATTGTTTTATATAACTACATGAATTTTTTTTGATCAAAACTAGTTACTTTGCTATGTCAACAAGGCATTTTGTCATGGCTGCGTAAAAAGGACAACAACTTGCATTATGTTAATGTGTTGCTGTACGAAAAAAGAGACTATGATCACACCCTTTTTCCAACGAATCTATAACTTTACAAAATTCTTGTTTGTTGCTAAGCTACTTTTTTATCAGCAATTTTTAGGCAGTCACGGGTAAAAAAAAGAGAAAATTCCACAAATGCCCCAAAGGTACATTTGTGGTTACCCAATGTGCCCAATTTTTTTTATATTACTCAAAATTCCCCAAGGCAAAAGTCGTCTCGTGTAGGTTTGGGCGACACCCAATAAAAAAAATATAAATTGTATTTTTTACCTACTGGTCGCCCAAGAAATTAAATTAGTGAGACTCAATCGCCCAAGAAATAGGGACACGTGTCACATTTTTGAATGAGTCGCCCAAAATCCACCTGAGGCGAAAGTTTCCCTAGGGCATTTTGAGAAATAGAAAAATTTGGGGCACATGAAATAACCATCATTTTACTTTTGGGGCATTTTGGGAAGTAGCACTAAAAAAGGGAGAAGTGTGCGGGCCCAAAAAGCAATAATTGATTACTGTATATTGGTTGGATCACCAGCTGATGCCAATGACGATTATACAACTGCTTTAAAGTTTTGTAGGATGCTGAAGGATTATGTTTGGTATGTTTGGGCACTAGAAGGTGGCGTTTGTGCTTTTTTGGTAAGGTGCTTGAACAATTAAAGATGAAAAATTGATTGCATTTTTATGTTACATTTGGACTCTATAAATCCATAATACTAATGCTATAAATTTGCTATAAGATGACTAATGCAGGGGAGAAATTCGACTTTCATGGACGAAGTCAAATATCGCTTCAATGGTGTCATCATGTATTACTGGAAGTCGGTTATGCAAGAAAACGCTCATAGGTACATCAATGCTCACTGGTAACTATACTATTTGGAAATGCAATTATAGTCTTTCATACGTGAATTTATATTATAAAAGTTAAATGCCTATTGATCTAAAAAAAATGCCTCTTGATTTTGCCACATCAATTGTATATGTGCTACTATCCAAAATTAGTGACGGATATTGTTTTGGAGAGGGTGTCCAAATTGGGTGACAAGTTTAATTATATAAATTAAAAAATAAGTACTAGTACAAACACTCTACTCTTAAGCAATTTATATTAACCATGCACGGTTTATATTTATATATGTCTTAGTTTTATTTTCACCCAAAGAAGACCAACAATATAAAAGCTACTTCATATAATTTTCTCCTTTGCCATGTGTATAAATTCTAACAATGACCATTGATTTGGTTGGAATTATTTAGGTGTGCCCGACTAAAGTCACTAAAACAATGATGTAATCCAGCGAAACTAATCTGTTATGCAAATTTACATTATACAAAAAGAATTCTAGCAATGCAGGAAACTTGCTGACAATAGTACATGTGTCAATTTTCGTGATAACAAATTATGTGGTACTGGACTTCAAGTAGTATTGTCAAGGCTAGAGATAGAGGGAAGTGTTGATCGACATAAGGGACCATCATAAAGTAGGCAATGAGGCCGATGGGTTTTACGCAAGCATAAGAAAACTTTACAATGACACTGAGATCTCATTCTAGAAGAGCCACTGGCCGACCCCACTAGATTGACAATGACCCAACTAGCAATACAGTCAATCGACTTATTGACAATTACCATAAATCAACTTATTGTTAATTACAATAAGTTCGATCAATTGACTTACTGACAACTACCATAAATCGACTTATTGTCAATAAGTCAATTGATCGAACTTTGGGTTTCGACCCTAAGGGTTTTTGGTCAATTGAACGTGAAGAGGAGGAGAGGTGAAGAAGTGTTTAGGGTTCTGAGGATTAAAGATGATTTATAGTTTAGATTGTCGGATTAAAGATAATTTATAGTTTAGATTGTCTTTGTATTTAAATGATATCAAAGACATTTCTAATTGCACTAGAAGTCCTTAAGTAATTATCTTTAAGTAATAAAAGTTTGATAACAAAAAATCAAACTTCCCCTTATGAGGGTTGCCGAATATATTGAAAAAAAATGTAGTGTAACAAATAGCAATTTAAATTTATTTAACTATTAAACATGCCATTAATCATATAAAAGTTCACAACGAAAGACTCATTAAAATCACTTGTATACAAGAAAAGGATTTTGCCTATTAGATCCATATACACCAGCTATTTAATTGATTGCGTATAAATAATAGATTACATAACTTATGCAAATCAGCAAGAACGACAATTGTAGATCTTGATCATCTTCAGCACACGAACCACGAACAATAGTCACGAACCATAATGATCAGCAACCTAGAATTATGAACTAATCACCTCCCACAAACTTCATATCAAATAGTATGATCTGGCACACGGTTCTTGCACACAGACACTCAAACAACTTCCTTTTGATGCTAGTTTTAATCACAAAAAATTATATCTTAAAGATGTATTGCAAAAATCAAGTAGCACGAACATAACACACACATGCTGTGTGGTTCTGCCAAATAATGGAAGAGTAAGGAAGGCAATTTAGGGTTTCAAGAAGAACATGGAGAATCACTAATTAGGTTAAAACCTAATTTTATTTATAGGGCCATATGTTATATTCTAGAATTCACATATTAGGAAACGAGATTTTCAAATAAATTTTAAGTTTCTTATCAAATAAGAAATCCCTAACATTTTGAAAAGTAAATATTTTATTCAAATAAAAGATATATCCATATCTAATAAGAATATCATTTACTTCCTTTGAAAGCAATCCACTATCAAAATTTCTATAGGAAATTTGGTCCATACACCCTCACGGGTCCTATGGATTTTTGTCCAAGTCTATTGGTCAAATGTTATTTAATAGTTAACTTTATTAAATTCAATTGCTATAAGTTTAATTAGTAATCGTCTCATATATTAATTACAATTACCGTTTTACCCCTCTACGCGAAAATTGTTGTATTCTCATTTCTTCTTAATTTTCATTTCATTTCGTCAGTCTTTTCTCATTACAACTTGCTTCTTCCATTTAGTATGCACCGTGTGAACAATAAGCATTTCTATAAGTACCAGTAGTGAAAGAAGTTTTTTTACACTAATCATTTTATCTTCAATATACGGTTTTAATTACTTTTCGACATTCTCATTTAAAATGTTCATCGCTTGATTCTTGTGCATGAATGAGTATCTAATCACATAAATATAGAATCAAAAACACTTTTTAATAGCTTCTTTTATTCGTCTATACCCCATATCTCACAAAACTTTTAAACGAGAATTAAATCTACAACATCCGACTAATAGATACACTCACATATCACTATATGAATGGTATTTGGTAAAATGTAGGATCAAATCATAGGGTGTGTTTCCTAAAATAGCAGTAGCAGCAGTAAGCTGTAAGAGTGAGCAGTAGTTGTATTTTCTATAAAAATATTTGGACATATAGTTTTTTTTGGATAAAAGGTCAATGACCCGGTAAATATATTACTCCAAAAAAAATTTAAGTACAACGGATATGAGTGAATCTCATATCTCAGCCCGTTACATATGCGAAAAGCTTACATAACAAGATACTTCCTATTTTCTAGACAAGAAAAGAAAATCACTACCACATAATATTGAAAGACTCGGACAAAAATATAAACTACTTCCTACGACCTTGGAGATTAAAGCCATAAATGACATTAAGAGCATACAATTCCCCTGGAAGATCATAAATTTGCTTCGAGTAATCATCATAGTCATCAAACTCATCTTTACGCACATGACCTCCACCAAAAAGATTTGCTGATTCGTCGAACGTGTTAAGAACCTCATCCTCATCACTATCAGAAACCACAACATCACCCACCTTGGAAAATGGGTTAGCCCTCTTAGTGACAGAGGAAGACGGAATAGGATGACCTTCATCATCCACAAGAGTAGCTTTCCCATCGATAAGTAGTTTTTCAAGCTTACTGATTTTCTCAACTATAGGAGTAGAACCAACTTCCTTAGTTGTAACACCCCCAATTTTGAAATATTTGCAGCGGAATAAATATTGGGTGTTACTTCACAGCTCATGGTTTTTCAGTAGAAAATGATTTTCTAAAAATATTTATCATTCGAATTTTTATAAAAATCAGAGTTTTCAAAATGAGGTCCCATTGGTTTTTAAAATTTGTTAAATAGGTTTTCGAATGATAATAAAATTTTTATAGCCTTTGTAAGAATTTCGTGCTCTTCCGTCCCATCCTTGCTCGTTATAGACCTGAGATAAACATGCTAAAAGTCAACAAAAGTTGAGTGATATTCATAGGTTTAAGTTTAAAAGTTGAACACAAGCTATAAGTGATAATTGCACCGTCATACAATTATAAGTTGAAAACAGTTGTTATTGCATTAAGCTCATGACACTCAGCCGATTAACAGATCTCATCACGAATGATGGATTATAGTAACAGGGGCCCTCGGGATAGGTTCTTGCCAGTAACCTATTAGATTTCAAATAAAGTGCGTTTGGTTGTTTTCTCCAACACCCAAACGGGGATGGTCAATCCCTAATAGATCTAACCACATTTATTTACGTTCACCTCTTGGGTGACTAAGGCTCATGATATGAGGGGCTTTTAGCAAGGAAAGGTACTTAAGCAATAACGAGATCAGGTAAAGCATACCAAGAAAATACTTTTATTCAGTTTGTAAAAACTAGCATGTATCCCCCTCGCAGGGTTTATAAAACATTTAAACAAGTAAAGGCGAGGCTATGAACTCACCTTAGTGGTTTAGTGAATAAAAATATTGATACTCAGTTTGCAATAATGGGAACGGCTCCTAACACGACCTAGATAAGGTATGGCAAGTTTTAGCTTTTGATAGTCTTAGTGTTTTAATCGCGAGTAGTTTTTGAATGCGTGATTTGTTAATTTGACGTTAGTAAAACTTTTAGTTTTATAATATATTGTACGTTTAGTTTAGTTATATATATATAACTATAACGTAAGGTTTAATAATAACGATAGTTTGAAATAAAACGTAAAGTTTAATAATAGTAATAATAATAATAGTTTGAAAATAACGTAACATTTAATAATAAAAATAGTAATAGTAATAATAGTTTGAAAATAAACGTAACGTCGTGACGTGAACTTGTAAAAATGGAAAGTAAAAATAAAAATATTAATTTTAGTATACGGCCCTTGTATTTTCTAAAAATTTACACTTTTTACCCTAACGGTGTTAGCGTTACGCCGTTAGTCCAAAATTAAATATATTTACATTTTACGCCCAAAACTTTATATTTCTTACACCTTTCACCCTAGAGTTTATAAAAATCATTTTTCATCCTTAAGTTTACTAATTGACAGTTTATACCAAAGCTTTGGAAAGTTGACATTTTTAACCCGATTTTCATAAAATTTGCAATTTTAGTCCAAAATTCACAATTTTCAAAACTTAATGTTTTTATTTCTTAAGTAGTTTGAAAACAGCTTATTGAGCTTATTCTACCAGCTAATTAGTTCGAAAAGTTAATTTGATAGATTATGGGCTTTTAACGAAATGTAAGGCCCGTTAGCATTTTTAGATCCAATGGGCCTACGGGAGTTTTGGGCTTAGGATAGGACCACGAAAAAGTTACTAAATTGCTTATTACCGTAGCTTATTTGATCGGCTTATTTTGAAATGATTGGGCCTTAAGGCTCAGTCGATACTAAAAATTTTCCAAAACTAGTTGCCAAGTCGATTTGCTTGGTGACTTTTATAGGTTCAAAACGCGATTTTTATTATAAAGTTTTTATACGAAAATGATTGTTTGTCATGAGGACTATTAGTTTGTGAAATAAAATGGCATGCTTGTTAAGTAAAATTTAAAGATATACGTGCGTTTTGGGCTAGCATGGGACGAGTTTTTATTAAAACAAAGACTTAGAAAATTTTAATAGTTTTCGATACTTGTTTGTATACGTTAGAAATGTATTCTAAAATAGGTTGTACGTAGCTTTTTAGTTTCAAAACTCTACATAGTTTATTTGTTAAGGTGTGAAATATATTGACGAACGTAAAATATATATATGTTGTATATTTAGTTTTCGAATAATGAGATGCATTTGTGTGTGTCGCGTATAAAAATAATGCAAATGAAAGTTTTATATAAATATTGAAAAGAGTTTGTTAGTAACTTACGACACCAAAGTGGTGGGTAAAACAAGACGTAGAGTCGAGAAGTGAGTGAGATGAGTACGTAGTGTGTATGTGTGCTTGACCAAGGTTCACAAACAACAAATTGCTTCTCCTAAACCCACACGAATCCCTTGAATTCCTACCCAATGCTTCGACCCAAGCTAGACTAAAGACTTAAAGATTTTTGGTGAGTTTTTGGTTTTGCATGGAAATGAAAATGAAAGTATGCATGCATGGGGTTTTTATATGGTACCTAGTGTATTCTAGTGTCTAACATTTATGTGATGTGATGGTCACTTGCATTCACAATTCATGAAATGTGTAAGACTCAACATGTACTATCTCGTTTGTTTCTTATGTGTCGACATCTTCAACCTCAAAAGAAAACGTAGGATTTGCTATTTTAAAATGAGATGGTACTTGTGATATGTATTTTAAAAGAGTATAGTACTTGACCTATGAATAAAATATGCAAAAGAGTGAGCTTAAAATAAGGATGTACTAGTTTGTTTTGATTCATGCATGTCGACTACAATTTCTTTTAGTAACCGATTTGTAAATCGGTGGAGACTTGTGAGATTTTGATAACTTTGAAATATTTAGACATTAGTTCGTGTTTAGAATGAGTTTAGGACGTTATAGAAACAAACGTGGGTTAAAATGGTTGAGTTTTGGATTAGTTGAAATTTTGTGAAATCGTTTTTGGGACAAATACTTTGCCTAGTAAAAACGTATCTAGACTCGACATGGGGAACTAAAAATTGACACTCTATTTGTTGGCTAGGGGAGGAACGAGTATGTGTAAAAATAAGTGTGTGTCGTGTGTAAGATTTGAGCATACTAAGCTCGTTTCTAGTTGGTACTAGTCGAGTGAAATGAAAAACAAAAGAAGAAAAATGGGCTTGGTTGCTTTGGGCCGTGAATAGTAACAGGCCAAGAAAAAGAAATGGGCTAAGGAAGTAATTAAGGGTCCGGTTACTGAAATTAGGTTTAGTAAAAATAAATTTGATTAGGAAAGTTAATTATAATTTCAAAAGTTTTGTTAAGATTTAGTGAAACGTTTACGTGAGTCCGAGAGTGAATAGTGTTTTGTGAATAGTAAAACTTTTGAAAAACATCTCGATATCACTAATCGACTCCAAAAATGATGAATAGTGAAATGATTAATAGTGTTTGGTGAATAGTAACTGATGAATAGTAAATTTGAAAAATGTCGGAAAATGCAGGTTCGTAACAAATAAAAGAAAATTTTAATATTCTCGCGATTTTAGACTATAGTGGTACATGTGTGAGCATCGTTCCAAGAAAAAAGAATCATGAATATCGTAGTGATTTTCAAGTAACATAGAATATTTGATAATAAAATATATATAAAAAAAAATTGTTATTGGTAAAAACGTTATCAATTTACGTAATGATATATTAGTCCTTGATTTACTTTTACTATTTATAGGGAAATTTACGGGGGATTACAGTACCTACCCCTCATTCTGAATTCCGTCCCGGAGTTCAAGTTTAACGAAATTTCTGTAGTAGAAAAATTTCGATCAGAGGGTTGTCGAGAGATTAAGATTTGGGAGACGTGGTTTAGTTAGACTTATTTTTGCTAGACAGGATCTAGTAACTGGGGTATTTAAGGGTTGTGAATATTGAAGGTAATGGTTTTGAATAGCAAAATAACGGCTAGGTGTACCGTACCCAACGGTCGGGAATAGTGATCCTAACGGTCCGTAATAGTGATCTAACGGCTAATTTTCTTCCTACATATACTCCTTTCAAATTTCTATTTCTTCCACCAACCATTTTCCTATCATTTCACATTTCCTATTCTTAAAATACTTCCGAAAAAAATGCCGAGCCTAATTACTATACTAGCGATTGTGTATGTCGTCCTTGCCGCTGTCTACTTAGCGTATGTTCCAGACGAAGACTTTGAGTTCTTGGTTGTGATCTTGTTGTTTGTCGTACCCCTCACGGTTCTAGCCATTACCGTGGACAAGATATGGGGGTAATAATCTTAAGCTAGGGTTGTTTTAACTTAATTCCTTGTCGTGTTTCTATGTAATCCTCAATAAATGTGAACTAAGACTTATTTGTCCTTATGATTAAAAACTAGTCTTGCTATAGTTTTTATTGATTTGTTTATATTTATCTTTCAGCATAATTAAGATGATTCATCCTTTGGTGGCTTTTGCTATGGTTTTGTTGGTGGGGGTTTTTGTTGTCATCGCGGATCAACCTATTGAAGATTCTATGGTTTATATTGTAATTATTGTGACGTTAGCACTTCCAATGCTAATTATTTGTTTATTTATTAATTTTCATGGATTCGGATAAATTTTTAGTTATTGGAGTTTTCTGTTAGTCTTTGCGAATTACTAGGGTTTTCCTATTTGTACTTTTGTTGGCTTCTCGTCCTAATGACGAAGGAATAAGATATGTATTTATGGTAGTTTGTAATGTTTATGAATAGTTCAGTTTATCTTTATTTGTTGTTTTTAAATGAAGATTGTTATTTAGAAATTTTTTTTGGCATTATGATTGTTCCATCATAACATGATTCTTCCTAAATTAGACATAGTTGATCAGGCTATGTATAATTAAGGACTAAACGATGTGATGTTTGACTCAGTCACAGTGGTATTTATGTTTTTCTTTAAGTTGTTTCAGATGGTGTTCAACGTTTTGTTATTATGATATAATACGTAATTTCTTTTAAGAATAAAGTAGAAACTTTATTCATTTATTTACTTATTTATTTATTTTATGTGTATATATATATATATATATATATATATATATATATATATATATATATATATACGTATATATATATATATATACGTATATATATATACGTATATATATATATATACGTATATATATATATACGTATATATATATATATATGGGTCAGAAATTTCTAGTCAGAAATTTCTAGGGTAATAACAGTATGCTGTTATTTGGTAAATGGAATAGGAATTGAAATTGACGTAAATTATAATTATTTTGGAAATATTACAAGGTAGATTTTTCGATACGGTAGAAGGATAATTGTTTTACTTAAGTTACATCCATCGTAACTTAAAGTAAAATACGGGGAAGAGATACAATCTCAGGAAATTGTCGAACTAGGATTTATTTATTTTCAACAGGAATTTATTCATCTGCTTCAATCTAGTCATCATTCCTTTGATACTATCGAAGTCTTTAAAGGTTCCTCATTTCTAAAAGTTTTCGCTTTTGTTTATTTCCATTAGGTATAACTCTTTGCCTAATTCCTTGGTTATGGGTAATGGTAGGGTTAGCCATTTCTTCTGGCGTTTTAAAGTGGGTTGGCCTATATTCCATGTAGTTTTCCTGCTTATTGGATATGTCCATCTCTCCCCTTGGATCAACTATGGTAGTCCCTTCGAGTACCACTGATACGCTGTTGGTTACCAATTTCCTGACGGCTTCAGTAGTCATGGTGGTATTTGATGAAGATGGAGTACATGTATTGTTTACGTTGTCCATCTTCTGAAATCATTAATGAAACTCAACTTAGAATCCTTCTGATGTCAGAATAATTCAAATGAAGCTAATTATTTCATTGATGATAGACTGAATTGACTCCTTACTGTAATCTAATTTCAAGATATGTCTGTGTTGTATCATAGATAGATAATCAACTCTTGATATGACATTACTAAGGAACAAACCGATTCGTCCACTAAAATAAATTTTCTATCTCTTGAAAATTTATTTTTAGACAATACTTTGGTTTCTGGTCAATTATAGTATGTTTAAGAATTTCTTACAATTGTTAAGACTTCTTACGGTAGATTTGAATAGTATAGTAGAAGTCATCATAATATTAATAACTTGACTGATCGTCTTTGTAAAACTATTAGTACAAGGTCTCTTATTAATATGTCAGGGATCTACGTGGAGTTATTTGTTTATCTAGGGAGGTAACAATTGATGAGATTTTTGCATGAAATTCTGAGGATTCATAGTATGCATGCTTGATACGAAAGAAAATGATTGATTTATGACGGAGAGATGTAACGGAAGAGGAGGTTATATTATGATTTGATTACGAATTCTGAAAGGTTCAGATTTATTGAACATTACATGAAATACTAACCAAGTCTGTCTGGTTTAGTAAATGCAGCAGGGATACTTGTAAACTTAAGATTAGTTACGCCTCTGACGTAAGTATCTAATCTCTTTCTCAAGTTCAAGTTGTGCCGCTTCCATGTTTGAGAAACGTTCCTGACACATGTTCATTTGGTTTGCCAACATACTCTCTAATGCGGCAATCTTTTGACCTTGGCTCCTGGCTGTCTCTCTAGCCATCCACTCTTTTGAACAATGCGTCAAGGTTACAGTCGTACCATTCAAATTTTGTTGGTCGTAAACCTTTTAGCTGTTCAGTGTGAGACTGTGAGCCTCTAATGTGCTGGCTTGTTGATAAACAAGAGTCCATATTGAATCAGGTGTGCTTATATCGTAGTTGGGGGAATTAGGTGAGGATAAGGTATTTGGGATATCTGGTATTGGGGAATCTAAAGTGTAGGGTAATGGAGAATTTGGCTCAACATTCGTCCACGGCCTCTCTTGACGTGAACTTTGTCCAACTTCGAATGTTGCCTGACCACCAATCATAGCTTCATATGATTCAGTAGCTCTCCTAAGTTTTGATGTAGAGGTGAAGAAATAGGTGACGATGGAAGTGATCTATGAGTGATTCCTATATTAAGTTGGGGCTGTGATATTTGTACGTAGGGATCTTCAGTGTTCGGAGAATTTTGATTGACGGGGGATGTATTAGTATTACGGAGAGTAGTTTTGGCGTTCAAGGAAGTTTTTGGAGACATGTTACTGTAGTAACCGGGAATAGTATTTTATAAGTTACTTTTACGTTATAGCTATAATAGTACGGATGAACTAAAAATTAGGTAAGCGCAATTTCTAAACATGCAGACTAATCCTAACAGGTAATGTACTGAGCAAGGTAGTATGCAGGCACGGAAAGCACGAAGAGTGTGGGGCTATAAAATGTTTTGTTTGTAAAAACGGTTATAGTTCAGATCTAAAATAGATCTGTTTTGCTATAACCAAAGCTCTGATGCCAATCTGTAACACCCCCAGTTTTGAAATATTTGCAGCGGAATAAAGATTGGGTGTTACTTCACAGCTCATGGTTTTTCAGTAGAAAATGATTTTCTAAAAATATTTATCATTCGAATTTTTATAAATATCAGAGTTTTCAAAATGAGGTCCCAGTGGTTTTTAAAATTTGTTAAATAGGTTTTCGAATGATAATAAAATTTTTATACCCTTTGTAAGAATTTCGTGCTCTTCCTTCCCATCCTTGCTCGTTATAGACCTGAGATAAACATGCTAAAAGTCAACAAAAGTTGAGTGATATTCATAGGTTTAAGTTTAAAAGTTGAACACAAGTTATAAGTGATAATTGCACCGTCATACAATTATAAGTTGAAAACAGTTGTTATTGCATTAAGCTCATGACACTCAGCCGATTAACAGATCTCATCACGAATGATGGATTATAGTAACAGGGGCCCTCGGGATAGGTTCTTGCTAGTAACCTATTAGATTTCAAATAAAGTGCGTTTGGTTGTTTTCTCCAACACCCAAACGGGGATGGTCAATCCCTAATAGATCTATCCACAATTATTTACGTTCACCTCTTGGGTGACTAAGGCTCATGATATGAGGGGCTTTTAGCAAGGAAAGGTACTTAAGCAATAACGAGATCAGGTAAAGCATAACAAGAAAATACTTGTGTTCAGTTTGTAAAAACTAGCATGTATCCCCCTCGCAGGGTTTATAAAACATTTAAACAAGTAAAGGCGAGGCTATGAACTCACCTTAGTGGTTTAGTGAATAAAAGTATCAATACTCAGTTTGCAATAATGGGAACGGCTCCACACACGACCTAGATAAGGTATGGCAAGTTTTAGCTTTTGATAGTCTTAGTGTTTTAATCGCGAGTAGTTTTTGAATGCGTGATTTGTTAATTTGACGTTAGTAAAACTTTTAGTTTTATAATATATTGTACGTTTAGTTTAGTTATATATATATAATTATAACGTAAGGTTTAATAATAACGATAGTTTGAAATAAAACGTAAAGTTTAATAATAGTAATAATAATAATAGTTTGAAAATAACGTAACGTTTAATAATAAAAATAGTAATAGTAATAATAGTTTGAAAATAAACGTAACGTCGTGACGTGAACTTGTAAAAATGGAAAGTAAAAATAAAAATATTAATTTTAGTATACGGCCCTTGTATTTTCTAAAAATTTACACTTTTTACCCTAACGGCGTTAGTCCAAAATTAAATATATTTACATTTTATTAGTTCTACCAGCTTATTAGTTCGAAAAGTTAATTTGATAGATTATGGGCTTTTAACAAAATGTAAGGCCCATTAGCATTTTTATATCAAATGGGCCTACGGGAGTTTTGGGCTTAGGTTAGGACCACGAAAAAGTTACTAAACTGCTTATTACCGTAGCTTATTTGATCGGCATATTTTGAAATGATTGGGCCTTAAGGCCCAGTCGATACTAAAAATTTTCCGAAACTAGTTTCCAAGTCGATTTGCTTGGTGACTTTTATAGGTTCAAAACGCGATTTTTATTATAAAGTTTTTATACGAAAATGATTGTTTGTCATGAGGACTATTAGTTTGTGAAATAAAATGGCATGCTTGTTAAGTAAAATTTAAAGATATACGTGCGTTTTGGGCTAGCATGGGACGAGTTTTTATAAAAATAGACTTAGAAAATTTTAATAGTTTTCGATACTTGTTTGTATACGTTAGAAATGTATTCTAAAATAGGTTGTACGTAGCTTTTTAGTTTCAAAACTCTACATAGTTTATTTGTTAAGGTGTGAAATATATAGACGAACGTAAAATATATATATATGTTGTATATTTAGTTTTCGAATAATGAGATGCATTTGTGTGTGTCGCGTATAAAAATAATGCAAATGAAAGTTTTATATAAATATTGAAAAGAGTTTGTTAGTAACTTACGACACCAAAGTGGTGGGTAAAACAAGACGTAGAGTCGAGAAGTGAGTGAGATGAGTACGTAGTGTGTATGTGTGCTTGACCAAGGTTCACAAACAACAAATTGCTTCTCCTAAACCCACACGAATCCCTTGAATTCCTACCCAATGCTTCGACCCAAGCTAGACTAAAGACTTAAAGATTTTTGGTGAGTTTTTGGTTTTGCATGGAAATGAAAATGAAAGTATGCATGCATGGGGTTTTTATATGGTACCTAGTGTATTCTAGTGTCTAACATTTATGTGATGTGATGGTTACTTGCATTCACAATTCATGAAATGTGTAAGACTCAACATGTACTATCTCGTTTGTTTCTTATGTGTCGACATCTTCAACCTCAAAAGAAAACGTGGGATTTGCTATTTTAAAATGAGATGGTACTTGTGATATGTATTTTAAAAGAGTATAGTACTTGACCTATGAATAAAATATGCAAAAGAGTGAGCTTAAAATAAGGATGTACTAGTTTGTTTTGATTCATGCATGTCGACTACAATTTCTTTTAGTAACCGATTTGTAAATCGGTGGAGACTTGTGAGATTTTGATAACTTTGAAATATTTAGACATTAGTTCGTGTTTAGAATGAGTTTAGGACGTTATAGAAACAAACGTGGGTTAAAATGGTTGAGTTTTGGATTAGTTGAAATTTTGTGAAATCGTTTTTGGGACAAATACTTTGCCTAGTAAAAACGTATCTAGACTCGACATGGGGAACTAAAAATTGACACTCTATTTGTTGGCTAGGGGAGGAACGAGTATGTGTAAAAATAAGTGTGTGTCGTGTGTAAGATTTGAGCATACTAAGCTCGTTTCTAGTTGGTACTAGTCGAGTGAAATGAAAAACAAAAGAAGAAAAATGGGCTTGGTTGCTTTGGGCCGTGAATAGTAACAGGCCAAGAAAAAGAAATGGGCTAAGGAAGTAATTAAGGGTCCGGTTACTGAAATTAGGTTTAGTAAAAATAAATTTGATTAGGAAAGTTAATTATAATTTCAAAAGTTTTGTTAAGATTTAGTGAAACGTTTACGTGAGTCCGAGAGTGAATAGTGTTTTGTGAATAGTAAAACTTTTGAAAAACATCTCGATATCACTAATCGACTCCAAAAATGATGAATAGTGAAATGATGAATAGTGTTTGGTGAATAGTAACTAATGAATAGTAATTTTGAAAAATGTCGGAAAATGCAGGTTCGTAACAAATAAAAGAAAATTTTAATATTCTCGCGATTTTAGACTATAGTGGTACATGTGTGAGCATCGTTCCAAGAAAAAAGAATCATGAATATCGTAGTGATTTTCAAGTAACATAGCATATTTGATAATAAAATATATAAAAAAAATTTTGTTATTGGTAAAAACGTTATCAATTTACGTAATGATATATTAGTCCTATATTTACTTTTACTATTTATAGGGAAATTTACGGGGGATTACATTAGTTCCCATTGAATCACTCACAAGCGGTTCTTGTGATGTAGTACCAGTCTTAACCGACTCATCCTCATAAACTTCCATTGTGCGGCCAGCATCCACATCCATGTTGGTATCATAAGTAGGAATACCAAACGCATCCGTATCATCCATATTAAGAGCATCAAATTGGTTAGATGTAGGAATCTTAGTACCACTAGAACTAGCCACATCAGAAGTCTTCTTCTTAGTGCCACCAACTTTCTTAGGTTCAGGAGGAGTCTTTTTAGGTTGATACTGAAACTGTTTACCCACAACAGGTTTAGTAAACCCCCTTGACCCGGAATTGTAGAACCACCTTGCTTTCCTTTCTTCCTGTGATTGACAGTCTTGAAACTATCATTAACAGACTTAGTAGGCTGAACAGGAGGTATAACAACTTTAGGACAGTCAGTCAGAGTATGACCAAATATCTTACACTTGTCACAACGAGGTGGTTGCCACTCGTATTCAACCCGTATCTTCTCAATAGTCGAACCCGAATCATCAAGTAACGGTATCTCAACAGTGAGGCTGTCCCGAAGCACCTCATTCGACTTCACTTCTATCATGCATCTAGCAAAACTACTACGGCCCCACGATTCCTTGCACATTTGGCTTGTAAAAGCATCTAACCTTTTGGGCGTGCCAATCAGTGTAGCAAGAAGACTGAGGCCATCATCAGAGAACATAGCAAGGGGAACATCATGGAATTTAACCCACACCGGGATGTTAGTCAAATCTTCTTTAAGTAGGTTTGTGTTCAAAGTCCATGGTTTAAGAATAATAGGAACATTTCTGATCAACCAAGGACCGTTTTCAAGCACATCATCAACACCTTTCTTCGAGTAGAATTTAAAGAAGAAGAACCCCTTAGCATTCATCATTACCTTTTGCACACCAAACCATAGCCCATGCATTGCGGACATAGTAATCAACAACCGGAAAAGCAAGGCGTTGACCAAGAAATTAACCGTAGAGAGTATTCACAAACCGCGTGTTCACCTCTTCCACTACTTTCATTGGAACTGAAAGGTCAACATCAGCCTTCTTCTTGCTACATTCCAACCTACGGAAGTTTGAAACATGTTTCAGAGGTTCATTAGAAGTAGCACCCGCGTAAGAAACCAACTTCTTTCCCGTACCATTAGTAGTATCAACCTTGTGAGCATTAGGACCAGAAGTTACACTCTTATACATATTCGCATTAATCCCAAGCGAAGGAGGAGTACTTGTAATATTAACTTCATTAGCTCCAATCTCACTTTGAATTTTATTCATGGCATCATCAAAATTCTGATGCGCATTATCAATCAAGTGCTTCACAGTATCATCACTTGTAATCTGCTCCAAGTCGTCAACATGTGATGTATCTTTCGTAAGTGGAATCGGCTCCACTGTCTGAGTACCATTCATAGAACAATCAGGTGCATCATCAACAGTCAAACTCACACTACTAGGGTTCATCATTGAGGGTGTACTCAACTCACCAAAACTAGTAGTGGTCTTTTGAATATTACCAAGTGAAACCGGCTATACTAGATCTTGTTTGCTCCCAACCAAGTTATTTTCAATCATACCAGGTTCAAGACTAGGGTTCTCCAAACTTACCTGTTGCACACCCAAATTACCCTCTTGTCCCTTAAGCCTACTCATACGAGCAGCCAATTCAGCATTAGTACCCTTGTTCGCATCGTTTGAACCAGATTCATTAGTACCCTTACTCGCAGTCTTACTAGTCTAAAACCCCTTTTCCATCTCTCAATAACCCACTTCCAAAATCAGAACACCAATAGCCTCACTCAGTTCCCAGCAATCATGCAAACGAATAACGACAGAAAACCCTAATCGCAAGATTAGGGTTTAAACTTTAAAGCGCAAACAAACTAACCTGCTCCCATCATCAAGGAGCACCCAACACGATAAAATAATAGAAGTATCGATAAAAAAGAATCAATACAACCCCACCGACCCGCGTTAGATGAGAATAGCAAATACAGATCGTATGGAAGGAAAAAACACACAGGGAATATAATAAAGGAACGATAAAGAACCAATTAAAAACTTACACCGACCCACGATGGAGAGGGAGTAATAAATTAAAAGGGTTTCGGTCGATTTTTTTTGATGATCGTATTCGCTTTTTTGTCGCCAGAGAGATATCGTTAGGTTTTTTTTTTTTTTTTTTTTTTTTTTTTTTTTTTTTTTTTTTTTGCTAAGAATGTCTTACTAAAGTGTTTTATTTGGAAATATAATTGTAGTCTATAATATGTAAAACAACTCTTAAATGCTCAAAGTTCCTAATTAAATACTACTTCGTGTAGCGTCAGAAAATTGAGCATTCTAAAAAAATAAATAAAGTTACTTGATGTTTGCCAAATGAATATTAAAAAATACAACGCTCACCACTCCTAAATGCTTCTAAAAGCTATGGGCCAAACACGTCGATAATGGTTCGTAGGACATTATTATTCAATGATTCTTTCAACCCACCTTATTCTTCAAGAAAACTTCAATATCATTCACTTATGTTTATGATTCAGTGTTAAAGTCGCTAAAGTTGGGTGTAATGATCACCCGGCCACCATTTCCACCACAGCGTCACATTAGGTTTTCAAAATACCACATTTTCTGCACTTTTAAAAGCGTAGCGGCCACCACCTAAACCAACACATAGAAATACCCCACTTTCTAAAAACATACCCAATAATATACCTTACACTCAAAAAATATTGTGTATTTCGCTAGGTGGTGTGCATCACCCAACCAACCCATTTGTCCTTCTTTTGCATGCGGCTGAGCTTGGCAGTCATGGATTGAAATGTGGTGAAGCTCCTTCTTTACATGCGGTGAAACAACACCATGACGGATGGTCTAAAGTAGTAGCTAGTTCTTTTGCGCTTATAGTACTTTGCTAGCTGTACTTTTCAACAAAAAATATTTTCTAAAGGAAAGTCGGTATATAGCAATCTAATTTAATAAGATCTGTGACTAAGAATTAAAAAAATAATATTGCAGGATCGGAAATAATAATGTTTAAAAAGTATCCGGGCAGTGTCATGCTTTTAAGAAATTTACTCGAATAAGCGAAGGCATCGTATACGTAATTCACACGATTTCAAAGTCAAAGGATGAGCTTTCACGTTCCAACCACCACACCACCATACAGCTAGATATTTCAATTTGCTCCAAAACTTTATGTTGGCGAAATTTTTATGTTTTACTGTGTGGTCGTGACTCGTGAGTACTGGAAACACATTCATTGGGAACCATACATACACCATATACCAAAAATAATGAAGCAGCTCTGAATAAAAGCTATATCATGTAGATTAACTCAATTTAATATAAAACACATATGTAGTTTTTCCCCAAAAACAAATAAATAAATAAAAGATACAGAAGTTGTTACATGCACCCGGAATATTAAAAAATATATATATAGCAGCAAATTGCCTTATTTTCACACCGATAGATGTCAGCATATATAGAATGCGTCTGAATGTTGTCATTTTTGTAGCATTCTGAAATGTAAAGTTTAAATCAACTCTGCATACTAAACAAGTTCAAATAGATGACTAAAATAAACATGTCATGTGTTTTAGTGTTTCTGTTTTCTTAATGACTGAAAGATATGTGGGCCTCGAATTGGTGTACTTTACATATGTATAAATGGATTTGTAACAAGATTATGGGCCTTTCAGAAACACGGGCTTTATACATTTACCGGGACCTTTGTTTAGGGGTGTTGATCGGTTCGGTTTTCGGTGATTCGGTTAATCTGGTTCGGTTAATTCGGTTAAAAAAAATTTTAAGGTCAAACCGTGAACCAAACCAAACCGAATTCAAATTCGGTTTTTGGTTCGGTTTGGTTAAATTCTAGTTCGGTTTGGTTCGGTTCGGTTTTCGGTTTAACCAAATTACACACTTTATTTAAAAAAAAAGAAAAATATACAAATATATTTTACCAAAAAAGTTATTTCAAACATAAAAAGTATTTTTTAATATTAGGAAAGAATTTTTTTGTTATTTATATATATATAAATATAAATATAAATATATATATAACATTTTATTGATCTTTTTATATATATAAATATATAAAAAAATATATAAATTTATATGAATTCGGTTTTCGGTTCGGTTTTCGGTTTTGATTACCAAAACCATATCCAAACCGAGAACCGAATTAAAAGTTCGGTTTGGTTCGGTTTTGGTAAATTCGGTTCGGTTATTTTCGGTTCGGTTCGGTTTTGGTTTTCGGTTTATTCGGATATTTCGGTTTTTCTGCTCACCCCTACCTTTGTTAGATTAAAATAAATAAATAAATAAATAAAACATTTCAGATACATCTCCAAATGTAGATGCATCGCCTCTTAAAATTTGCTCTCTCATTTGAAATATGTGACTGGAAATCATTCTCATTTCATTTTTTCTTCTCACCATATACCTTCAATAGAATAATGATCAAATGAAAAAAAAAATTAAAATGAGAATGGTGAGAATAAACTACAACTACATATTGTAGATACATTTACAAGAATATATATATATGCATCTCTCTTAAAACTTTTCCTCTTATATGAAATGTGTAACTAGAGTTTTTTTTTTTTTTTTTTTTTTTTTTTTTTTTTTTTTTTTTTTCACCAGATCCTTTTACCAAAAAACATTTTGTTTTTGTTTTCTGAACGGCAACTAACAATCTTAGAACATATAAACAACACAACAATCTCACATGTCCTAAGCCTTTCTATTCATTTCAAAAGTTAATGAATTATCTGTAAGGGTGTGTTTAGCGCAGAGCATTTAGGAGCGGTGAGCGTTGAGCGGTATAATTTTTAAAGCTCGTTTGGTAATCAACAAGTAATTAATCTATTTTTTCGGAATGCTCATTTTTCAACGCGCTCTAAAGTAGTATTTTGGAGCGTTAAGCATTTAAGAGTTGTGTTACACATTATAATTATAACTACAACTACGTTATCAAACATTTTATAGAAAAATACAGCTATTACCCGCAGTTACCGCTCATTGCTACAATTTAATGCTACCTCTCACTATGCTGTTATTTTTCCCAAAGACACCCTAAATGCATTATTGGGTTGTGAATGAGTCTTTTTAATTGTCAAAATCTTTTGAAATAAATAGTTATTAAAGGTAATAATTCTCTTTTACTTAAATACGGGTCTAGATGTAAGATTTACTCACATTCTTTTTACTTAAATATTTTTTTAGAGTAATAAATTTACTAAGGGTAGTCTCTTTACCAAAATATAATATAAAATAAAAATAATAAAAAAAACTTTGTTTTACTGGCCAGCCTATCAAAGTCGCAAAATTTATGAATGAAATTTGCAATTTACCCTAAATCTTTAGTGAATTATCAGTAAATGTATTATGGGGTTGTAAATGAGTCTCTTTAATAATCAAAAGTAAAAGAGAACATTAGAGAACATTATAATGTTCTCTTTTACTTTTGATTATTAAAGAGACTCATTTACAACCCCATAATACATTTACTGATAATTCACTAAAGATTTAGGGTAAATTGCAAATTTCATTCATAAATTTTGCGACTTTGATAGGCTGGCCAGTAAAACAAGGTTTTTTTTTTTTTTTTAATTTTATATTATATTTTTGTAAAGAGACTACCCTTAGTAAATTTATTACTCTAAAAAAATATTTAAGTACAAAGAATGTGGGTAAATCTTACATCTAGACCCGTAACATTGACGGGAAACAAAAGCTCCAATTGTGCTTCAAACCCAACAAATCATAAGAAAGACAAACCAAACTTATAAACAACTACTATAAAGGCATGAAATAAGAATCTCACGTCTAAATTGGCAACGAAGATTAATATCTATGGCTTCACAATATGCTCGTTGTTATTTAGTTAAACATTTAAGGTCATAAGTGTTATATATATCATAATCTTTATCCTCAAGTAAACTAGCATCATATGCACCTCTATTTGCCATGAAATGAGCAGTCTCATTGTATGCATCTTCGATCTCATCACTATCGTCTAGAACATGATCTGCCTCATTACAGGTACTACCAACATTATTAGTGGTATCCTTTTGCAAAGGTAGCGGCTTCCCTTTACCATCCACCAATACAAACTTCCTATCAAGCATTTGCCTTTTAAGATCATTAATCATTTCGGCTAGAGATGTAGTACTCGTACTCTAAAATGCCACATATTTGCTACCCTCGCTTTCCTCTACTAAAGCAGAGTTTGTATTTTATATGTCCATAAAACCGTATTTTTGTTGCAACCTAGCCATTATGGGCTACAGCTCGTTAAGTTCCATCCACGTGAGGGCATATTCGTCATTTTACTATTTCCACCCATATAACTTACCTGCCAACTATCATAAAACCCAATAAACCCCCTGAATTCATTTGATCTCATTTATCCTTTCGTTTTCTTCCCCAAAAATTTTAAAATCACAAGCCAAATCTACAAGATCTTAAAATGGTAGCACCAACATTTGGGCAGAATCAAGCACATAGTTCCCCGATCTGTGATTTAGTACTCGCTTATGGTAAGCTTCATGTTCTTTTAATTTTATTGATTATTTTATTCAATATCATGATACGATGCATAGTATGTTTACAAATTAGTTTACATTTTAGTGCTAGACATTAGTGGTGTTTTTTATTTTATTTTTATTTTTTTTTAATTTTTTTTACACAGAATCTTATCAGAACCCGTTTACGCCAAAAATCCATCACAATGGAGATTTTACCTCACCACCAGATAAGAGATATTGTTTTGCAGAAATAGATGAGTATGATTTAGTTGACAGTGAAAAGTTTTTGCTACACAAGTATGATGCAATGTTAGAGGACTTAGGTTTCAACGATGGTAGGATTTTGTTTTCTCCTTTTAGGATACATGGCAAATCCTTGGATGAAGGATTGATACCATTAATGTCTAACCAAGATGTGATCAGCCTGTTGAAGTGTGTTCCTAGGTATAAAGAAATCGAGGTTTTTATTTGAGAATGGTATTTTTTTCAGTAGAAATAATGCACATGATTCATGGTTAGAATGTGGTTATTGATGAAATTGTAGAGGATAATGAGGTTGAAACAATTGCTAGAAATGAGGTTTCTACTGATACTGTCAAGGAGGGGAAATTATTGTTATTATAATGGAATGATTCCAACCAAGCTAGGAAGGATGGAAATAATGCTGATAGTGAAACTCAAGCTTCCACAAGTAAAGCAACTCCTTTTTTTGAAGGGGTGACACATACAATTGCAAGGGACCTTAGAATGGATAATGTGTTGTGTATATAAGTCTTAGGAGGTGTACATGTAACAGATGGTAGCTAACTGGCATGCCCTGCAAACATGTTGTTTCGACACTTTACAACATGTTAACCTTTGGCAAGGAGGTTGAGATACAAGAGGATTAGGTGATCAATATTATTTTTTAACTACATAGAGGGAGATGTATCAATATATGGTTAAACTTGTTAGCGGTAGCACGTGTTGGCCAAAATGCAAGATCCCTAGCTTGTTACTGCCCCCTAATTACCGTGTTGCCATAAGTAGACCAAGGAATAGAAGAATACTTCACAAGGATGAGAAGCCTGAAAAACTATGAAGATGATGGTGAATGGTGGGAAGATGTCAATGAAGGTCATTACAATCTCTTGTGGTAAGTGTGGTGGAAATGGCCATAATAGGAGAAGTTGTACAGGTCTAAGAGAGCAATAAGATACAGGTCTAAGAGAGCAATAAGAAGAAGGGAACAAGAACGGAAGGTGTAGCAAATGAGGTGGAAACTTAGGTATTAGGAAGAGCAAGTCAGCCAGTGGAATCACAAGTAACAAAGGATCATGGAAGTCAAAGGAAGAAGTGATCATGCAGGAAGGGAAAGTAGCCAATGAATTAACTCTAGTTTGATGGTGCAATAACAAAAGCAATGTTGACTTTTATGTACTGGTCATCTATTTGTATGTTTAAGACAATTTATTTATGCATGTTCATGTGTTGAAGACAATATAGTTATGGTATTAAGACAATTGGAGTATCATAAGTTATAAAAGCCTATAACAATGGGCAAATTTTGGCAGTTACAATCATTTGTTATTGTGATGTATGCTTTTTTTTTTGTTTTTGTTTGAAAAAGGTATTTGTGGTTTCACAAATGCAACCTTAATTGATACATAGTCTTACATGATGCAAATGAAATATGCGTTTGGCTGTTAAGAGTCAATCATGGACAAAAATATCATGGACTCATTTACACGAAACAACATTCCATACCAGTTTAATGTTTCCCATAAACCAAAAACAACATCATCAACATTTCATTCCAATTACGTTGTCGATTTGTAGTAATAAAAACCAAAAACAAGGATCCAACTAGTACTATTAAAGTATTCACATAATTTTTTATTAATATAAAATGGTCAATATAATCAGGGATGACCTTATTCCCTCACATTAGAGATACCCGAAAGACAACACCACACCTTCATTACAAACTAAATTTACTTAAACACGACGACCACCAAAATCCAAGTTAAAACACGCACCTTCTTAAGCTTCTTCACCGGCGTATCCTTCTCCCCCAACAACAACACCTGCTCCTCCAAGTCATAGTCCAACTCATTCCTGGCCTTCAAGAGACCATGAATCACATCGACTGCAGTAGTAGAACCTTCTACTAGGTTCCTGTTAATCTCGGATGTTTTGATTTTGGCAGTTTTCCCACATTCACAAATCACCATGCTGGTAGTGTTTCTTTGTATATGTATGTGTGTTTTTTTATCAGAACAATAGCTTTGACTAGAATGTGTGGTGCCAATTATATAGAGAAAGTTTCGTTGCAAAGTTCGTCCCGAAGTATTAGGGTTTATTGGGAAGTGGAATGCAAGTGGGCTATGTGGAAACAACGAAATGACAAATATGCCCTCACGTGGATGGAACTTAATAGTAAAAGTGACGAGTATTAGCCATAATGGCTAGTTAGCAACAAAAAGAAGACTTTAGGGACACATGAGATACAACTTGGTTTCAGTGGCCAGTGTGCGAAAATCTCAAACTTTAGGGACGAAATTTCATTTTGCCCAAAGATTTAATAATATAAACTGACTTTAGAGGTCAAACACAATAAAACATTTGCTTATTTGATCACGTATGAGGGTTAATTAATGTTTTTTTTACTGTATACGATAGTGTACTTTTGGTAGCCATATTTTTTTTGAAAGTATATGATAAGACATTTGGTAATGCATCACAAGAACCGCTTGTGAGTGATTTAATGGGAACTAAAGAGGTTGGTTACTACTCCTATAGTTGAGAAAATTGGGGAGCTTGAAAAACTACTTATTGATGGGAAAACTACTCTTGTGGATGATGATTGTCATCTTATTAAAAATGTTGATTATCCAAGTAATAATAAGGATTCTCCGTCTACTTCTTCTACTAAGAGGTTTAACCCATTCCCTAAGGTGGGAGAGATTGTTGATTCTGACAGTGATGAAGACGAGGTTATGAACACCTTTGATGAGTCCATGAACCTATTTGGTGGTGGTCATGATCGTAAAGATGATTATTATGACTATGCGGATCAGGTCTACGATCTTTCAGAAAATTTGGATACTTTATATGAGGTGTATGGTATCAAGCTCCAAGGTCTTGGTAGAAAGTAATTTTGTCCTCATTGGAGTCTAAACTTATCTTTTGAGTTGTGGTTTATTTTCTTGTTTATAGAATAGAAATCTTGTTATGTAAGCTTTTACGCCTATATAACGGGCTGAGATATAAGATTCACTTATATCATTTGTAATTAAATGTTTTTTTGAAGTAATATATTTATCGGGTTTTTGACCTTTTACCCAAAAAAACATTTGGTGTAAATTATGAATTTACATTTCAGCGTCGAAAACCGAGACAACAACGGGACGAAGATTAAATTTGTGTCTTCATGCACGCCATGAGTGTTCTATAAAAATGGTACTCGTAGTAAACTATTTATCCTGACATAAATTTAAAAAAGCTTTGGCACCAATCTATGTTCGAGATATACGTCTACACTCTAGCAAAAAACTTGCTCACTAATCTATTTTGATAGAAAAATAAAAAACTAATGTGATACAAAATATCATTCAAATAATTGTTTTCATTAAGTTTGGAAATTAACAAACCATCACATAATTTGGTACAAAAAAATAGTAGTATTACGAATACTCTGGAAACTTAAACTCTAGAAGTCTTTCATATCAGAATCATTAAAAAAACAAAATTTTAGTTATTTTAATTTGTGGTGAGAGTTGTTGTGATGATATTGGTGTTTTATGATATATGTTTCAAACTCTCCTAGGATGCCTGAAATTATAGGGTAGCAAAAACCATTCCATGCCAACAAATGCATTCCATCTTATTAAACGAGCAACCCATCATGATAATTTTTTAACTTAGAAAGCCATTCTAACTCTTCATAGATCAAACCACTCCACACTTTGGAACTCTGAAAGCCATCCAATATAAAACTATTAATAAACCATTTTTTTTTCTTTCTTTTATTTTTAGCATATCAAAAGATAATAGTTTACAAAACTTTTATTGAATTCTAGATCTATACACCATCAACAGTGATTATTGTATACAACGATAAATTTTTATAGACAATTTACCTACACAAGAAAAATACATTTCACTGTATTTTACCATCTAATTTTTAAACTTTAATTTTTGTGATTGATGTGAGGGTAAAATTGTCAGAAAAACCTCATCGTGGTATACAAATCAATATCATATCCCTTTAAACTTGGAGGTTTGGAGTTGTATTCGAAGGCGTTTCACTGATGGCCACCACCAATCTCCTCCCACGCTCTGCCCGGCTGTTCTCGGCAAACTTCATACTTCCGACGTGTAAACCCATCTCTCTCTCCTCCTCGCTATACTCCATACTATAATAGTACTCCTCATTGTATTTTTCATTCTTTGTTGCCGGTAAAAACATGCTTCCCCATTGCGGGAAGTGGATAAAAGCCACCGACATCGTTATAACTACTGTCAACACACCCATCCACATTAACCCTGATGCCGTAGAAAACCTAGTACCGGAGAAAAAAAGCAGTTGAGTCAAACCACCACCAACATTGCCACCAGCCCCAGTCAAACCAGATACAATGCCAAGAGAACGTCGAGAAACAAACGGAATGATCCCGTAAGTCGCCCCACATGCGGCTTGTGCACCTGCAGCCATTAGCATCATTGACAATATCGCGAGGGGTAGAGAATTGGCAAGGCCTAACCAGATGCAGAAAACTCCTCCTAGGGTTTGTGCGATCCATAATGTCCATAACCTTCCCCTCATTCCGAATTTACGAGCTGATAGGTCAGATACGTAGCCACCGAATGGACGGGTTACAAAGTTAGCTACCCCAAAACTGGCTGCAACTATTCCTGCCGTGTGAAGCTTTAAACTAAATCTATAGGTCATCAGAAAAGTAAATCGATTATTAACATTTCAAATGGAATTTGCGATATTATATAATGGAAAGCCAAGATTGTTTCGCTACCTGTCATAGAAGTATTCAGATATAACATTGTTCAAGCACAATTGCACGCCCATTGAATATCCATATATCAACACAAAGACCCATGTCCTGTAATTTGTTATAGCATTTCGGTAAACCTGCAAATACATTAAATAACTATGACGTTCAAATTATATATGTCAAATCAAATTGTACAATACAAATTAGATTAAACTTAGATACACCTCAAAATGAAAACATTATCAATATGATAGTATTCAAATTAGATCTTGTTACTTGACCATTAACTTAAATTCAACCAATTATGATGTCTATGTAACTTTGTTATATTCTTTGTATTTCTATGATTGGTTGGATTTTATATTAGTGTCCATACAATAACTCTTTTTAGACAGGTATGAGTATGATGCATGTGCACATATAGATATTCGTATAACTAAGTTTCTATGATTATATTGGTTACCTTGGAGAATTTATCCTTTGAAGTATGTCCGTCCTTACGAATTTCGGCAAAGTTGCCGTCAGGCAAGTCTTGGCCCTTAACTAAAACAAGAGCCCCAACTATCAAATGGAACCATCCAGGAACAAAAAACGCAATCCTCCAGGCCATAAACGGTGTTGTTTCCAGCATCTGGTTTATGAAATGGAAGAGCACTGGCATCAATAGCTGAGTAACCCCACCTCCTAAATCGCCCCATCCTGCGGACAACCCATTCACCACCCCAATTATCTTTCCATTAAACATCACACTTGTCCAGTACTGGCATGACACGAATGTTGCTAATGAAAACCCGATCATGAACCTACATGCAACATAACCACCAGCGTCCGCCACAAACGAAAAACTGAACACGACAGGGGCAGTCAGCAAGTTGATCGCTGCACAACCATACCTGCATAAGCGGATCTACATGTAAGAGACAGAGATATATCCAAGTAATATTTTTTGACAGAAAAAATAAGATTAAAACTAGGAACTTTATGAGAAAAGAAATCCTGGTATCGCTATTAGTCTTTTACATACCTGGGACCGATTAGGTCGCAAAGCACTCCCATCAGTAGGCGTGAGAGGATGCTGCCAGATACGGATGCAATTCCAGCATTAGATATGTCGGAACGAGTAAGGTTAAGGTTGTCACGTATGATTGGAACGAGAGGGGCCGCGGCAAACGTGGAGATAACACAAGTGCAAAAGGAGAGCCATGATAGATGGAAAGCTCTCATGTGAGGTTGTGCTACTGAGAATATTTTCATCTCCGTGGCTTTGTTTTCCGAATCCACCGGTAAAGGGAATGTCCTGGCGGCTGAGGAAGGCATTGCTGCTTTTTTTTTTTTTTTTTTTTTTTTTTTTTTTTTAATCTCCAATTTTGTTGGTGAGAAAGAGGAGAATGTGATAAGCTATGAAAGTGTAAGCTAGCTGTAGGTGTGCTTATAAACATGGGATGTTCGTGGTTATTTAAAGACAAAATGGAAAGCTTTGAGAGTTGACTTTGGCAAAAGCATATTCCTTAACAAAATGGGTTGGTGTCAGATATTTGGGTGACACAAATTATAAAGAGTAAACTACACCGTTCGTCCTTGTGGTTTGCGTTGACCGCAGCCTGTGGTCCTTTGACCAAAAAAATTGCATCGTTCATCCTTAACTCAGAAACGTTATGCACCATTAGTCCCTCCCTCTAACGGGGTGGACTAACGCTCGTTAACTTGTTTGCTTATGAGGGTATAATCGTCATTTCGCACAATAAGGACGAACGGTGCAAGGACGAATGGTGCAATTTTTTGCTTTTGTCCCTTCTTTCACGCTTTCTTCCGTTTTTTTTTACGTTTTCGCCCGTTTTTGTACTTTTTTTTACATTTTCGCCCGTTTTCGTCCGTTTTTATCCTTTTTTTTACGTTTTCATCTCGTTTTTTACGTTTTCATCCATTTTTTTACGTTTTCGCCTGTTTATTTTACGTTTTCATCAGTTTTTTACGTTTTCGTCCGTTTATTTTATGTTTTCGTATGTTCATTTCACGTTTTCGTACTTTTTTTATGTTTTCGTCCATTTTTTACGTTTTCGTCCATTTTTTTATGCTTTCTTTCGTTTTTTTTACGTTTTCGTCTGTTTTTTTACGTTTTCATCCCGTTTTTTACGTTTCCATCCATTTTTTTACGTTTTCGCCTGTTTCTTTTACTTTTTCATCGCTTGTAAAAAATGGACGAAAACATAAAAAAGGGGCGAAAACGTGAAATAAACCGACGAAAACGTAAAATAAATGGGCAAAAACGTAAAAAAAACTAATGAAAATGTAAAAACCAGATGAAAACGTAAAATAAACAGGCGAAAACGTAAAAAGATGAATGGAAACGTAAAAAAAGGGGATGAAAACATAAAAAAACGGATGAAAACGGACGAAAACAGGCGAAAACGTAAAAAAACGAAAGAAAGCGTAAAAAAAACAGACGAAAAGATAAAAAAAATACGAAAACGTGAAATAAACAGACGAAAACGTAAACTAAACGGACGAAAACGTAAAAAACTAATGAAAACGTAGAATAAACAAGCGAAAACGTAAAAAAATGGATGAAAACGTAAAAAACGGAATGAAAACGTAAAAAAAGGATAAAAACGGACGAAAACGGGCGAAAATGTAAAAAAAGGACAAAAACGGGCGAAAACGTAAAAAAACGGAAGAAAGCGTGAAAGAAGGGACTAAAAGCGAAAAATTGCACCATTCGTCCTTATAGTGCGAAATGACGCTTATACCCTCATAAGCAAACAAGTTAACGAGCGTTAGTCCACCCCATTAGAGGGAGGGACTAATGGTGCATAACGTTTCTGAGTTAAGGATGAACGGTGCAATTTTTTTGGTCAAAGGACCACAGACTGCGGTCAACGCAAACCACAAGGACGAACGGTGTAGTTTACTCAATTATAAATTAGATAAAAGTAGTAATTTATTACTGTACAAAATAAAGTCGTATGGTTTATATCCTAGAGTCTCCATGCCAAAAAGATCAATAGCACCTTCATGAACCCTAAAAAATTCTTGTAGGATGTCCTATTATGAGCTTAGAATATTATTCAAACAACTACAATTAGTTGATACTTTACGGTTTTGTGTGATACCCTTTCAATGGACTTGTAGTTACTCATGCTACTTTGTTATCTTTCTAACATAAATTAAACTGTAAAGAGTAAATGACTGCTTGGAAGATTAAATACATAAGCTGCTTATAAAAGTCGTAAGGTTTTATTAATAGACAAACTGCTATTATTTTGGAGTTGAGAATACTGATTCTGAAAGTATTAGGGCTGGCGTCACACTCTTTACTTGTTTAGAAAGTCAATCGAATAATCCAAGGAATATTACGTAAATCGATGGTTTCAACTTTCAAGGTCAAAGGTGTGTGCTTTATGACAACATTATATGGGCAGGACTTCAACTTGCCCCTAAACCTCTACTTAACGACTTTTAGATCGTTCATTTTTTGTTAATTACCTGTCCCGTATAACTTGATTGTAACTCATCCAATTTCTATGCACCTTCTGCAATGTGATGCAATGCGTTTGAAATTAAATAGAGTTATGATTGAACAGTGTAAGTGATTTAATTTTTCTGGAAAGATGAATACACAACACTAGGGCTGAGCAAAACCGACCGAAACCCGATAAGCCCGACAAAACCGCCCGACCGAATACCACCCGATCCCGAACCGACATATTTCGGGTCGGGAGTCGGTTTTACATTTTCATAGTTTCGGTATCGGGTCGGTATCGGGTTAAAACCCGACAAAAGCCCGAGAAATCCCGCCAGCCCGATTGTATACTAGGTATAGTAAAAAACCTGCGCCGCTCTTTTGTTTCTCTTTTCACTTCTTATCTCATTCACATCCGCACATTTTCACCCAACACTAACAATACCGATTTACCAAACACCAATCAAGCCACCACTCCACGGGCCACAATCTCTCCAACCGGCCACCTAGTCACCGTCGTTCACACTTCAAGCCTGGTGTAGTTGCCTGCTTCATCATCTCAATTTGAGGTATTGATGAAGACACTGATGTCGATGTCGATGTTAGTCTCAAAATTTGAGGTATTGATGAAGACACCGGTGTAGTTGCCTGCTTTATCAAAGTGTATAGCATCTTTCATATTGCAAAATAATCTTTTTATTGGTCATATGCCAAAGTAGAAGCCAAAGTGGAAGACAGGTGGGTAGCATCTTTCATATTGCTTATAATCTTTTTATATTCGGGACAATATTGCAAATACCGACAACCGACCCGCCATAACCGAAATAAACCGAACCGACCCGAGTTATTATCGGTTCGGTATCGGTCTGACATTTTCACTGGATTCGGTATCGGGATGTGTCGGGTCGGGTCGGGACGGGTCGGGATTCGGCCCGATGCTCAGCCCTACACAACACCATGTATGACGAATTATTATTCAAGTCAGGCATTTTTAGGTTAGTATCATATAGGTCAAGATGATATTTAAGTACATGTGTTAGAATTTAGAAAATAATAGTAGTTACGGTGTGTTCTCAGTGGCGGACTCAAGATCAAATCTAACGTGGACGTTCCCTATACAGTAGAGGCTAAAAGGTCAACAAGCCAACGGCTGTATGTCTCGGGCAGGGGCGGAGCCAGGACTTACAATTGGCCGGGGGCTGGAATCCATTACAGAATGATGACGGTGTGTAAAACGTGAAGAAAATAATATAAATGAATTAATAAATTAAGTTTCGACGCCATATTTTTGTTTTTAAAAGAAGTCTGTTTCATCTTGAGTTCTTGACACATCTAAATTTTACCATCAAGTATCTGATGGGTTTTACAAATTCAAGTGAAGTCGTTGTTAACCTAGAGAAACCATAATCAAAATAATAAATCTTCAAAGGGCATATACTTTTAAAAGTTAAACAACCAAAGACATTGAGCAATTTAGTATTTAATGGTGATCATATATTTATGAATACAGAAATCAAATAACAGCCATCATCGGAGATGTAGGGTAAAATCATCTAGAAATTGATTATAATTACCAAGGAAAAAAATACGAAAAGGCATCTAACATACTAAATGGAAGTAACCTACCAAAGATGAAGAGAAATAACATTTTTAGATAAATTATAAACACCAAAAAAAAATAAAAAATAAAAACATGACGATTGAAATAGTTAAGAAATAAACCCTCCCCTCTCTTTGGTGAAATTGGAGATTCTCTATACCCTTACACTCCTAAATCGGTTTTCACTAAAATTGCCCCTCAATCTACCTTAAACAACCTGACTATAGCTAGTTCGATCAACCTTCTGGGTTTGTCATCTATAGTTGTGCGCAGTTTGTGATAGATTTGTGTTGCCTCTCTCTCTCTCTCTCTCTCTCTCTCTCTCTCTCTCTCTCTCTCTCTCTCTCTCTCTCTCTCTCTCTCTTCAAGTCCAACAACATATAGTAGTTTGTGTGTGCGCATGAGAACTAAAAAGCTTGTAAGAGTATGAGTTTTTACACGAAGCTAACTTATAAAAGAACATTTAATTGTACCACACAAACTTACAAAAGTTATTAAAAGCTTCTTGAAGTCAAAAGCACGAGCACTTACAAAATAGCTACTAGAAAAGGCTTGAGCTTTTAATGAGTCAAATTACGTTAAATAATACCTTTTCTCTCCATCATTAAAACACACGTTACTTAAACATACATTATACCCCAAAACACATTCACACACCCAAAAAAAAAAAAGAAGGTCGTGCACGCAAACATTTTGTGCAAAGTTTTGGTTGAGGACTCAGTGGTAGCTAGGGGTGATGTACTAGGCCATAACGGGCTTTCATTTACTGTCATAAGCTCCATCTTTCATAAGCTAATGTTCATATAAGACTGAGCACATATAAGCTCTAGCTAGTGTTGCCTAATACACCCATGCCAATATCCTAAAAAGAGTATTACATTTAATTTGGAAGTTTGTCAACTGTTACAAAGCACCTTTATGCTGATCATAATCCCTAGCCCTAGCGAAGAATTAGCTGCTCAAGTGATCGGGGTTCGCCGCCTTTCCGTGCATGTCCTTCGACCTTCTTTTGGCATAGTTGGCTATATTGATCTTTGATCTCCCACTCTCGTCATTGCCATTGATAAGTGATAATAATCTATAATGTTTTTATACATTAAAAATCAGATATTTGTGATTTTTTTTACTGATATAATACGTTCAGATGTAAATTATATATGTAATGCAATCAAAGTAATTCAGAACATTGAAACATGGAATAGAAGAACTTCAACATAATGACCATTGACCAACATAGCATAAAAGCTGAAGAACTAACTCCGCGAGTTGACATACACTCAACTCAGTGACACATACTAAACTCAGGGAGCAAAACATATGAATCTTAATGAAGAAGTTACTAGATAAGATTAGATCACAAGTGTATCTTATATGTCACATGGTGAACAGGCTTGGTCTGCTCGAAGAGTCAAGATCTAATTGTTATATCAACAAAGATTTATTAATTTTTATGAAATCACGTTCTAATTAGCATAACGCGTTTATCCAAATATTCAATGAAATCATACTCTAGAAGCTGACCGTATTCCTATATGCTGAGCACCAACAAAACCCCAAAATAGAGTCATCTCTCACACGAGTTATCTTGTTTTCTTCTCTCTTTTTAGAAATTCAGTTCCAAGCATTCAAATTCCTAAAAGTATTAGGCTTGAGCTATATTGCAGCCATTTGATGTGCCACTCTTTATTACTAGAGCTGGCATAATAGGTCCGACACGACACGACACGACACGAACACGATAAGACACGGATCTGTTAAGCCCTGACACGAACACGACACGATAAGCTAATCGTGTCAGATCTTAAAACACGAGCACGAACACGAAAATTAACAGGTCACACGAACACGACACGATAAGACACGATAAGAGGTCTTAACAGGTCTTGACACGCTAAAACACGAAATCTTAACAGGTCTTTAACGGGTTTTAACAGGTCTTATCGTGTCTTAACAGGTTACACGAGGTCTTGACACGAACACGACACGTTATCTTATCGTGTCATCTTACACAAACACGAACACGACACGAAACACGATAAGCCCAAACACGAAACCTATTAACTTCGTGTCGTGTCGTGTCGTGTCGTGTTTTCGTGTCGAAATTGCCAGCTCTATTTATTACTTATAAAACGTATCTAGCCCGAATATGAACTATTGTTCGTTGTATTATTTATCTTTTAATTACTATTTAGTTTTTTTTTTGTTTTTTTTGTTTTTTTTTGTTTTTTTGTTTTTTTTTTTTAAGATAAAATATAGAGTTAATGTCATTTTTCGTCCCTGTGGTTTGCCGGGTCAATCATGTTTAGTTCCTGCCATTAAAATTCATCGGGTTTGGTCCCCATGGTTTACAACTCATATGGGTTTGGTCCCTCTGAAGGGTACTTTTGTCATTTGACCAAAAAAATTCGAAAAAATGTATTTTTGTCATTTGACGAAAAAAAATTCGAAAAAAAATTGGAAAAAAATTCTAAAAAAATTTTTTAATAATTTTTTTTTTTAAATTCAAAAAAAACTTTAATTAAACTTTTAATTAAAAAAAATTCGAAAAAAATTATTGAAAAATTCGAAAAATACTACAAAATTCTTGAAAAAATTCGAAAAAAAATTCTAAAAAAAAAAATTAATTAATTTTTTTTTAATAAAAAAAAATTTATTAAAATTTTTATTAAAAATTTTAATAAGAAAATAATAAAAAAAATTTTAAAAAATTTTTTAGAATGTTTTTCGAATTTTTTAAGAAAAATTTTTATTAAATTTTTTTTTTAGAATTTTTTTTATTAAAAATTTGAAAATTTTTTAAGTAAAAATCAAGATCAAAGTTCACTTTAATCAACTAAAAGCAAAAATCAAAAAGTCAAATTTCTTAGTGCTTGTAGAAAACCAAAAGTTCAAAGAATTTTCAAGAATTTTGTAGTAACTTTCAGACCTTGAGTTTTTCAGATATTAAAGTCCTCCACTTAATCTTTGAAAATCCATAGTTGGCTTATTTTTGGGATTTTTTCTAAGTGCTTATTCAAGCTTGTGAAAAGGCCTGCAAGGTCAAGTTTCACTTTGCACCAGGGCACCTTTGTGTTTTTTGTCAAAGTTCAAACCCCCCTCCAGGGTGCAAATCAAAATGATAGGTCTTACTTTTTAGCTTTTTGAAAAGCTCTTCAGTAGTACTTTTTAGATTTGGAATAAAATTGGATCTCAGTATTGAGTAGCATAGCTAATTTTGTCTTTAAAGATTGCTTATTTCACTCAAGTATACTGAGTCATCAGTATAAGACCACCAATTTCACAAGTCCATAAATTGTTCATTAATGGGACTCACCCTTGGCTTTTTGGCTTTTTGGAAACCCCAATAAGCCAAGTGGTTGAATCAGGGCTTATTTTGTATTTGTGAGCTTATTTAGACCTAGTAATCAGTGCTTTTAAGTTGTTCATTTCACCAAAGAGTTCTGAGACCTCAGGTTTTGTCTCATTTTCATAAGTGCTTATATGGCTTATTTGTGGGAGTTAGGTCTTGACTCTTGGCTTATTTGAAAGCCTTATAGCTTATCTTCAAAGTTCAGGCTTAAAATTGGATCCCTGGTCCATTGTGTGGAACCCACACAGGCCTGCAAGTTGCCCATTTTTGCCCTGCATACTCAGACCTCTAGTCTACTTGGATTATTTCAAAAGCTAATTGTGAGCTTATTAGTGGGCTGATTGGCCTGCTTATTGGCTTGTTGTGAAGGCCCCCAGTCCAACTTGAGGGTTCAACCCTAAGTTTGGATTCCTGACCCCCCTTGTGGCCCCCACAGAGGGCTGCAGGTAGGCCAATTTAGCCTATTTTGGTCTGTCAATAAGCCAAGTGCTTATTTGCCCTTCCTGGCTTATTGTGAGTGCTCATTTGAATCTTTTGTGCTTATTTCTTCATATTATTGTTAGTTGTTGGTTAATTTAGGGATGTGGCACAGTAGTGTAGCTTATTCAAGCAATTCCAAATCCTAATAAGCCATTGGCTTATTCTGTCTTGTTCATAAGCTCACCATTTGCTTATTCTTGAAACTCAGCCAAACTTCTTTTATTAAAGTTGCTTATAAATAGTATATAAACAGATTTGAAAAAGAAAAATACAAAAAAAGACCAAAATAATAGAAGTGATAGCTTCTATTTAAGCTATTTAGCTTATTCTCAGCTTTTAGTAAAAGCAATTTTCATTTTTATATTTTTCTTAGGTTCCTGGTATCTTGTAATATTTTTAGTAATTTTTTCAGATTTTTCTCTTTTCATTTAATACTTCTCCTAATTTAATTTAGTTTTTATTAATTAATAATTAGTTTTTAATTAATAATAAATATTTAAAAAGTCAGAAAAATACAAATTTAATTTTAAAATTAGTTTTAAGTTATTTTAGATTTTCCAAATATTATTTTCATTTTTCAAGTGTAATTTAAATTTTTTTTAGAATGTTTTTCGAATTTTTTATTAAAATTTTTTTTAGAATTTTTTTTTATTAAAAATTTGAAAATTTTTTAAGAAATTTTTTTTAGAATTTTGTTATTAAAATTTTTTTTAGTCATTTTTCGTCCCTGTGGTTTGCATATATATATATATAACTAAGGGTGTTTTTGTCTTTTTGCATATATTTAACGGTCAACTGACGGTCAAGGGACCAAACCAGTATGTGTTTGTAAACCACGGGGACCAAATCAGAAGAAATTTAACGGCAGGGACTAAACATGATTGACCTGGCAAACCACAGGGACGAAAAATGACATTAACTTTAAAATATATCAAGTTGTTACTCTGTCACCATAAATATTTGACTATAATACCATGTGATTATTCAACTTCTATTTGTTTTGTTGTCTTATTATTTTATCTAGTTAACACTAGTTATAGAGGTGAGTTATTTTAGAGACTAAGTTCTTGTTACATACTGAGGTACAAATCCCTACCATCCATCTAGTTTGATTTAATGGTGGGGATTAACCTAAGATTTAATAGGGCAACCTAAGTCCATGTTTTTTTCCTTGTCCTTTTGTCTATCTTATTTATTCATTTTTTTTTTTCCTTTTTTTGTTTTTTTTTTCTTAACTTCACGTTCTTTATTTTATTTCACTTAACCTTTTTTTTTTTTTTTTTTTTTTTAATTCGAGTTTTTCTTCTTTTTTTTTTAAATTCGTTTTTTTATTTATTTTTCGTCTTTTCCTTTTTCATACATATCCATTGGTTTTTTTCCGTTTTCTTCTGTTTTCGTACGTTTTCGGTCGTTTTCATACATTTTCATCTGTTTTCATATATATTCGTCCGATTTCATATGTTTTATACCGTGTTCATACATTTTTGTCCATTTTTATACGTTTTCGTCTGTTTTCTTACGTTTTCATCTGTTTTCGTCCTTTTTCATACGTTTTCTTACGTTTTCGCCCGTTTTCATACGTTTTCGTCCGTTTTTATATATATTCGTCCATTTTCTTACGTTTTCATCCATTTTCATACGCTTTCGTCCGTTTTCATATGTTTTCGTACGTGTTTATACCTTTTCGTCCGTTTTTATACGTTTTCATCTGTTTTCGTCCGCCTTCATACGTTTTCTTACGTTTTCATCCGTTTTCATACGTTTTCGTCCGCTTTCATACGTTTTCTTACGTTTTCATATGTTTTCATCCGTTTTCGTAAGTTTTCATCCGTTTTTATATATTTTTGTCCGTTTTCAGACGTTTTCGTCTGTTTTCCTACATATTTGTCAGTTTTCTTACGTTTTCGTTCATTTTCTTACGTTTTCATCAGTCTTTAAATGTTTTCGGCCATTTTCAGATATGTTTACACGTTTTTTAATATAACAAGTGATATTCTGAACATCAAAAGTGATATTCTGAACATCACAAGTGATATTCTGAACATCACAAGTGATTTTAAACTAATATTTTGTAAAATGAAAATCACAAGTGATATTCTGAATATCACAAGTGAAAGTCTGAATATCACAAGTGATTTTTAATAAATGTTTTGTACCATGAAAATCACAAGCGATATTCTGAATATCACAAGTGATATTATGTGATATTCTAAATGCCACTTGTGATATTCTGAATACCACTTGTGATATTCTGAATAACATACAGAATATACTTGTGATATTCAGAATATCACAAGTGGTATTCAGAATATCACTTGTGATATTCAGAATGTCACTCATTCATAATATCACAATTGATATTCTGAATATCACAAGTGATATTCAGATTCTAAATATCACAAGTGATTTTTAACAAATGTTTTTTAACATGAAAATCACAAGTGGTATTCAGATTATCACAAGTGATATTCAGAATATCGCAAGTGCTTTCACGTTTTTTTTTTAATTCATGTTTTTTTTCTCACTTTCTAATGTTTTTGTCCGTATTCTGAATATCACAAGTGATATCCTGAATACCACAAGTGATATCTGAATATCACTAAATATCACAAGTGATTTTCAACAAATGTTTGTTAACATGAAAATCACACGTGATATTCTGAATATCACAATTGATATTCTGAATATCACAAGTGATTTCACGTTTTTTTTAATTCATGTTCCTTTCACTTTCTAACGTTTTTGTTCGTATTCATACATTTTCGTCCGTTTTCGTACGTTTCTGAATATCACAATTGATATTCTTAGTATCACAAGTGATATTCTCTGATATTCTAAATATCATTTATGATATTAAGAATATCAATTGTGATATTTAGAAATGTATGAAAACGGACGAAAATGAATGAATACGTAGGAAAGCGTAAAACCATGTCTGAAAATGGTCTAAAACGTATGAAAAATAGACGAAAACGAAAGAAAACAGACGAAGACGGAGGAATACGTATGAAAACGGACGAAAACGTATGAGAACGTGTAAAAACTGCTGAAATCATATGAAAACGGACGAAAACGTCTAAAAACAGACAAAGATGTATAAAAACCAAAGAAAACGTATGAAAATGGACGAAAACGTATAAAAAGAGTCGAAAACGTATAAAGACGGACGAAAACAAAAAAATATGTCTGAAAACAGACGAAAACGTAAAAAAACATATGAAAACGGACGAAAATGTATGAAAACGAATAAAAATGTCTGAAAATGTATAAAAACTGCCGAAAACATATGAAAACGGACGAAAACGTATGAAAACAGACAATAATGTATAAAACAGACGAAAGAATACGCAAACATAAAAAACGGACAAAAATGTCTGGAACAGTGGAACGTATAAAAACTGCCGAAAACGTATGAAAACAGACAAAAACGTGTGAAAAATAAAAAATGTATAAAACGGATGAAAACGTATGAAAACGGACTAAAACTTATAAAAATGAACGAAAAGGTATGAAAATGGACGAAAGCGTATAAAAATGGACGAAAACATCTGAAAACAGATGAAAACGTCTAAAAATGAACGAAAACTTAAAAACACAGACAAAAAGTTATGAAAACGGACGAAAACGGACGAAAACGCATATAAACGTATGGAAACTGACAAAAACGAATGAAAACGGACGAAAACGTAAGAAAGTGAAGAAAAAAATGAGAATTAAAAAAACACGATTTAAAAAAAATAAAAAAAAAATGTTTATTAAAAAAAAGAAAAAAAAGTGTGAATTAAAAAAACATGAATAGAAGAAAAGAAAAAGACAATAAAAAGAAAAAAAAAAGAAAAAGGCAAAAGAAAAAAAAATGAAAAAGAAAGAAAAAAAACGTAAATAAGAAAAAAAGAGAAAAAAGAAAAAAAATCAAGAAATAAGAAAGACAAAAAGACAAGAAAAAAAGACATGGACTTAGGTTTATGCATAAAATCTTAGGTTTATCCCCACCATTAGATCAAACTAGATGGATGGTGGGGATTTGTCCCTCAGTATTTAACAAAAACTTAGTCCACAAATGAACTTTTCTCCTAGTTATAATGCTCGCGTACGCGCGAGTTTCTTTTTTTTTTTTAATTTTTTGAAATAATTATTTAAAATTTTTAATTCTATTGTTAATTGCATCTTATCTATATTTTTTGTATTTATCTTCTACTTGTGTTATGGATAAATATAAAATAAATAATCTTTTTTTATAAATATCGTATCTATCTTTTTTTTATTTATCTTCTACTTGTGTTATAGATAAATATAAAATATTACCTAATAAAAAAATAATATTTTTTTTTTAATAAAATTATTACTAAATCAAGTATAAATTGATGTTTTTGAAATAAAAATTCTATTTTATTATATAAAAGATTAGTTTGGTTGTTTCAAACACTTTTGCTAATAAGTTGCCTGAAATAAACGAAAACAATGTATATCGAGTATCATATAATCTAGTTTTTAATAAATGAGAAGGGCTTTAACTCGAGGTTACGTCTGGTGAAACTTGGGACGGTGTCTTACTCAAATGACTTTGCTCGTCGCCAAAAATAAACTTTGTAAATGTCATATATATTCAAAAAATAGTTATTTTCTCAAATCTTAAACCAAAAATAAATACTTAACAATATAATTCAAATATAAAATACCTATTATAACCTTGTTCTACAATAACATAAATACTTGCTACCTCTGTAACATTTATTCATGTAATTGAGATCAAGGACTCTAGAACAAAACTGAAAACCATTGACTAATTAGTTATTGTTATAGAAATATAATTAACAGTAACTATGGTAATAGGATATCAAATACTAGTTATAATGCTCGCACACACGCGGGGTTTTTTTTTAAATTAAACGATATATTTTTATTTATTAAAAACAAATAATTTAATCTTGGTTTTGTTTTGTTTAATTTATGATTTTTAATTATAATTTTTTTATTATTAAAGATAATCATTTAAAAAGTTTAATCTTATTATTAGTTGCTTCTTATCTATACTTTTTGTATCTATCTTCTACTTGTGTATTATATCAACATAACAAATTTATAAATTTATAAATTAAAAAATAATAATTCAATTATTACCTAATAATGAAATATTATTTTTTCCGAAATACGAAAGTCTCCAACTAGGGTTATGTTTTATTATATAGAAGATTTATAGATGTGATTGCCTATCTACTTATCATTAACCTTACACAGTTGATGGCCGGGTTTTGTTAATAACAATCAATAAGGTTGTGGTTAAGCTTAATTAATTGTTTTAAAATAGCATGTGATAAACATATTATATTTGTGCATATGTCATAATTATAATTATAGAAGATTTTATTAAACATGGAATGTTTCATGTTAATTAATTATTTAATTTCTAATTACTGTAACCTTAATCACAACCCGTAGGGTTGTTGTCATTTTTAGTCATGATTGAAATAAGTTTTACATATTTAAAATAAAATGTTTTGCTAACCACAATCCAATAGGTTGTGATTAAGCTTACCATAAATGAGAATCCAATATTTAATTAACTTCAAGCATTTTATGTATAACAACAATTTTCATAATTATAATCATTAAACATGAGTAAATATGAAAATAATGAGTTTATTAAATACAATTTTCACACAAATCATGATGCTTAACCACCTTATGGGTTGTGGTTAGCAAAATCCAAAAATACATATTTACCATAGAGTATGGATCTAGTGAGAAGATTTACTGAAATGAGAAGAGTGAGAAAAAATTGTATCCACATATTCTAAATAAGTTGAGAAATAATAGGGAGATGCATCTATTTTTGTGAGTGCGTCTAATATTTGTTGTTGTAGTTTCTTCTCATTGTTCTCATCTTAATTATATTTCTTATTTGATCCTAAGTCATTTAACATATACATAATATATACATAATGGACATTTTGTTGATATAAATAATGTATAAAAACGTAATTAATATTTCTCAATAACTCTATATTTTGATAATCACAAAATGTAAACTAACTTAAGTCAAGATTATGACGTAAACAAGTATTTAGTAACAAATATTTACTTCTACAACTTATATCACTTAAGGTATGCATAAACTAAGTGACTTATGCATTACATGATCAAAAAAAATTTTTCTAATCACTAGAACTCTTATAATCTTTTACATAATTATTTTTGCAATTAAAAGAATATGTTTAAATCATTATTAATATATGATTTCAAATTTCTAACCAAAAATGAAAAATTTTATCCAGAAAAACCTTCCCCACAAGAGGACAAAATACACCAACGTTCTGAAGGGGGCGGCCCCCTTAATCATTAAGGGGACCGGCCATGCTCCAGAATAGTATTTTGTTCCCCTTTAAATACTGGTTCATTCCAAAAAATTTCTCACCTTTTTGCACTCAAAACCATCTGATCTAATCTCCTTTTCTATCTCAAAATCCTTTGATCATATAATTCATAAGCCTTTGTTTCTAAGTGATCCAAAGCTTCATCCACTCAAGTGCAAAAAGAAGAACACTCCTCCACATCCATCAAATTGTAATAGTGTTGATATTAGCTAGTTTCATCTTGTAGTAGTGCTAGATACTTGTAAAGTGTTGTGTAAATTTGTTGATTGTAGATACTAGGTGTGTTGTAAAGTAGTGTAGTTGTTATGATTAAGTTGTGCGTAGAAGAAGGTGTGAAGTAGACAAGAAGAAAAGGTGTGAAGCTATCTTGAAGAAGTTGTGAAGGTGTGAAGAAGGAGTGAAGTCTTGAAGAAGTTGTGAGATTGGTTCTAGCTACGATTAGAACTCGACATTTAGCTTAGTGTCATTAATAGGTGTAAGCCAAGGTGTGTAAGGTTTCTCCGCCATAAGGAGTTTGTTGACATAGTGAAGAAAACTCTCGAGTGTGGTACTCAGGGAGTGGAGTAGGGCAAGGAAGGTGTCCTTGTAGCCGAACCACTATAAATTCGCGTGTTGTGGTTTGATCTTTCTAACTCTATCTTTTATTCATTTCATTTTAATACTTTCATTAATAAGATTAGTCTTGCTTGTAGTTGTTGATACTTGAATTCACATAAGATCGAATCGAAAGTTTTTATAAGTTACAAAAGATTTTGAATATAAATTTAAAAAGGACGTAAAACTATTCAACTTCCCCTTCTAGTTTTCCACAATTCGTATCAGGAGCCACGTCTTGCAAGATCTTTAAAATATATTGTATTTTAAAACTTATAACGATCTATGGAATCTGAAAAATATTTAGAAGGGCAATCTATGCAAAGACCACCACTATTTAAAAGTGATGGATTTTTATATTGGAAAAATCGATTCGAAACCTATGTGAAATCAAAAGATCTAGATCTTTAGCATGTTATTACTAAT